>CM065698.1:19725992-19755992 GCA_017654935.2 Phymorhynchus buccinoides
GCCGAACGATTAGTAATCGCATCACCCAGTCCGCCAGTGTTACGGAATACAATTGTCGGCCGTTTCTGACCATGACAGCCAGATAACAGAGGGGGTCAGCTGCTATTCTGGCAGGCTGGGCTAAAATGTATTGATAATATTGATAAGAAGCCGTGCCCATGGGACATCCACACTCTCTCGATCAAAGTGATTTGAGGACAGCTGGCATTGGGGAAGGTCCCCAAAGGCCAACCCATCCCTTTAACGGCAGCACCAGACCCAGAGCAAATGCCCCATGTGTGTGTGTGTGTGCGCGCGTGCGTGTGTGTACATGTGCGTGCGTGCGTGCGTGCGTGCGTGCGTGCGTGCGTGCGTGCGTGTGTGTGTGTGTGTGTGTGTGTGTGTTCATGTCTGTCTGTCTTTCTAAATTCTGACAGCCGTGCTCTGAGAGCCGTGATTCTGACAGCCGTGATTCTGACAGTCGTGGTGCCCCCGCCAATAACAACTGCTGGCGTAATAACTACAAGTGACCTCATATATTACGCAGCTGTCACAGAGTGCAGAAGGAGCAGGAGGAGGGGACGACGAAGGGAGCGGTGGACCAGAGGCGGAGTGGACATGCTCACCCTGCCCGTGGCGGCCTGTTCCTCCTCGGTCAGACGGGCCCTGGCTGGCAGCAGACCACCCTGGCTGCTGCTGCTGCTGCTGCAGTTGGGAGGCTGGCTGGCGGTGGTGCTGGAGGGGGGTCCGCTCAGCTGACTGCCACCACCGCCACCTCCTTTGTCCTTGTCCAGGTCAGAGCCCAACAACCTGCACACACGCCGGAGATCGTACCATTTGGTATGAAGAACATTCCGCTTAACGTCCTCCGGTCTGGAACAGACACATACGGGACATTAGTAGATATAAAGATGGTGGGAACGACCCTGGAGGCAATGCCCGGAGGCAGTGCAACACCAGGAAAGTCCCCAATTTTTAACAATACAGAAATGATTGTCGTAACATTTGCTATTGGTATTAGTATTACTTTTATAGTCATCTCTGTACAATTCGGGTTACTCCCACTTGGAGATCGCGTTGACAGCTAGTGCCCACCACACCGCGCCCACGAAGCCCCAAATCCTTGTAAACTTTTCTGAACCAGGGACGTGTATTTTGAGCTTGGGTAATATTATTTCGTCCGGTTCCGTATTCACGAATGCGTCTTAAATAGTTAACACGAGTAGTAACATGTAAATTAGAATGAACTGCCAATCGGGGTTTTTCTTCAGTTTTGTCTGCTTTACGTGTTAAGACCCGGTTTAACTGTTTAAGACGCACTCGTGATTACGTATGGTACCTGGTGTCTACCGAGTACTGACCCGAGGGCTGTGGGGTGCCTGGCCAGCTCGTCCCCCGAGGTGCCGCCCTCCGAGGTGCTGGTCACTGCCTCCACGTGGTCCATCACGCGCCGCCTCAGCTCCAGCACTGAGGCACACAGTTAGTCCATCAGGTAGACCCCCAGAGTAGGGGTGATCATTACCATCTGAGGGGGCAATTGCTGTCACATATTTTTGACATCTGTAGGGTCTCGCTTCACCCAAAAAATATATGTATGATAGCAACAACGTGTAAAAATAACAGAATCACATGGATTGTGACGGGGTAATGGGTTAAAAGGCTAAGTCCCTAGGGAAGACTTTTAGTGTGTTAAATTTTCAAGTAAAAAATTTGCCTTTAGCCCACTTCTCTAGGGTATGGGAGATGAGCAACTTTCCCGGCCCCTTTTCATCTAATAAATTTATATTTGTGCCCGGGTTCTGGCTCGTATGTTGTAAGAAATACAAGTGGTTGAATTGCTCTAAATGGCAGACAGAGAGAAGTAGGGTTTTACATGAAATTACAAGACTCCCACTCTCATCAGTCTGACCAAAGGGTTCAGGATTATTTGACACTTGTATTTTATTTACTCACAAAATCTGCATAAGATTATGCAACAATAATAATAAAGCAGCTCAATGGCGCCCAAACAAAATATGAATTAAAAAAAAAAATGGAATCCGAAAGGATTTACAAGACTTTTGTCTTTCTAGAAGGTTAGCCCCAAGCGGGAAGGGTCACTAATCATCCCCATTGTCCGGAGGAAAGTTCAAATGATTGGCGCAGTCCGGGGGACTTAGCTGTTGTCAAGTTCCTCTGTAGTGATCGGCGAGTGCTGGGGTGGCTGGGCTTGCTCGTCAGATGAGAGTAGCTCCCAGTCGTTCCGGTTACGGCTTCGCGGGATGGCACGGTTCAAGCGTGGTCTCCTCGCGGATTCTGGGTGCGGGGCGTCTTTGCGGCGGTCCCGTCTTGGTGCTTGTGAGTCAGGGATGAACGTCTTCCTGACCACGATGCCCTGCTGATAATCACAGGAGAAGGTGGATGTAGATCTCTATGGCTTAGAGACAAGGGGCTTCAGTCGGCAGGGAATTAGTGAATCCCAACCGGCTAGAAGGCTTCCCTTGTACAATAGCACTAAGAACACATAATCTGAATTTCAGTTAACAAACTGAGATCAGTAAAACATAAAAGGTGATCAAGCCAACATCACTCTCCATCCAACACCTGGAAAGGAATGGTATCATAAAGTGCAAGATTGCGACCCATAGGTTTCCTACTAAAAATAGACAAAAGGGTTAGTAGGCATAAACTCCGGTTCTGGTACCAAAAGTGTTCAAGTCAAAAACACACACACACAAATAATCAGTGCACATAAATAGAACAGAATGTTTACCACTTCTTTTCAATAACATATCTATCTACTCCTTATTCATCATTGAACATAGGATCTAGATCAAAACTAGGGTCAAACAAACCAGATCTCAATCACCAGCCATCAATAATACTTACTAGTGGGCTTATTATGACTGGTTGTGAGAGTGTTGCTCTAGCTACGTTTCAGCGTCTTGTGTGAAAACTTTTTCTCACTACTCCAATTATAGCCCCACTTTCAAACAATGAAAGCCTGTCATTGGTTTATAGCAGTCGACACGTCACAAGATGATGCTATAATTTTATGCATACTAGTACCGAACAATCACGCGCCGACATTCCTACCTTGCTCGTGATAGGGAAGGAATAGTTGTCTTCAAAGGGATCCGACTGTTGATATCACTATCTCGTGATGGGGAATGGAGATAAAGGGGGGGGGGGGGGGGTTAAAGGGAGATAACCTCTGTAGGTGGTACATGCTGACAGGGGAGGTAAATCGGGGTTCAAAGAGACAAATGCCTTAATCGGCGTCTCTTTTGAAGCTGATTGGGCAATTAAAGTGGCGGCTGGTCGAGAAATGAAAAGGAGAGAGGGTGGGGGGGGGGGGGGGGGGGGGTGTAGATAAAGAAAGAGGGGTCGCGCGGGACACTTATGTCACATGGATGTGCCTTCGTCTCTATGTATCACTCTCGTTTGCCCCCATCTCCATGCATCCTCGGTTCTATATGTCCCCGTCTCTATGTGCCCCCGTCTCTATGTGCCCCCCTATGTCTCTATGTCCCCGTCTCTATGTGTCCCCGTCTCTATGTCCCCCGTCTCTATGTCCCCGTCTCTATGTGTCCCCCCATCTCTATGCATAAAAACGTCTCTATGTGCCCCCGTTCTCTATGTATCTCTTTATGTCCCCATCTCTATGTATAAACGTCTCTCTGTGTCCCCGTCTCTATGTGCCCCCGTCTCTATGTATCTCTTTATGTCCCCATCTCTATGTATAAACGTCTCTCTATGTCCCCGTCTCTATGTGCCCCAGTCTCTATGTATCTCTTTATGTCCCCATCTCTATGTATAAACGTCTCTCTGTGTCCCCGTCTCTATGTATCTATGTCCCCATCTCTATGTGTCCCCGTCTCTATGTGCCCCAGTCTCTATGTATCTCTTTATGTCCCCATCTCTATGTATAAACGTCTCTCTGTGTCCCCGTCTCTATGTATCTATGTCCCCATCTCTATGTGTCCCCGTCTCTATGTGCCCCAGTCTCTATGTATCTCTTTATGTCCCCATCTCTATGTATAAAAGTCTCTCTATGTCCCCGTCTCTATGTGCCCCAGTCTCTATGTATCACCCTAATCTGCTCCCATCTCTATATGTTCATATGCAATATGATAATTGTTGTTCTCTCTTACTTTCCCCGTGGGATTACCGGGGGAATCCTTCAGTACAAACAGTTCCCCCACATTCTGGAAGTTCTGTGCAAGCAAGTTCGTCTAGCCTAATCAATCACTCTCCTTTGAGTTTGACTCTGCCTTTTCCTTTTCTTACTATCGTCTACCATTTTTCTGCCTTGTTGGCCCATTCTCCTGCCCCTTTTTTCGCCCCCCTCCCCAAAATAATCTTCCAACATTTCTCCCATGAACTCCTCTGACATTGGAATGTGTTGGCTGAATGCAGCGAGGAGACCAGTGAACACTAAAAACCGGACACATACATCGTACCTCATCCATCATGGCATGGGAACGCAGAAGAAGAAGAAGAAGAAGAAGAAGAAGAAGAAGAAGAAAGAAGAAGAAGAAGAAGAAAAAAGAAGCAGTTCCCAAAAACAACAACAACAACAACAACAACAACAACAACAACAACAACAACAACAACAACAACAACAACAACAACAACAACAACAACAACAAGAAGAAGGTGTTGTTCCCAAAAACGTGACACCGTAGAATATAGTGAGACAGTGGTCAACAGTCTCCCGGACAGACCGGACACATGCTTACCCCACCCGTTATGGCCATACGGCCTGAGAAACGCAGAAGAAGAAGAAGAAAAAGAAGAAGAAGAAAAAGAAGGTGTTGTTCCCAAAAAAGTGACATCGTAGAATATAGTGATACAGTGGTCAATAGTCTCCCGAACAGACCGGACACATACTTACCTCACCCACTATGGCCATACGACCTGGAAAACGCAGAAGAAAAAGAAAAAGCAGCATCTCTGTCTCACCTTCAGGGTCCTCCTCGCTGTCATCGGTGTCATCAGCCCCGGAGAGCACGGTGTGCAGGAACTGAGCCAGGGGCCCGTCCCTCCGCATCAGCTGCAGGTAGGACCCGCTCTCCACGACCCGCCCCTCCTGATCACCAAGCACAGCAGTTCTGTTAGCTGCATAGGACCCCCACTCCACGACCCGCCCCTCCTGATCACCAAGCACAGCAGTTCTGTTAGCTGCAGCTAGGACCCGCACTCCACGACCCGCCCCTCCTGATCACCAAGCACAGCAGTTCTGTTAGCTGCAGCTAGGACCCGCTCTCCACGACCCGCCCCTCCTGATCACCAAGCACAGCAGTTCTGTTAGCTGCAGCTAGGACCCGCTCTCCACGACCCGCCCCTCCTGACCACCAAGCACAGCAGTTCTGTTAGCTGCAGGTAGGACCCGCCCCTCTTGATCACCAAGCACAGCAGTTCTGTTCTGTTCTTCGTTGATCCCCGCTCTTTTATCAGAAAAGACCAAATGCTATTGGCCTCTGCAACTAGGGTTATTAACGCCCTTGACAGTGAGAGTTAATCCCTTGTTGGTCAGTACTGAAAAGGGAATTCACTCTTGCGAAAGGCAGCCATTTAGTGGCCTCAAATAGGGTTTTTGGCGAGAGTTATTCCCTTGTTTGGTCAGTACTCAAGCAGCTACCAAGGGCATTCACTCTAGCAAAACGTGGTTGTTGCAGTGTCCTATAAAGTTCCACTCTTTATTTCAAACAAGAAACAGTCGAATTCTCAACCGCTTAGCTTGTTTCATAAAAATCATGTTGAAAGCTTTCTAAAACCTAAACATACATGTTTCCGCTACTTCTCGAGTTATAGCCCATTTCATAGGTTCAGCTCAACTTTTTTGGGTGTTTAGTAAACTGGTGCTATGTGTGCGGATGTTAGGTTGTGTGTGACAGTTTATATGCCTTTGTATGCCATGCTATGCCGTTGTGTTTCTGTCTTTATTGATTATAAGCGAATTGTGTTGTTGTATTGGTTACATTGTGATGTGTAACATTTTTCATGTGCCTCCTGGGTTTAAAAAAAAATTAAACTTTTGACTTTGACTTCGAGTCAGACAATTTCCTTGCCATTATGAGCGGTGATGCGTCGTGCTGCCGTTAGGCGCTTAGCTAAGAAATAGTTAGTTAGGGTCCAGCATGTGTTCCGTCTAATTCGGCTGGAAAAAAACACTTTTGTAAGAGGTGGTTTTTTTAAAAGCTGAAACTGAGAGGCAGGAGAATGGACCGGTAAGGCGGGAAAGATAGTAGAGGACCAAGTGAGCAAAGGGAAAAGGCAGAGTCAAAGAGAGCGATAGATTAGAGGAAGTTAACAAGCACAGAACTTCCAGAAGGTGGGGGAACTATTTGTAGTGAATGACCCCCACGCCCCCTCCCCGCGGTATCCCCAAGGGGAGAGACTCGCGGAGGGGTCGGGGTCGTCTAGCTGCCCGTATGGAGGCACGAGGCATCCACCCACTGCCCCAAAGCGCACTATGCAGCATGAGGTGCATCTAGGATACCTGTAGAAACCCGATGCTCTGCTGAGTGGGGAAGTCCCCTGGGCAAGGCAGCTTAATTATATGTACAGATTTGAGCCCAGCTTTCCAAGATAGCAGTTGTTTCTCCTGGATGTCACGATGGGACAACTGACTGATCAGCACGCACATAGGCTGCATGCACATTCACATAGACACCTACACGTGTGCACAATGTGCATACAAACATACCCCCACACAGTTGCATTGACACGTTGTCTGAATTGTGTTCAGTTCTACTTATCCTTGTAGGCCTGCATAATTTCCGATTTAACACTATGATTACAGGTATGCTCCCCCCCTCCCCCTCTCGAGTTTAGCTTCTTTTGTCTCTTTTTGTGTGTTCATATTCATATTGCTTTGACTATTTCAACAGATCTTTTACACAAAATCGAATAGTCTGGCTCCTATTTTTCTCCTTTCTTCCTTTTTTCTTTTTTTTGGTGTGCATTTGATAGGCCCTAATTTTATGGGTGTTTTTTTCATTTTATGGTATTTGATTGCGTTTTCTTAATTAAAACATATCTGTACAAAATCACACACACAAAAAGAAGAAGAAGAAAACTTTTGTTCCAAGGGATTCAATTCAAAGGACCCAAAGCAATTTGTTGACTATTTAATGACAGTGGACCGTCATTTTGAGGACGTTGAAGAACCATAATTCTTACGAACCTGTATCAACACCACCGTGTCCACTAGAGGGAGCCAGTGCACTGCGTGTGTCACCAACACTCTCGTCTGCACACATAGACAGACAGACAGACAGACAGACACACAGAGAGTTAGACACACAGAGAGACTGCCAGACAGACAGACACTATACGCACTCAGACAGTCAGACATACACACAGAAAGACAGACAGACACAGAGTTACACACACACACAGACTGCCAGACAGACTGACACATACGCAGTCAAACATACACACAGAGAGACAGACAGACGGACAGAGAGTTAGACACACAGAGAAACTGCTAGACAGACTGACACATACGCAGTCAGACATACACACAGAGAGACAGACAGACGGACAGAGAGTTAGACACACAGAGAGACTGCTAGACAGACTGACACATACGCAGTCAGACATACACACAGAGAGACAGACAGACGGACAGAGAGTTAGACACACAGAGAGACTGCTAGACAGACTGACACATACGCAGTCAGACATACACACAGAGAGACAGACAGACGGACAGAGAGTTAGACACACAGAGAGACTGCTAGACAGACTGACACATACGCAGTCAGACATACACACAGAGAGACAGACAGACGGACAGAGAGTTAGACACACAGAGAGACTGCTAGACAGACTGACACATACGCAGTCAGACATACACACAGAGAGACAGACGGACAGAGAGTTAGACACACAGAGAGACTGCTAGACAGACTAACACATACGCAGTCAGACATACACACAGAGAGACAGACAGACGGACAGAGAGTTAGACACACAGAGAGACTGCTAGACAGACTGACACATACGCAGTCAGACATACACACAGAGAGACAGACGGACAGAGAGTTAGACACACAGAGAGACTGCTAGACAGACTAACACATACGCAGTCAGACATACACACAGAGAGACAGACAGAGAGACAGAGAGTTAGACACACAGAGAGACTGCTAGACAGACTGACACATACGCAGTCAGACATACACACAGAGAGACAGACAGACGGACAGAGAGTTAGACACACAGAGAGACTGCTAGACAGACTGACACATACGCAGTCAGACATACACACAGAGAGACAGACGGACAGAGAGTTAGACACACAGAGAGACTGCTAGACAGACTGACACATACGCAGTCAGACATACACACAGAGAGACAGACGGACAGAGAGTTAGACACACAGAGAGACTGCTAGACAGACTGACACATACGCAGTCAGACATACACACAGAGAGACAGACTGACAGAGAGTTAGACACACAGAGAGACTGCTAGACAGACTGACACATACGCAGTCAGACATACACACAGAGAGACAGACAGAGAGACAGAGAGTTAGACACACAGAGAGACTGCTAGACAGACTGACACATACACAGTCAGACATACACACAGAGAGACAGACAGAGAGACAGAGAGTTAGACACACAGAGAGACTGCTAGACAGACTGACACATACACAGTCAGACATACACACAGAGAGACAGACAGAGAGACAGAGAGTTAGACACACAGAGAGACTGCTAGACAGACTGACACATACGCAGTCAGACATACACACAGAGAGACAGACGGACAGAGAGTTAGACACACAGAGAGACTGCTAGACAGACTGACACATACGCAGTCAGACATACACACAGAGAGACAGACGGACAGAGAGTTAGACACACAGAGAGACTGCTAGACAGACTGACACATACGCAGTCAGACATACACACAGAGAGACAGACAGACGGACAGAGAAGCAGACTTCTCTGGTGAAACTAAAGGGGTCACTTTGCCAAACACCAGAATGAAGCACGCCAAGCCAGAAACATGGTTTTAAAAAAACAAATATTCCATTACAACCACTACCATTGACAGCACGCAACAACCCACACGAGTTATATTAAACTAAACTGCTAAAGAGCCAAGACAGGCACTACAACGCTGGGATTGAAACTCAAATGTAACCGATGATCAAAATACACGTTCCTATTTTTCGCTCTTTCCCCATGGCGACACATTGCTATGCTAGTAATCATATGACTCGCACATCACTGTGCTGCCATGGTGGAAGAGCGAAAAATAGCAACGTGTATTGCGACCATGAGTGCTGGGGCGAGACTGGGCTGACCTTGTGCTTGAGGAGGCCTTTGTCGCTGAAGATCTTGCGGAAGAGGTGCTTGCCCACGTGGCTGTCCACGGCAGAGAGAGGGTCGTCGAACAGGTAGATGTCCTGGTCAGCGTACACTGCCCGCGCCAGGCTGACCCGCTGTTTCTGTCCGCCGCTCAGGTTGATGCCCTGTGTGTGGTTGAACGGACATGCTACAGTGCAGAGACTTCAAGTAGGGTTTTTTGGCAGCGATTTAATGCTAAAAAAAAAGAGATGATTTTGACAAAAAAACAGATGCTTGTGGCAAAAGAAAAGACCATCTAACCCTAACCCTATCCCTAACCACGGAAAGAACCAAGAAATAGAGCAGGAGGGTGTAAATCTACATATTTGCCGAGAAATCGATGTACAAAGCCATGCACTTATACTATTTTTTTGCTGGAACCATTCCTTTTTTTGGTTGATAAATTTTAAGTCGGGTTTTTTATTACCACCTGGGGGGCAATTGCTATCATACATTTTTGACATCTGTAGGACCCCACCTTACTAAGAATGTATGATAGCACCACGGGGGCAGATACATTTTGCCCATGACGTTACTTTTCACTCTACCAAAGGCAGTTACACACCGCCACTAAGTTACCTGCCATGTGCTTGTCTGGTGTTGTTTTTTTAGGTCTTATGACTGGTTATCTTTTCGTTAAAGCAAAGGGCTGCATGCGTTTAGCGCGAAAATGGCCAATTGCCATTTCGCGCACCTCGAAAATGAGCGTTAGAAAGCGCGCATAACAATAAAGTCCAATGTCAGAAAGCGCGTAACTGATTTCGATAATTAGTTACACTTTTATATGATTATACATCTCTCTCTCTTTCTCTCTCTGATCACAACAAAATTGAATTAAATTTAAATAAGACTTCACTTTATTTTCTAAACGTTAAAAATTGCATTCATTTCAGTTATTGAACGTTAAAGATCGCATTGAAAATACGCTACTTCATTTAGGCCTACTAACCAAAAAATACAAAATGATTCGTTGTGGTTTCAACAATCCTATCACCCATCTTCCTCGCGGGGTAAAAAGTTGGGCGGGTAAGATGTCCACCCCAATTATCTGTTGAAGTTTGAAAATACATATGAGATGTTTCAAATGAGAACTTGGTCTTGGATTCTAGTTTTTACCCGTGATCGCTTTTGGTGTCTGCCGTTGAAGTTTACATATGATGTTTCAAATGAAACCGCACCCGTGAGCTTTTGGTCATCATGACTAACCATGAAAATGCACGTGCACGGCAAATGCACGGCATGAAAAATAATCCCACTTTGTGAGCTGATGTTTATCCACATGTAGGCCTAAAAACCATTTCACGATTTTCGTGAAAATGCAGGTATGAGAAAAATAGTTGATTATTGTGCGACTAACATGAAGAAATCATAAATGAAGAAAGTAATTTCTGACATTATGAGGTACGCGCCCCCCCCAATAAGCAAATTATAAGCATGCGCGCATTGCACCCTTTTCTGACGTACCTACTTCGCCCCCCCCCCCACGAGCTTTTCAGCTGGGCAGCGCTAATTTCCCTCCGAAGCGTAGCATGTTTACTTGAGAATACCGGAAACTGTGCCCATGGAAAAAAAAGTCGTCAACAAGCTGACGAAGGATGTGAATGCGAATCTTGTTCGCATTCACATCCTCTCGGATCCTCTCGGATTCTGCAAGAAGAAGAAGAAGCGAATTATAATTTGCGCGCATGAGCGAATTCTAGACATTAACGCTCGCGCTGGGCAAAATGAGACTGAAATTTGCGCATTTTGAGCTGTGCGCGCTAATTGCCGGCTCCGAAGCGAAGCATGTGTACTTGTACAAATGGCTACTGTGCCCTTGGGAGAAAAAAAAAAAAGACCCCTATGCAAAGGAAAAAACATCCTGGAAATACATGACATTAGCGCATCCAACCTTATCGCCTATTTCGGTGTGGTCTCCATCCGCAAGCACTTCGAAGTCCGGCAGCAGAGCGCATGCGTCCACCACCTTTCTGTACCACTTGGGGTTGAACTGCTTGCCGAACAGGATGTTGGTTTTCAGGGGGGCGTTCTGGATCCACGCCTGCTGGGGAACGTAAGCCACACTGCCCTGTAAAGTGGAGAAGATGAACAATAAAGAATGAATAGCTGGGAGGGCGTGTGGGAACATCGTGCACTTGGCGACAAGTTTGAACGAAAAGCACTCAACATTTTGACACAGAGCATAGGAAATTATACAAATTGCCTGAGTCAAATATCCCTGCCTTTTTTCAAGTAACACTTTCAAAAATATTTCCTCCAGCCGAAGTCGGACTTGCTGGGCCTAACTATTTCTTAGTTAGGCGCATAACGGCAGCATGACGCATCTGCGCTCATAATTGACAGGAAACTGTCTGAGAATTAGAAGAAGAAGAAGAAGAAGAAATATCCCTATGTTACCAAAACCTTGAAATGCATCAGGATTTTATAACCCTGCCTCATCTATACCTTTGTCTGTGTCCATTGCAACTCAAACATTAAAGCGGGTTGAAAGGGGGAAATGGACGAAAATAAAATAAAGTACGTAGGCATACATCTTTACAGTCAAACTTCAATTCGAAAGTGATGGCAAAACCAATGTCATAATCACACAGAATAATCAACACTATGATAGTGGGCCTTTGTTAGACGAAGAAGAAGAGAAAAAGAAGAGGAAGTTACATGGAATTCAGCATGCTCGTAGTAAGTGTTGTGGAGTTTTCAACTCAACTCGGCGCTTACATTTGTGCCAAAAGGGTTAATTAAACTGAACAAATAGCCTAAGGGTACGTACACATACGTGCGGAGATTCCGTGAAAAAACCCGTGCACAATCATAAATAAGTAAAACGAAAGAAGGGAAAATCTTTACAGTGTCCGTATTTCCCCAAATTCGTAAATTTGTATCCTTCTTTCTTTTACTTATTTACAGATTGCGCATGGGATTTCCTCATGAACTGTGTACGAGGCCTAAACCTCAAAACGTAGGCTATTTATCGGGGTGTGTAGTCATGAGTGCGTCTCAGACAGTCAACACGGGTAGTAGTATGTAAATTAGACTAAACTCCTAAAGTGATTGGCTGCTTACCCTATTTCACATACTACTACCCGTGTTGACTGTCTAAGGCGCACTCGTGATTACACGCCCGAGAAAAAAACCACCACAACGTCTTCTATCTTGTACCGGTTTATAAATTTCGCATTGCCAAAGTTGAAGATTTTTTTATTCTCACTGTCTTAAGTCTTCGTTTTTCCTATCAACGACTTTGTACATGATCAATGCCAAAAACATGATTAGCATGACAATTGGATATGAAGATAAAATACAACTAGGATTTTGGTTTTAAACCACGCAAGAGGGGTGACTGAATGCAGATAAAAGATAACATAATGGTTTACGAACAACAATGAGGACCGGATGCAGATAAAGATAACATAATGGTTTACGAACAACAATGAGGACCGGATGCAGATAAAGATAACATAATGGTTTACGAACAACAATGAGGACCGGATGCAGATAAAGATAACATAATGGTTTACGAACAACAATGAGGACCGGATGCAGATAAAGATAACATAATGGTTTACGAACAACAATGAGGACCGGATGCAGATAAAGATAACATAATGGTTTACGAACAACAATGAGGACCGGATGCAGATAAAGATAACATAATGGTTTACGAACAACAATGAGGACCGGATGCAGATAAAGATAACATAATGGTTTACGAACAACAATGAGGACCGGATGCAGATAAAGATAACATAATGGTTTACGAACAACAATGAGGACCGGATGCAGATAAAGATAACATAATGGTTTACGAACAACAATGAGGACCGGATGCAGATAAAGATAACATAATGGTTTACGAACAACAATGAGGACCGGATGCAGATAAAGATAACATAATGGTTTACGAACAACAATGAGGACCGGATGCAGATAAAGATAACATAATGGTTTACGAACAACAATGAGGACCGGATGCAGATAAAGATAACATAATGGTTTACGAACAACAATGAGGACCGGATGCACATAAAGATAACATAATGGTTTACGAACAACAATGAGGACCGGATGCACATAAAGATAAACAGCGTGATGACTGGATGAATATTGAAAAAATAACTTTAATGACGGGATGAAATCAAGTTTAGCAGAATGTCATTGAATGCAAAGAAAGATAAACAGCTTAATAACTGAGTGAAGACACATACAAAGAACAGGAATGCTGAATGCAGACAATGCAGCTCACCAGCTCTTTCCCACCCTACATTCTGTCTGCTTGTAGTCTACTTGAAAATAATATTCATATCGAAGAGCAAAGCTTCACACTAGCTGTGGCCAGGGTTAGGGAATGGCCTTAAGTAAGCAAAGGGAAAAGGCAGAGGCAAAGAGAGCGACATATTAGAGGAAGTTACAAGCACAGAACTTCCAGAAGGTATGGGAACTATTTCTACAAAACACCCCTCCCCCCGCCGTAGGTATCCCCACGGGGGGAGATGGGGGGGGGGGGGGTCTAAAGCGCAAAATTGCCTAGACTCTCTATATATAACGCATTAAAAGAAGAAAAAACCCCAGCAACTTCAAATGGGTTGAAGTGACAAAGATGGCGCTGACCTTGACGACGACCTTGCCCTGGCGCCGCTCCATTTCCCCCAACATGGCGGACAGGAGGGAGGACTTCCCGCTGCCCACGCTTCCAACGATGGCCACCAGTTCTCCGTCTGAGACGTCCAGATTGATGCTGAAAGTCACGTAGTGCACGACGATGATGTTGTTGACGGTTACATTTGAAATTTTGGGTCCCGTCAGCCGCCTTCGGGTAGGCCTATTTCTTTTTTTTTCATTTTAAAGTCACGTAGGCTTACACGATGATGTTGACGATTGTATTTTGAATATTATAATACAGGGATTGCATGATGGAAAACAAGGCTTAACTCGCAGTGTATGATTTTAAGCAAGAGAGAGAGAGAGAGAGAGAGAGAGAGAGAGAGAGAGAGAGAGAGAGAGAGAGAGAGAGAGAGAGAGAGAGAGAGAGAGAGAGAGAGAGAGAGAGAGAGAGAGAGAGAGAGAGAGAGAGAGAGAGAGAGAGAGAGAGAGAGAGAGAGAGAGAGAGAGAGAGAGAGAGAGAGAGAGAGAGAGCAACAACCCCAAAATATCATAGTTTTGAGTAGGGTATGTTAAGCCTATTGCACACAAACCAAAATAATCTTTAAGCTAGTTGTTGCCGTTATGTTGGCTTAATATTTGTGTAATGTGCGTTTTGGTAAATAAAATCATTTAAACCAAACCAAAATACCAGTTCAAACTTCAAGCAAGTTCTATTTACTATCGTGTGAATGCAATCTTTTTGCTAGTAGGTTGACTCTCTGGAAAGACAAACAGAAAACTTAGAGATATGTCTCTTTTATAATGTTAGTATTCTACAGAATGAAAGGGCTATATCTTTTTCTTGACTGTCAAACCAAAAATGGCTTCAGACTGACATAACATTGCAAGACATTACTACGGGATAGATTATTTACTCAGCAAATGAGCAATTATTATTGTACTCGACGTTTCAACAACTTGACATGTAAATATTTCGAAGTGTGACATGTATGAATGTATGCCAGCATGTCGTTTCCGACTATGATTGCCAGATAGCAGGCGGAGCTGCTGCTATTCGGGACGGCTGGGCTAAAATTTGTTTATAGTGGAAATGCCTTGCCCAGGGTACATCCGCACTCTCTCATGACCAAAAGGTAAGCTGGCGTCGGGGAAGGTCCCCAAAGGCCAACCAACCCCTTTGGCTGCAGCACACAAAGCCCGTACAAATGCTCCCTAGTTCGAGACTCATAATCTTCCACTAAAGATTGAAGCTGTACATACCATGATTTTCCATTGCTGTAGAAAAATAACTTTTATTGTACGGCGCTCGTTCTACTATTGGCCCCTACAACATAAATGTGATGTCAACCAATGATAAAAGCCACTGGAATGAAAGGAGTGTGGCATATTACTATCGTAGGCTATGTATAATGAAGCAGTGTGTGACTTCAGTGATGTAGGCAGGACGACGTGACCCACCTGTGTAGAGTGGAGCGGCCTTTGAGGTCCCAGCTAAACAGTCCCCTTTCGATCCTTATCGCAGAGTCTGCACAAGTCAAGGTTTTTCACACTTTGTACATTGGCTTTCAGCGAAAACCTCAATCAACGCGAAACTGAAGGCAACATACACGCATAGCTTACATGCATGTCCGTGCGTGCACGCGTGCAGAGCCCACTTTTGTCAAACTTCCACTTTTGTCGGCCCTAACCACTTTTGTCGAATTCTAGCAAACCACTTTTGTTGATTTTTTTCCCCCGCTTTAGTCACCCAGAACAACTACTGTACTTTAGTCCACCGGGGCAAGGCCCCCACGTCAGTCACCCAGAACAACTACTGTACTTTAGTCCACCGGGGCAATGCCCCCACGTTAGTCACCCAGAACAACTACTGTACTTTAGTCCACCGGGGCAAGGCCCCCACGTCAGTCACCCAGAACAACTACTGTACTTTTGTCCACCGGGGCAATGCCCCCACGTTAGTCACCCAGAACAACTACTGTACTTTTGTCCACCGGGGCAAGGCCCCCACGTCAGTCACCCAGAACAACTACTGTACTTTTGTCCACCGGGGCAATGCCCCCACGTCAGTCACCCAGAACAACTACTGTACTTTTGTCCACCGGGGCAATGCCCCCACGTCAGTCACCCAGAACAACTACTGTACTTTAGTCCACCGGGGCAATGCCCCCACGTCAGTCACCCAGAACAACTACTGTACTTTTGTCCACCGGGGCAATGCCCCCACGTTAGTCACCCAGAACAACTACTGTACTTTTGTCCACCGGGGCAATGCCCCCACGTCAGTCACCCAGAACAACTACTGTACTTTTGTCCACCGGGGCAATGCCCCCACGTTTGTCACCCAGAACAACTACTGTACTTTTGTCCACCCAATGCCCCCACGTTAGTCATTCCTGGTGTCACCCAGAACAACTACTTTACTTTTGTCCACCGGGGCAATGCCCCCACGTCAGTCACCCAGAACAACTGTACACCGGGGCTGCCCCCACGTAGTCACCCAGAACAACTACTGTACGTTTGTCACCGGGGCAATACGTCAGTCAAGAGAACAACTACTGTACCCATCCACCCAACCGCCCCCACGTGTCACAGAACAACGACTTTTGTCATCTAGTCACCCAGAACAACTACATTTTAATCCACCGGGGCAATGCCCCCACGTGTCACCCAGAACAACTACTCTTACATTATGTCGACAAAAGGGGCCTTGCCCCCGAAAAGAGTCGTCAAAAATGGTCAAATTCGACAGAAGTGGTTAAACAGTACTTTTGGCCACCGGGGCAATGCCCCCACGTTAGTCACCCAGAACAACTACTGTACTTTTGGCCACCGGGGCAATGCCCCCACGTCAGTCACCCAGAACAACTACTGTACGTTTGGCCACCGGGGCAAGGGCCCCACGTTTGTGGAGGTTCAAAAAGTTCCTCCCTGCATTCCTGGTGTGATGCTACTTTTTAAATATCATGGTTGCACGGCTATAGGCCCAGCGAATGGTTTTCAGGCTACGGTCAAGAGTTTTCAAGCCACCCATCCATCCAACCGTTCCACTGTCACACCGACTCATCTATCCATCCATTTTAATAGATGATCCCAAATGGCTTAGTGTAAGAGCATTTTAGTCTCTTACATTATGGTCGACAAAAGTGGGGCCTTGCCCCCGAAAAGAGTCGTCAAAAATGGTCAAATTCGACAAAAGTGGTTAAACATGGTCGACAAAAGTGGTTGGGTCAACAGAAATTGTTTTGTAAGGTGTCGAAAAAAGTGGTAAGTCGACAAAAGAGGGCTCTACACACACACACACACACACACACACACACACACACACACACACACACACACACACACACACACACACACACACACACACACACACACACACACACACACACACACACACACACACACACACACACTGGTATACCATCATCACCAATAACTAAAGTCATTGAAGCTAAAAAAAAGTTAGTTTGGAGGCAAAATTAGCGTTGATTTTTAGAAACTTTAAAATTTGTGCGCATTATTATATCAAAGGTGGGAACACAGCCTATGGATACAAAAAAAAAAGAACAAATTATTTGTGTATCAAGATATCAAAAGAGAGAGAGAAAGGGGGGGGGGGGTATGCAATTTAGCGTTAATTTTTAACCCACTGCTGATGGGGATATTCAGAAGAAACGGGAAACTCTTACCGGCTATGCTGGTTCTCACAACGACGTTGGGATTTTGTTCCCCTTCCTTCAGGAATTTCTCAATGCGTTTGATGGACACGGCTGCCTGTGCATAAAAGTAAAGAGGGAACGAAATAATAAATTATGCCCTACTTGACAAGAGTAGTACAATCTGTTTCTACAATATAACCGAACGTAGCCCTTTTAGTTAACCTATGGAATTTAATTTTGGAACCTTTTTTGTTTGCTATAATGATAACATTAGGAGTCAATACCCTAGTTGTGAAGCCGCCAAATACCTAATAGTTGTGACTATGTGGCTAGTTTTTACAATCTAAGAAGATCCACAATGCTCAACGTTGATGTACCTAATACCAGGTGTACCTGCTACATCAAAGACTACAGCACCAGAACTACTTGTCCCTAAGAGCAACTGCTATGAGGACGTAAAACCTTCTACTAACAACAACAACAACCACAATGCTTTTCTGGGACTCTCTTCTGAGGCATATAAGTCCGGAAGGCGAGAGCCTGTGGCCATACCTACTAGGTGGCAGATTGTAGGAAGGGTGACACAGTATCTCCTCTCTCACCAGAAGGGAGTCGAGAGACTTGCAAGCTGACAGGACGACGTGCAGCGACTTGGATCATCTCTGCAGATTTGACTTTGTTAATGATCCCGCTGGCACCCAGCAGTGGGCTTGTCTGTGTTGGTGCCCAGAGGATGGATTCGCAGTTACATCGTCTGGGGGCACAGCGCCACCCACTGTTGGGAAGGGGACCCCTCTCGAAGGATCACGCCCGCCTGCAGAGACGACTCGACTTCGCCTGTATGTCTCCTGCCAGTTTGCGACGACATCAACTTCCGGTACGGAGCAGGTCGCCCGGTGGTCCTGAAGACAGCCTTTGGAGGAGAAGCCTGCTCAACTACACCAGCGACAAGACAAGCGGACTAAAGGAGCACCTGGACAACCTTTTGGCTTGTCTCACAATTAAGTCTCCTATTGCCTCACAGATGCTAACACCAGCATCCAAGACAATCTACACAGATGCTAACACCAGCATCCAAGACAATCCACGCAGATGCTGACCCCAGCATCACGGACAAGAAATCTTCGACTCGGACTCCGTCCGAATGTTCCAGTAACCGAAGGTGCATCCTCATGTGTCAGTGGTGTGCTACGTGTTCCGGAATCATCTACGACGACGTCTGCCACGTCAGGAACTCCTGTCCCATTGTCACCTGCATCTTCATCATCTCCATCTCACAGGGAATACCCAGTCTTCAGGAACATTGTCCTTAAGAGGCAACGCCTAATATGACGTTAATCTCATCATCATCGCGAGCATGTGGCTTTGTCTAGAGATGCACTGGCCTCGCCTGTCCTTGGTGGGGGCTGTTGGATGCATGCTGGTTTCTGAGCGGGATGTCTTTTGCCGAGGGGCTCTGCCGTCATGAAAAACGGGCTGGTACAGCCATGGGAACATTTTGCAAGGACACCTCTGCATTGTATCTGATGATCACTAAGCCGGGTGTAGCTATGTGCCCCTGGGTACTTAATGCAATGTCCCGCGTGTGCCTGCTCCTAAATAACACAACACGGACTTCCAGGGCTGGAGCAGGGCTGCTCTCATGTTGATAGGGCAGGCGTGGCTGGTGTATCTCTGGGTCCCATCAGCACCTTCGGGTGTTTCTTCTTCACATAAATCTGCTGTGATTATGTGGCCATTTGGCAGAAAGAAGACCAGTTTAACAGAATATATCAACCTGCTGTAATTATTGAATTTATGAATATGTACATATAATGTGATAACGAGAAGTTAAATATAAATTTGTCTTTAATTATTGCATTGTGTATTTTTATGATGGAGTTGTATACTTTTATGTACTGTTTTGTATTTAACCATAATTTTATAATATTGTTCTATGCGACTTCTTAATTGTCGAAATCGCGGGTGTTTCCATATTCAATTTCTCTTATGAGATAATTATGAGATAATAAACCTTTTTTGAAGTTGAAGTTGAAGTTGATTATGTCATCACTTGACGGAAAGAAGACCATTTAAGGGATGTGTACAAGTTAAAATATTCACACAATATCACTATTTTCCCAGGCAACACAGTGAGTTGTAAGTCATATTATGAGTGGCCTAACACTGTGTTGCCACGAGGAAATAGACATATTTTGTGAATAAAGTTAATGTCTGTGTTGACATACCCTGGCTAAAAGACTCAATGGACCATCCCAACAGCCGAAGCACTTGAACACTATGGTACAAATGCATCAGCTAAGGATGAGAACATTACATGTGTGGCCGTTTTTGATTACCCCGCCACGTGGGGATTTTGAAGTCTGATGATTGTTATGCTAGGATCTTGTCATGGCTAAAGACAGCCCCTGCATAACTATGCATAGCATAACAACATTTTGATGTAGCCTTGGTGTTCTAGCCTGTGTCAATAGATTAGAACAGACGAAAATAGACGATTTTCGAAGAAAAAAATAGTGGAGAGCCCTTCGTGAAAATTAGAGTTGATTACCTCGACTTACTCGGTCAAAACCATAGCAACCATGGTGGCATGGCGTCGAAGCTTGAAACCGCAGGATGCGAGTCAGCGGCTTGCAAACTTTCTTTTTGAAAAATGAGGGGTGGCCAGTATCCACAAATTGATAGAATTTGCAAAATGTGACGTAAATATATAAATGACATCAATTTTAGAATGACGCGCAGTGTTCTAAGTGATGTAAGTCTACTCAAACACACGATGCGACAGCTGGGGATCTACCTGATGGTAGAGTGACTTCCCCTGTTTGACCGATTGAATTAGGCAAGATCACTCCCACACACCATGAAATTACTCCCCTTAATTATTTCCGAACAATTCCTATCTGTCTGACATAGCCTTACGGCAAGGCGGGCAGATGTGGTGTGACCCACGTACCTTGGCAGTGGCGGAGATCATCTGGGGCAGGACGGCAGATGTGGTGTGACCCACGTACCTTGGCAGTGGCGGAGGTCATCTGGGGCAGGAAGGCAGATGTGGTGTGACCCACGTACCTTGGCAGTGGCGGAGATCATCTGGGGCAGGAAGGCAGATGCGGTGTGACCCACGTACCTTGGCAGTGGCGGAGATCTTCTGGGGCAGGAAGGCAGATGCGGTGTGACCCACGTACCTTGGCAGTGGCGGAGATCTTCTGGGGCAGGAAGGCAGATGCGGTGTGACCCACGTACCTTGGCAGTGGCGGAGATCATCTGGGGCAGGAAGGCAGATGCGGTGTGACCCACGTACCTTGGCAGTGGCGGAGATCATCTGGGGCAGGAAGGCAGATGCGGTGTGACCCACGTACCTTGGCAGTGGCGGAGATCATCTGGGGCAGGAAGGCAGATGCGGTGTGACCCACGTACCTTGGCAGTGGCGGAGATCATCTGGGGCAGGAAGGCAGATGCGGTGTGACCCACGTACCTTGGCAGTGGCGGAGATCATCTGGGGCAGGAAGGCAGATGCGGTGTGACCCACGTACCTTGGCAGTGGCGGAGATCATCTGGGGCAGGAAGGCAGATGCGGTGTGACCCACGTACCTTGGCAGTGGCGGAGATCATCTGGGGCAGGAAGGCAGATGCGGTGTGACCCACGTACCTTGGCAGTGGCGGAGATCATCTGGGGCAGGAAGGCGATGGGGAACTGCAGGATGTTGAACAGGGACAGAGTCACGAAGGCCTTGCTGGCGTCCAGCCGGGCACCCTCCGCCTTCAGCACGTACGTCGCGAAGGTCGTCAAGGTCACCTGGCATGTCACCATCAGCCGTTATAGCTTCCTGGGCCCAAGCGCTCGTCTCAAGTTCTTTTCTCAATAATTGTTGGCAAAAATACAGATTAACACCCTCTCCTCCATTTCTCTGTTCTTTCCGGGGTTTTTTCTTCTTCAGACTTGCCTTTCTTACTGCAGATACTATCCTGGCGGGCTGGGTTAGAATTAATTGTTAATAGCGGAGATGTCTTGCCCAGGGTACATCCCCACTCTCTCGGCCAAAGGGATTTGAGGACGCAGCTGGCGTTGGGGGAAGGTCCCTCAATGCCAACCCATCTCTTATAGGCTGCAGCAGCAGTAGAGCCAGTGCAGAGGCCCCCTCGTTTGAAAGTCATTGTCTTCCAGAAGAGTTTATTTAAGCTGTACAGTGGAACCTCCCTTATAAGACTCCCTCCCATATAAGACCTACTTCTCTGAGACATTGTCCTTCTTTGTAAGTATGAAAATTGCCTCCCTTACATAAGACCTCATTTTGGATGATTTTTGAAGGTCTTATAAGGGAGGTTCCACTGTACCACGATTTTCAATTGCTGTAGAACATCTTTTTAAAAAAAAAATACAAAGCCATAAGAATGAAGCACAGTGTACCAGGTAAGGGGCGCAGGTCCAGAGGAAGATGCTGAAGGCGTTGAGGTGGGCCACCTTCCTCAGGATGGCCATCTCCTTGTCCCTGAGGGTCAGCACCCTCTGCTGGAAGCACGTCTCCCAGGCGTACAGCTTCAGGACCTGCTGGCCGTAAGACATTCAAGTCAGTCACCACCGGGTTCTTAGAATCAGATTGCCGCCCTCCCCCCCCCCCGCACATGGTAATGATCACCCGTATTTGGGGATTTGGGGGTCTACCCGATGGACTGATTCAAATGCATGCCAAGACTGAGAACAAGCCATTACCAACTCCTGTCACATCTCCACAGGATAAACCTGTCACACACAAGTGAGTGCCTCTGTGGCACTGGCATCCAGACTCCTGAGCATATCCTCCAGGACTGCCCTACTTACCAAGACATTCGGTGTCAAACCTGGCTGGTGAGAGTGGAGCTCCAGGAGAAGCTGTGGGGACCAACAAAGGCGCTAAGAAAGACAGCAGACTTCGCCGTCGGGACTGGACTAAAGATTTAAATATGGCCACTGAGAACGCAGAAGAAGAAGAAATGCATGCCACACTGTCGTTTCCCACTGTGACTGCCAGATAGCAGAGGGGACCAGCTTCTGCTATTCTGGACGGCTGGGATAAAACTGGTTTAAAATGGCGATGCCTTGCCCATGGAACGACCCCAATCTATCGGCCATGACGATACGTGGGATTGAGGAAGGTCCCCAAAGGCCAACCAATCCCCCTGGCAGCAGAACTGAGAGCCGGTACAAACGCCCCCTGGTTTAGGAGTCGTGGTCCTTCGCCCTTTCTTTCTAATTCGACGGGGAAATTTCAACTGAACGTCGAGTTCTTCAGGTTGGGGACTTAAAGCAAGTCTAACCCGTGCGCTTTACACGTGCAAAACTCCAACGGCAGTTAAAAGTCGGGAGTAGCAGGGACAAACCCCGCTGTCTGGTATGACCAAATTGATAGCTAGGTTTCATAAGTCCGCCTCCCCCGTCTCACCCCACCCCCAAAAACGAACAACAACAAAAAGAAAAAAGAAAAAGAGCAAGAAAAAGGGTAGCGCTGCGCTCGCTGTCACGCGCTCTCCAGCAGAGGTGGGAACAACCCGAATTTCACAAAGACTTGTCTCTGTGACAATAGTTGACCTACCCCAAATACCAAATAGCAAGTACCAAAAGACTAACCTGTACCATGATTTTCTATTACTGTAGACAATTATTTCTTGTAGAGCTCTCACTTTACCATTGACTTCTACTAAAGGCTAAAGTCTACCGATGAAAAAAGCCAGTTCAGTAAAGGGCTAAGGGCCTTAACCTAGTCCCAATCCTGTCCTTTTGCCGATCAGGGTTACATGTTCCTTCTTAGAGTCTTAGTGAACATTTTTTTAATGAGAAATTTCGGTTGCTGATCAGGGGTTCTGAAAACAATCACACTCACAGAAGTGGCCTGGGAACTGCAAAGAAAAAAAGAATGGGACTAAGTAAATGACACAATAAAATAGATAATGCCACACGAAAGCGATATCAAGGAACCGCAAAAAAAAACCCACAAAAAACTATGCAACAGCATGGGGAAAAAAAAGAAGGGGACAAAAATGACGAATTTCTTCTTACTGACCTTGATGCCATCCACGATCTCGTTGAGCACCTTGAGCCTGCGGTCCTTCCAGGCCAGGTTGTCCTTCTGCAGGCGCTGCTGCCAGTAAGCCAGGTGGCCGTTGACGGGCACCAGCACCACCAGCAGGCCCACCCCGGCCAGCACCGACACCCCCAGGGTGTCCCACAGCAGGTACACTGCGATCGACACCTGCCAGCCCACAGGAAGCTCTGTGCTTGAGTATAGGTTGCCTCCGTGCAGTAACAACAAACAAACCCGGGTTCTTCTTCGTTCGCTCAGAGACAGTTCCCTGTCATATGAGCGTAGGTGCATCATGCCATGCTGCCGTTATGCGCCTAACTAAGAAAGAGTTATGCCCAGCATGTCCGACTTCAGCGGAAGAATCTTTGTAAGAATTTTTTTTTTAATGAATAGGTGACAGTACGCAGTTGACAGTACGCAAAGAGAAAAGGCAGATAAGAGTCAAATAGAGTGACAGATTAGAGGACGTTACAAGCACAGAACTTCCAGAAGGCGGAGGAACTATTTGTACAAAAGACCCTCTGGTATCCCCACAGGGACAACAAACCCAGGTCCAATACAATACAATACAATGCAATGCAATACAATGCAATGCAATGCAACGCAATGCAACGCAACACAACCCACTACACTACATTACACTACAGTACACTACCCTACCTGTAGAGGGATGGACCAGACCATGAAGGTGTAGCTCATGGCGTCCTCCACGTTCTGGCAGTCCACGGACATCAGGTTGACCACCTCGCCCACCGTGCCCGCCCGCTGACCCTCCACGCTCAGCCGCAGGGACTGCACACACAGACCAGACAAGCATTGGGGGTGGGGGTGGGGGGTCCCAACTTCAGGACCGCACAGTTGCAGCGCTCCCAAATCGCTCATTCCCAATCCAAACTACGTGTAACAGCCACACCTCGGTTCGTCACATCGCAGACTCCCCAAACCAACTGTCCAAGAGGAGCAAGACTATGTTAAGTCATCCAGACGCAACCACCTGAGGAGACACTGCACTGCTGCCGAGTCTTTTCGGTGGGGTTCAGTGGAGGCTCGTTCTGAGCTAACATAGCAGGACACCACCTACTAAGCCCCTGCCCCTCAAAAAACAAACAACAACAAAATAAAAACCACACATACTCCTGCTGACGACAATAATCAATCAATCGAGCAGGGAGAGGGGTTCCAATAAATGCAGGGCGTAAAAAACAAAACAACACAAAGCAAATGCAAGGCGTATCAGAAAAGAGAAAATGTTACTCTCTGAATTGGAATGCTTCTTCTTCTTCTTCTTCTTCTTCTTCTTCTTCTTCTTCTTCTTCTTCTTCTTCTTCTTCTTCTTCATCGATCGGTCAGACACATTTCCTGTCATATGAACGCAGGTGCGCCATGCTGCCGTTATGCGCCTAAGAAATAGTTAGGCCCAGCATGTCCGTCTTCAGCTAAAGAAATTCTTTGTAAGAGTTTCTAGAACATTATTTGTAGGAGAATGGACCAATAATCTCAGTACAGGTAGATGACAGTAAGCAAAGGGAAAAAACAGAGCCAAATAGAGTTACAGATTAAAGGAAGTTACAAGCACAAGCCTTCCAGAAGGTAGTGGAACTATTAAAGACCCTCCAGGGGGAGATGTTGTTGAGATGCTGACCTTCTTGTAAATGGTGGCCATTAGAGCAGTTTTCATGCGCATGCCGGTGGTCATGGCGATGTGGTAATGCTGGTGGTAGAAGGAGGTCTGGCACCAGGAGGCCAGCAGCATCAGGACAGCAATGACGTACCCCTTCCACGACTGGTCCCCAGGATGCTGAATGTGGGACAGCAACAGACTGAAACGGAACAACAACATCCCTTTATTTGTTCCTCTTGGTAGACAAAATTTCAACGCCAAATCTGAGTGTGTGCGCGCGCGTGTGTGTGTATGTGTGTGTGTGTGTGTGTGTGTGTGTGTGTGTGTGTGTGTGTGTGTGTGTGTGTGCGTGTGCGTGTGCGTGTGCGTGTGCGTGTGTGTGTGTGTGCGCGCACGTGTGCGTGCGTGGACAGCTTTTATCGTTTGTTATGCAACTTTTATAGTTAATCTGACAATAAATTGGTTTCAGTCCAGTCCAGTGCGTGCGTGCGTGCGTGTGTGCGTGCGTGCGTGCGTGTACACATGGTTAATGTACAAGCTTGCCCTGTTTCTTTTCCCTTCTTTGAAGGCTTACCTGAGAAACAGGGGCCCCAGGTACTGCAGGAAATCCGACACCAGTTTGCAGAGGTAGGACAGGAGGACATTGGCCCCGTGGGTTCTCATCATCACCCGCAGGAGACTGAAGCTCTCCGCCTTCCTCTCGCCCTCCCTCCTTCGCCTCCCTTTGCCTAGGACCCTAGCAGTATCATCCAACCAAAGACACTTAAGCTTACGCAAAGACTGGCCACTCGGCCTCCAGCTTGTAAACCACATGTTTGAGGCACTCACAACTTACTGCCACCACCCCACCACCCTCTTTTTCTTAAACTATCATTTCCAAAACATAGTATGTCGACGTAAGCTGAAGTGTCTTTGGTATCACACAAAAAGGCCCCAACCCAAAGATTCACTTCTGAAGCACGTGCGAAAACCTTTTCCTCGATAGCCTAATGTAAGCAAATCGATTCAAACGCATGGTGATAGCTTAGGCCCGTATTTTAGGCTAATTAACACACTGAGCATGCAAAGTGCTGCAATTAACTTCACATTAAGGCTACAGTTTGTTATGACTGTTCAAAATACGACGAACACAAACATTAAATTATAAAATGTAATCGAAAGTAATGCTTATTGAATAAACACATGCACGCATGGAAACATTAACAAGAATCAGACTTAAGCAAAATTATTATAATCTAAAAGAAGTACTTTTTAACAAGAGCCAAAGCCTGCAAGGCACACTCGCAGTACATTTTTTCCCCTGGCCTTTTCGCATACACAGTCATGCGGGGGATTTCCTCTTTCATTCCACTCACTGATACGTGTGTTGATGTGTGGTGGTGGTGGATGCAGGAGTATTGTTCAACAGAGGCATGTTCTCATCACAAAGGTCTTCGCTGCTGCAGCTTGTGCTTCTGCTGCTACTACTGTTGTTGTTGTTGTTGCTGCTGCTGCTGCTATTTTTGTTGTTGGTGATGTTGTGGTTGCTGTTGTGGTTGCTGCTACTGCGAGGTCCCCGACCAAGGGAGCGAACTCCTTCTTTTCCCTCTTCTTCCTGATTCCTCTCCCTTGATTCACTGTCATGGCGGCTGTGGTGGTGGTGGGGGTCAGTATTACTACTGCGAGTGCTGTCCGACTGACCGCTTAAAAACAACAACAACAAAACCATTCTAATCATGGAATGTTAATGAACATAGAAATAATGAAAGAAAGAGGGAGAAAAAAGACAGAGACAGAGACAGAGGCCGAGGCGAAGATTCCAAGAGATAATGTGAGAGAGAGAAGGGGGGTGGCAGGCGAGAGGGAGACAGACCGAGAGAGAGAGAGAGAGAGAGAGAGAGAGAGA
Source organism: Phymorhynchus buccinoides (assembly GCA_017654935.2). NCBI lineage: Eukaryota > Metazoa > Mollusca > Gastropoda > Neogastropoda > Raphitomidae > Phymorhynchus > Phymorhynchus buccinoides. The sequence goes on from CM065698.1 coordinate 19,753,151, forward strand.
GAGAGAGAGAGAGAGAGAGAGAGAGAGAGAGAGAGAGAGAGAGAGAGAGAGAGAGAGAGAGAGAGAGAGAGAGAGAGAGAGGTGACATAAGGACAGAGTAAAACACAGACTTTATGCATGTCTTTGATCTCTACCCTCACACTGAAATACACTTCTTTCACACAAACCTTAAGACCCACCAGATCACGTGTCAAAATCACGGGTTTTACCTCTTATAGCTGGTAAGAAATCTTGCTTTGACCAGGTTTGACTCCCATACAAATACCCCACATAAAAAAACGAAACATCATCTCAAAGAGCAGCCTCAATTTGAAGTTGGGGGCATTTGTATGTGGGTCACATCTACCCAGAAAAATAACCAAGGGACTTAATCGTGGTGGGTCAGTGTGTCTTTAACCTACTCTCTACCTTCACACGAACTTTACCCTGCACCTCTACCATCGCATAGTAGGCCTACATTATCTGACTGTCTAGTGTCTACCCAACCTTTACACCATCCTACAATGGCTGGTACCCACGTGTCGTCATATCCGGCCACAAGGAGCGTGCCATATTATGGGAGACCGCCATCTTAGTCAGTAACTTTGTTTGAAAAATGCCAGATCGATGCTGTTTACACACAAATCTGACTAAGATGGTGACACTTCCGTTGGATGCGCACGCAGGTGGGGGGGAGCCATATGGAACTATGCCCCCTTTGAAAATTAGGCTGCCTTCATATTAGTGCAGAAAGTATAAACCGCTAATGCAAACTACTTCCTGTTTGTGTTGGTCCCATACTTATAGTTAACAATGTTCCAGATGTGCCCTTTTGGTCAAGAGGACGTAAAGCTTGAAATTTCGTCGTTTTCCTGTTTGTTTTTGCACAGTAGGCCCATCTTTCTTTAGTCCTTTTCTGAACGTCCCTTTCATCTGACGAAATTAAAACTCACCCACGTACGGACCTAACAGGGCGAGTTTCATGAGGCCGTTCTGCGCACACAGAGCGTTTTCGCCAAAAGGGGTCTAAGAAACGACTTTATAGAAACATTTGCGGAAAAAATCTTACAAGCTCTTGTCTGATTGAACACCCCCAAAAAATATTTTTGCCAAATCTTAATGGGCTAATCAACAACAAGAAATACATTAACCCCGTGCTATCATTATCAATCCCGTTCTCGTGAGACTAAAAAAGAAAACTGAAGAGAAAGCAAGTCATGTGACAGCTTTCCGCATGCTCGGTTTGGAAGAGGATCAGAGCGCTTGCAAAACTATCGGCAAACGATGGTTTCTTAGGACTGCTTTTGCCGAATTGCGCGAACTGTTACAAGCGCCCGCTCTTGGTAAAGGTACCCCATGAACTTTTGTCCCCCATGACCTTTTATTAAATAAAAAAGAATGTTTTTATTCGGCCAAATAAAAATACCCCGGGGCTCTGTTGAAGAGGGGGGCTCCAGCCTGACGCAGGGCCTGCTCCAGCTTGGGGACCACGGTTGCGCAGCGGTCCCTGGGGTTCAACAGCCACAGGTCAGCAGCGGTCAGCGGCTTACGGAACCCCGCCACGATCAGCCTGTAGAAGAGATCTCTTAAGAGTAAGCTATACGTTCGTGGTCTGTAGTATACAGGAAGCCACACACACACACACACACACACACACACACACACACACACACACACACGCACACGCACGCACACGCACACGCACACACGCACACACACACACACACGCTCTCTCTCTCTCTCTCTCTCTCTCTCTCTCTCTCTCTCTCTCTCTCTCTCTCTCTCTCTCTCTCTCTCTCTCTCTCTCAGTATTGCATTAATACCACAAAAATCCGCGCCATTGATGATATAAAAAAAAGCGGCGCCATTCACAACGGGCGCAATTGAGTGTATGGGTAATTTAAAATCGACGCAATTGAGATGCACCACTTTGTCTACAGCCTCCCCCCCCCCCCCTCCCCCCTCAACAACCACCCTCCCCTCTTCCTGGACCTCCTCCCCCAAGGTCTAATGGCGCTACCACTCAATTGCTCCTGTGTCTATTGCGCCCGTTAAAGGCACAGCCAGGAGCGAGTCGAGCCGTGTGGCCTCAGTCTGCCTTCCTCCTCGCGTGCCGCAACTCTTTATCCCTGCCCTTTTCTCTGCAGCGCGAGGCAGCAGGTGTCGGACTAGCGTGACCCGATTATCTGGATCGGCTGCTTTGTTGGCTTTTTAAAGTAATTAAGGGACTGCACACACCTGGTCATCCAGCAAAAGGTCAAGCGGGACAGAAAGGTGGCCGTCTTCTCTGGACACATCTGCACACAGATTAAAGACACACTGACGCAATACGATTAAGTCCCGTGGAGGGTTTTTTCTGGGTAGCTGTGACCGGTAGCCGGAAAAATGAACATACTGGGCCTAACTACTTGAAACTTGAAATGCTTACTGAGGATATTAACTGAATAAGCAACAATAGCTCCTTTTCAACAGATCTTCGGAAACAGTTAGACGCACAACGGCAGCATGACGCACCTGCGCTGCGACGGCGACGACGACGACGACGACGACGACGACGAAGAAGCTGGAGAAAATTGACCCGAGTCTACTTTCTCCGGGAGATTGTGGACCATGGTCTTTTTTTCTTGGGGAAGTCAATATCTTTCGTAACACCGGCTATAACTGAGTGACGATCAGACAGACAGACAGACAGACAGACGGACGGAGGGAGGGACAGACAGACACGAAGCACTGACCGCAGGATGGTGGTCTGCAGGCCGGTCAGCCCAGAAGGCCTGCAGTGCCAGCTGAGTGGCGATCAGGGCGTAGGTCAGCAGGAAAATGACCACTCGCGTTACGTCCTCACTGGCGTACTGAGGGAAAT
>CM065698.1:19760992-19778492 GCA_017654935.2 Phymorhynchus buccinoides
GATTGTTATCACTGGTTTAAATAGCATTTTGTATTCTCGAGTGTCACAAATTAATACAGTAGCGAGACAGGGCAACAAGATTAATTTTAGTACAAAAGTTATATAATGCTATTTTTAGTAACATCACTGGGTACTTTTTAATTTAATGTTTATTTTGTTGAGATATTATTTTCAACTACTACTACTACTACTACTACTACTACTACTACTACTACTACTACTACTACTACTACTACTACTAATAATAATAATAATAATAATAATATAATAATAATAATAGTAGTACATTTACATAGCGTTTTACCTCAAATGAGCCCAAAGCGCTTTACAATCGAATATTCATCAACAAGTAGACAACAAAATATAGTGATTAAGAATGACACAAACCAGCAACAACGCATATACAAAGCAACTCTCTCTCTCTCTCTCTCTCTCTCTCTCTCTCTCTCTCTCTCTCTCTCTCTCTCTCTCTCTCTCTCTCTCTCTCTCACACACACACACACACACACACACACACACACACACACACACACACACACACACACACACACACACACACACATTTATCGACACCGACTCATTATTCATCTTTCATTCAGTAAGCCATAACAACTGAGTTGCACGGACTGCCAGTGATCACATACACCAACACACATACACAAACGTTAGAGGATACACATACAAATACACTCACACACAATGTACGCACGCAGACACACACATACACGTGCATACAGACACACACATACACACACATACACATGCTTACACACACAACACACAACAAGCGCGGATTCGCAATCGTTTGTGGCGTGCGACAATTTTGGACCGACCGACAGACCGACAAAGTGAGTTATAGATAGGTTCGTGGCTTGTGCCACAAACAAAAACAACACACAAGCACCATTCATAAGTTTCTGTGTGTTTTTTAGGCTGTTTTACTTTCTTTTTACTTTCTTGATAAATTTGGGATAATTTCATGGAATATGTTTATTTGTATGGCTAAAGGAACACCCCCGAGAAAAAAAAAAATGCATTGACCCCGACGGGATTTGAACACGCAACCTTCTGATCTGGAGTCAGACGCGCTACCGTTGCGCCACGGAGTCGCTCTGTTAGAACAGCTGATTTTAATGTCCAAATAGCGGCTAAGCGATCCATCAGCTGTTTCTGTTGTGTTGCTGTTACCAGTCGTGGTCTCTTCTTCTTCTTCCAGTTGGGGATGTTTATCCTGCCCCGCACTCACCGGTCTTCATTCAGACCATTAATAGCGCACAGGATGCGTGCTATGTGAATTCGTGTCATCCATCCCACCGGCACATGCCACACGGCCTACTCGTACCGATTAGTGGAATGGGTTTTAACGTGTGCGCAAGATCTTGTGCGTGCGTTCGCACACGGGACCTCGGTTTTAGGTCTCATCCGAAGGACCAGGAAATAGGAGTAAAGTATCTTTCCGGCCAAGGATGCAACACCGTCACCAGCCGGGTTCGAACCCACCGCACCCGCAAACCTGTTGGATTACGAGCGGCGACTCTAACCGAAAGTTTAGCTTTACGTCCTCCCGGCCGAAGACGACGAAAATGGTGTTTTACGTCCTCTTGGTCTGAATCAGACACATATGGGACATTTGTAAATACAAATATGGTGGGAACAATAGGGGAAGACGGGGTAAAAATCGCATGGGCGGGTAAGAAGCCCACCCCAATTATCTCATGAAATAAAGAAAATTTCAGTCAAATTTGCCCATGAGACGAATGCTAAACATTAACGCTCGTCTCATGGGCAAAATGAGACTGAAATTTGCTTCATTTCATGAGATAATTGGGGTGGGCTTCGTACCCGCCCATGCGCTTTTTACCCCGTCTTCCCCTACTGGAGGCAATGCCCGGAGGCAGTACGAAACCAGTAAAGTCCCGATTTTTTTTTATTAATACAGATAGGTGTAGCGGTAACCACGCCTCGGTTAAACCTCATCGGCTATGGCATCGCTACAAGTATTTGTTGCATTTATCGGCCGAAGCCATATGGGACATTACTTTATATTTAGTTGGGGGCGACCGGTTCTCAACTCTAGTCGTAGGCATGTGAGGGTCGTAAGCATGAGGGGGTGTCTAAAGTACAAGATTGCCAACATATAATGACTTTGATATTGAGGGTCGTAAACATGAGGGGGGAATCGGAATGTTTAAATACAAGATTGCCAACAAAAATGACTTTGAGATTGAGGGTCGTAAGTAGAGGTAGGGGGAAAAACCGGTTTGAACCGAAAAACCGGTGCTAAACGTTCGCGGTTCCAAAAACCGGTTCGAGTTGCTGTTAACCGGTTTTTTAAACTGCAAACTGAAAGAAAGTTTTTCTTAGAATAACGCATTCTTTTCGAAAAAACACTGATTCTTAGCGCAGATTGGGTGTTTGTAAACCAAGAGTAGCTGTTTCTAGTTTGTGGTGGTGTATGGCTTTGACTTTGAATTTGAGTGTTGAGTTGAGTGTGTGTGTGTGTCATAAGTCATAAGTTTCTTTATTGTGTGTGTGTGTGTGTGTGTGTGTGTGTGTGTGTGTGTGTGTGTGTGTGTGTGTGTGTGTGTGTGTGTGTGTGTGTGTGTGCGTGCGCGCGCGCATGCGTGCGTGTGTGTGAATATTCTTACAAATAAATATGTGTTTGCATAGGTAAAACTAGTGATGCGAGTACTGGTTTAAAAAAACCGGTTCGATAAAACCGGTTCGGATAGGGGAAACCGGTTTAAAACCGGTTCAGATTTTTGAACCGGTTCTCAACTCTAGTCGTAAGCATGTGAGGGTCGTAAGCATGAGGGGGTGTCTAAAGTACAAGATTGCCAACAAATAATGACTTTGAGATTGAGGGTCGTAAACATGAGGGGCGTTTTTAAAGTTCAAGAATGCCAACAAATAATGACTTTGAGATTGAGGGTCGTAAACATGAGGGGGGGTGTTTAGGTAGGCTACAAGACTGCCCAAAATAATGACTTTGAGATGGAGGGTCGTAAGCATGAGGGGTGTTTAAAGTACAAATGAAACTATCGTTAATGGATACAACTAAACAAAACAAAATTTAAAGTGCCTTTGCCGAGAATCGAACCCGGTGTTGCATAAAATATTTTACCCATAAAATAAATACTCTTTTCCCCGCATTCAGATTGTTTGCTGTTTGGGAAAGATTCGCCCCTAAATACATTTAGCGTCTTGTGGCATGCAGGAAGAACAGAAGATTCATCATTAAATATTGAGGTCAGGGATATTTTTCTAATATTTATTATGATTTATTTTTGTTTGCACGGATGGTTAATTGTTTATATCGTCCGCCATTTTGGAAAATACGAAACTAAGTGACATGGCTTTGTATATCGAATTCTCGGCAAAAATGTAGATTTACACCCAGTGTCATTGTACTGTTTGCTCCATGTTAGTCCTGTGTCCTTGTGCTCCATGTTAGTCCTGTGTCCTTGTGCTCCATGTTAGTCCTGTGTCCTTGTGCTCCATGTTAGTCCTGTGTCATTGTGCTCCATGTTAGTCCTGTGTCCTTGTGCTCCATGTTAGTCCTGTGTCATTGTGCTCCATGTTAGTCCCGTGTCCTTGTGCTCCATGTTAGTCCCGTGTCATTGTGCTCCATGTTAGTCCCGTGTCATTGTGCTCCATGTTAGTCCCGTGTCATTGTGCTCCATGTTAGTCCCGTGTCATTGTGCTCCATGTTAGTCCCGTGTCATTGTGCTCCATGTTCCATTGTTTAGTCCCGTGTCATTGTGCTCCATGTTAGTCCCGTGTCATTGTGCTCCATGTTAGTCCCGTGTCATTGTGCTCCATGTTAGTCCCGTGTCATTGCGCTCCATGTTAGCCATGTGTCATTGTACTCCGTGTTAGTCCCGTGTCGTTGTGCTCCATGTTAGTCCCGTGTCATTGTGTTCCATGTTAGTCCCGTGTCATTGTGCTCCATGTTAGTCCCGTGTCATTGTGCTCCATGTTAGTCCCGTGTCATTGTGCTCCATGTTAGTCCCGTGTCATTGTGCTCCATGTTAGTCCCGTGTCATTGTGCTCCATGTTAGTCCCGTGTCATTGTGCTCCATGTTAGTCCCGTGTCATTGTGCTCCATGTTAGTCCCGTGTCATTGTGCTCCATGTTAGTCCCGTGTCATTGTGCTCCACGTTAGTCCCGTGTCATTGTGCTCCACGTTAGTCCCGTGTCATTGCGCTCCACGTTAGTCCCGTGTCATTGTGCTCCACGTTAGTCCCGTGTCATTGTGCTCCATGTTAGTCCCGTGTCATTGTGCTCCATGTTAGTCCCGTGTCATTGTGCTCCATGTTAGTCCCGTGTTGTGCTCCATGTTAGTCCCGTGTCGTGCTCCATGTTAGTCCCGTGTCATTGTGCTCCATGTTAGTCCCGTGTCATTGTGCTCCATGTTAGTCCATGTTAGTCCCGTGTCATTGTGCTCCATGTTAGTCCCGTGTCATTGTGCTCCATGTTAGTCCCGTGTCATTGTGCTCCATGTTAGTCCCGTGTCATTGTGCTCCATGTTAGTCCCGTGTCATTGTGCTCCATGTTAGTCCCGTGTCATTGTGCTCCATGTTAGTCCCGTGTCATTGTGCTCCATGTTAGTCCCGTGTCATTGTGCTCCATGTTAGTCCCGTGTCATTGTGCTCCATGTTAGTCCCGTGTCATTGTGCTCCATGTTAGTCCCGTGTCATTGTGCTCCATGTTAGTCCCGTGTCATTGTGCTCCATGTTAGTCCCGTGTCATTGTGCTCCATGTTAGTCCCGTGTCATTGTGCTCCATGTTAGTCCCGTGTCATTGTGCTCCATGTTAGTCCCGTGTCATTGTGCTCCATGTTAGTCCCGTGTCATTGTGCTCCATGTTAGTCCCGTGTCATTGTGCTCCACGTTAGTCCCGTGTCATTGTGCTCCATGTTAGTCCCGTGTCATTGTGCTCCATGTTAGTCCCGTGTCATTGTGCTCCATGTTAGTCCCGTGTCATTGTGCTCCATGTTAGTCCCGTGTCATTGTGCTCCATGTTAGTCCCGTGTCATTGTGCTCCATGTTAGTCCCGTGTCATTGTGCTCCATGTTAGTCCCGTGTCTTGTGCTCCATGTTAGTCCCGTGTCATTGTGCTCCATGTTAGTCCCGTGTCATTGTGCTCCATGTTAGTCCCGTGTCATTGTGCTCCATGTTAGTCCCGTGTCATTGTTGTTAGTCCCGTGTCATTGTGCTCCATGTTAGTCCCGTGTCATTGTGCTCCATGTTAGTCCCGTGTCATTGTGCTCCATGTTAGTCCCGTGTCATTGTGCTCCATGTTAGTCCCGTGTCATTGTGCTCCATGTTAGTCCCGTGTCATTGTGCTCCATGTTAGTCCCGTGTCATTGTGCTCCATGTTAGTCCCGTGTCATTGTGCCCATGTTAGTCCTGTGTCATTGTGCTCCATGTTAGTCCCGTGTCATTGTGCTCCATGTTAGTCCCGTGTCATTGTGCTCCATGTTAGTCCCGTGTCATTGTGCTCCATGTTAGTCCCGTGTCATTGTGCTCCATGTTAGTCCTGTGTCATTGTGCTCCATGTTAGTCCTGTGTCATTGTGCTCCATGTTAGTCCTGTGTCATTGTGCTCCATGTTAGTCCTGTGTCATTGTGCTCCATGTTAGTCATGTGTCATTGTGCTCCATGTTAGTCCTGTGTCATTGTGCTCCATGTTAGTCCTGTGTCATTGTGCTCCATGTTAGTCCTGTGTCATTGTACTCCATGTTAGTCCTGTGTCATTGTGCTCCATGTTAGTCCTGTGTCATTGTGCTCCATGTTAGTCCCGTGTGTCATTTAGTGCTCCATGTTAGTCCCATGTTAGTCCTGTGTCATTGTGCTCCATGTTAGTCCTGTGTCATTGTGCTCCATGTTAGTCCTGTGTTAGTCCTGTGTCATTGTGCTCCATGTTAGTCCTGTGTCATTGTGTCTCCATGTTAGTCCTGTGTCATTGTGCTCCATGTTAGTCATGTGTCATTGTGCTCCATGTTAGTCCTGTGTCATTGTGCTCCATGTTAGTCCTGTGTCATTGTACTGTGTGGTCCATGTTAGTCCTGTGTCATTGTGCTCCATGTTAGTCCTGTGTCATTGTGCTCCATGTTAGTCCCGTGTCATTGTGCTCCATGTTAGTCCCGTGTCATTGTGCTCCATGTTAGTCCCGTGTTGTGCTCCATGTTAGTCCCGTGTCATTGTGCTCCATGTTAGTCCCGTGTCATTGTGCTCCATGTTAGTCCCGTGTCATTGTGCTCCATGTTAGTCCTGTTTGTGCTCCATGTTAGTCCTGTGTCATTGTGCTCCATGTTAGTCCTGTGTCATTGTACTCCATGTTAGTCCTGTGTCATTGTACTCCATGTTAGTCCTGTGTCATTGTACTCCATGTTAGTCCAGTGGTTCTTTCCGTATTTATCACATGAAAGAAGAATGGTTCTAGTGCACTTTCGAAGGGTATTTATTTCACGATAGGTACGTATTTCTCATGACACCGGAACCATTGGCATGAGAGATAGACGCTCTACCAATGAGCTATCGATGAGTTTCTCAACTCATGTTGCCTATTGAATACTCTCTAACCCACTAATCTAAAATGTTATCTGTCTGTTATTTGTTTACAGTGTTGTTTTAAGTATTTAATTATTCAAATCATTATTGTTTGAAAGTGTGCATAAACATCTATGTGTATGCAAAGTTTGAACAATTTTCTTGAGAAAATGCCAACGTTAAAGTTTGGAGAATGGAACACACACACACACACACACACACACACACACACACACACACACACACACACACACACACACACACACACACACACACACACACACAATGATCATACTATAGACTCACTTCGTGCTAACTTCGTTAATTAAAACCCTTTCATCGCCACTGTCGCCTCTTGGCACCACAATGATTTAACACCCATGTCACTAAAAGGCATCAAATGAGGATCTGGTATCCAGTGACCAGTTCTTAGTTGTGGGAGGTAAGGATGTGCCCTATTTTATGCATGTCACAGAGGAATCCCCAATACTGCAGATGAAATCTTTTCTCTACCCAGGTAAGTTTAATGGTAAATTTTAGCTGAAAGGGTTTTAACACGAGTGAGCCAAAAATACAATAGCCCTGAACGAGTTAAGTCCTGGGAGGTCTTCTTCTTCTGCTTCTTCTTCTTCCTCTATTTTAATCGTCCTATTGAGATTAGCAACAGACGATTTTCGGGGGGAAATAGGGGAGAGCACTTCGTCAAAATTAGAGTTGTTTACCTCCATTACTCAGTCAAATACCATAGCAACAATGCAACAATGGCGTCGAAGCTTGAAACAGCAGGATGCGAGTCAGCGACTTGCAAACATTATTTCAGAAACATTAGGGGTGGCCAGTGGCTACAAACTGATAAAACTTGCAAAATGTGATGTAACAATATAAATTACATCAATTCTTTAGCGACGCATGCACGGTGTTCTAAGTGCTGTATGTCTGCTCAAACACACGAGGCGAGAGCTGGGGATCTATACCTGATGGTAGAGTAACTTCCCCCGTTTGACCGATTGAATTAGGCAAAATCACTCTCACACACCATGAAATTACTCCCCTTCATTAGTTCCGAACAATTCCTCATTACTAAGACGTGCAACTAACCCTATCCATCCACCTTGTCCGTGCGCAGCAGCTGTGCCCCCTCTGATATCCGACTGTCATGGTCGGAAACGACAGGCAGGCCTACACGGTTATGACGTGCTTGACATACTCTGACACCCGGACCACCCAGCCTGGGGCTGTTTGGGTTTGCAGTCTAATAACTATAATGGTGTCAACTCGAATTCCCATCATGATACTAATGTGCAGTCGGTTGAATCTCTCATGGCAGGCGGCAACGACACAACGGGGTGACACCGGCTCGTAATCAGAGAGTGGGGGTGGTGGTGTGTGTGTGTGTGTGGGGGGGGTGATAATTAGTGGGTGGGGGGGGGGGAGGAGGTCGGAAATTGAGGAAGGAAGCTGTTGTGGGAACTTCAGGGGGGCAGAGTGGAGTGGGAAGGGGGAGAGGGAAACGGAAGGCAGTGGGTCCGGAAGAGAAAGACTAGGGGATGTACTATACATTCGCGTTTTGTTTTTTCTAATAGGAAGAGGAGGAGAGGGGGGGGGGGCCAAAAAGGAGGAGGAGGAGGAAGAAGAGGAGGAGGAGGAGGAGGGAGAGGAAGGAGAAGAAGAAGTAGATAGAGAGAGAGGAGGAGAAGAAAGAAGAGGGAAAAGAAGGTTTTAAAGAAAACATTTACGGTCAAAATTTACATGAAAACTATGAAGAAATTAACAAAGGTACGTGAAAAGTATGATTATGCACATACACATTCTGACCCGTGTCTCTTTGCTCTGTGTAGTCTGATCAAAGTGCACAACGGCATGCTCGGCAACCTGCACAGTAAGGCTGCCAGATAATGGTAATAACACGAAGCATTGACCAGTGTTGCGTAGGAAATACGAGTGAAGTATAACAACTTTCTGCAACAAATGTACTTATGTATTAGGTATTAGCTACTTTATAGTCACAGAGGCGTCTCTGTGAAATTCGGGTTGCTCTCACCTGGATAGCGCGTCGCAGCCATGAGGCGCGCCACCCACCCCCCTTCTTTTTTGCATGCGATGTTTGTGTGACTGATGAGGAAGGAAAAGGGGGAGGGAAATTTTGACCAAGTGACAACTTTTTCGTTGCCACTGGGATTAACGTGTGCTAAGTGCATGGTTTCATTTTGTTTGGCTGCCATTTTTTTAAAATTCTCGATCGTTCTCGCGAGAGTTCAATAATTAATAAAAGTCATATAATTGTCATAAGCTCGCATGCTCAGAAGGAACTGTGAAAACGTTTTAGCAAAATGTTCAGCAATAATCTATTCACAGACTTTTTGAGCAGAACGTTCACAAAACGTTTCGATAGCCCGCTGTTAAGAAATGCGTTCCAGTTTTCTCCGCAACACTGGCCAACGGGATATTTCCTCTTCCGTTTCTTACTTCCAGCCACAGTGGGTACAAAGCCGCAGATGCGCAGTGACGGGAAGCGGAAGGGAAGGAAATGTTGGCCAACAGGTGTCGCTGTGGTCAGATCATTGGGGGGTACAAGGTCAAGGCAAAGGGAGCTAATCTACTACACTCCCGTTTTTAATGTCTAGTGCAGTGAGGCAAAGTCGCCTAAACTGGAACGTCCGTTGGCTTGTCACCTTTCCCTTGCTTCGGGAAAAGTTCCCACAGTGTGTTGACAAGATGTCATTTCCATCACTACATTTTCCGCACCATTTTACGCCCCCAACACACACACACACACACACACACACACACACACACACACACACACACACACACAACCCCCCCCCCCCCCTCCACCTTTTTTCCACTTCAGTTTCTGTCCCCAACATTGCTGTCCCTGATTGTTTTAGATTTGTTGACAGCAATCCTTGTGCGACCTTCTGGCCCTCCCCATCCCCCTTCCCCCACTGTCACTCCCTCCTCTCTGTTCCCCATGCTACACTGATGGACGATCTATTAGGGGAAGACGGGGTAAAAAGCGCATGGGCGGGTAAGACGCCCACCCCAATTATCTCATGAAATAAAGAAAATTTCAGTCAAATTTGCCCATGAGACGAATGCTAGACATTAACACTCGTCTCATGGGCAAAATGAGACTGAAATTTGCTTCATTTCATGAGATAATCGGGGTGAGCTTCTTACCCGCCCATGCGCTTTTTACCCCGTCTTCCCCTATATCACTAGTCCCTGGTTGATGTTCATGAAGAATCTGGCCCAATCAGTGTGTGTGTGTGTGTGTGTGTGTGTGTGTGTGTGTGTGTGTGTGTGTGTGTGTGTGTGTGTGTGTGTGTGTGTGTGTGTGTGTGTGTGTGTGTGTGTGTGTGTGTGTGTGTGTGTGTGTGTGTGTGTGTGTGTGTGTGTGTGTGTGTGTGTGTGTGTGTGTGTGTGTGTGTGTGTGTGTGTGTGTGTGTGTGGGTGTGGGTGTGGGTGTGTGTTCGTTCGTTCTTTGATTTAACGTCTATCCACCTTACAGTGATCTTAGACACACACCAAACTTTTTTTTTTAAATGTATGTGCAGTATGATTATGATTATGATGTATGTGTTTGATGGGTAAGGGGTATGTGGGTCTGAGTATATATGTATAGGCCCTATGTTAGTGAAATACTTAAACTTAGAATTATGTCTAAACATTTAAAAGAAGCACACAGTAAATGAACAATATTAAACTCCAAAAAAGAAAAGTAAAATAGATAACAAGCACATTAAAGCAACGGTCCAATTGGGCTCCTGATAAGTCCCCGAACAACTTCTAGAATCTTTGATTCATCACAAATAATGTCTTTATAGGTTGTCATTGATGGTTCTGTGTCCAACAACCAAGCAGGTAAATAGTTTTTCATATTTTCACAAAGAAAAATCACATGGAATGGTGTAATATGCTGGCCACAAATGCAAGTCACATGTTTACAGAATTTTGTTTTCAATGCATCAAGCCTGAATCTAAAAACTAAACTTTTCAGAATCCACTCTTGATGAAGACTTTGTCCTGTTTTATAATCTATTAGCTTTTTAAAGAACTTTCCTTTTTTGTCCTTTTTTACAGAAGATGATATCTCTGTTTGTTTGCTAGACACAGAATCCCAGGATGCTTTTTCTAAAAAGACAATAATTTTCATGTAGAGATAAAGGTATATCTATTTTTGCTCAACCGTTTTCAGCGGCTGCACTATTTTTTGCTAACCGGTCAACCCTTTCATTTGCGTGTGTGTGTGTGTGTATGTGTGTGTGTGTGTGTTGAGGGGGGAAGGGAAGGGGGAGATGAGATGGAGGAGAAAATGAAGAAGAGAAAAGGAGAAGAAGGATGAGGAGAAACACGCAATACACACGCACGCGCGCATACGTACGCACGCACATACCACACACACGCGCACGCACACGCACGCACGCACGCACACGCACGCACACGCACGCACACGCACACGCACACACACACACACACACACACACAGAAACACAAATATAAAACAAGCACGTGGACTACCCGTATCACTATAACTGGTTAGATATTCGCGATTTTGCGGTTGTATTTCGCCAAAAATCACCTTAGGGCCTCGCAACTTTCCTGAACATTTCAGCCAAATCGGACGAAGACGGGAGAAAACCCTTCCCCCTTTTTCGTCCGATTTGGCTGAAATTTATTTTTAAAGTTACTGAGTCCCTCTATGATTCCTCCGAAGTCGGAGTGTGGCTGACACATGGCGGGTAATAAAAAAAACCCGGTCACACACGTAATGTTCTCATTCCTAGCTGTGCATTTTGTACCATAGTGTTCAAGTGCTTCGGCTGTTGGGTTGATGCCTGGAGTCTTTAAGCCATGGTACGACAACAACAACAACCCCCTCTATGCTATTTTTTAAATAATTTATTTAACTTTTTTTTCACAAGAAAAACAAAACAGATAAACAAAAAGCAACTAAGCAAGCAAAAAAGACCACACACAAAAACGCTAAAACATGCACACAACTAAACAACAGGCTATGATCCCAGTATGCAATTTCTTTTTCAAATTACATACGCATATATTTAGCAATATAATTAACAGCAGGAACAAGAAACAATGCACCCAGTACCTGTCATAATTCCGACTTATTTGTCTTTATAAGGCATCACTGCAAAGTGTATTGTGTTTTCCAGCATGCCAGTAGTTTGACTTCATAGTTGATATAAGTATGTTCGCTAAACTGACATACATAAAATGTGCATACATAGGGGAAGACGGGGTAAAAAGCGCATGGGCGGGTAAGAAGCCCACCCCAATTATCTCATGAAATGAAGCAAATTTCAGTCTCATTTTGCCCATGAGACGAGCGTTAATGTCTAGCATTCGTCTCATGGGCAAATTTGACTGAAATGTTCTTGATTTCATGAGATAATTGGGGTGGGCTTCTTACCCGCCCATGCGCTTTTTACCCCGTCTTCCCCTATACATATATATAGTAGTGGTGGTTGTAGTGGTAGTAGTAGTAGTAGTAGTAGTAGTAGTGGGGGTGGCAGTAGTCACATCAGTTGTTGTTGCTGATTGTTATGTGTATTTTCTGCTCATGTCATTGGATTTTTGTTTCATGTTTTTTATTCCATTTCTATGAGAGACTTCGTGCGATTTTTCTCACGCCAGAGGGCATGACGCTCGTGTGGGGCTAATCCTCTCTATATTATTAGTTGGGGATAAAGAAAGAGAGAGAGACAGTGAGTGGTCCTACCATCACTCTCTCTCTCTCACTACGCCCAAGTAAGAAAATCGCGTGATAAGCCCCTAGTGCATTGACTGCCCTCTGGCGTGAAAAATATCGCCATAGGTTGACCATTACATGTAAGGCGACCTGTAGCCTACATAGTAGGATGGGCGCTATATACATTTTCCTCATTATCATTATTATTATTATTGTTGTTGTTGTTATTATTATTATTATTATTATTATTATTATTATTATTATTATTATTATTATTTTTTTATTATCTGTAGGGATAATCATCACTTAGTATCTTATTGTAAAACGTTTATTCTATCAATTCTTCTTCTTCTTCTTCTGCGTTCCAAAGCCATATGGCCATAATGGGTAAGGTACATATGTGTCCGGTTTTCAGTTTTCACTGGTCTCCCCGCTGCGAACAGCCGACACATTCCGATTTCGGAGGAGCTCAATGGAGAAAAATTATGTTGAAGATTTTTTTTATAAAGGCAGGAGAATGGGCCAATAAGTCAGAAAGATAGTAGATGATAAAACGTGAAGGAAAAAGGCAGAGTCAAAGAGAGTGGCAGATTAGAGGAAGCTACAAGCACAGAACTTCCAGAAGGTGGGGGAACTATTTTTACGAAAGACACCCCCAGTATCCCCACGGGGAGTTATCAATTCAAATCGTTGAATAGTGCAGTGAAAGGATCCCACCTGGCTGCAAAATCATTATACATTAAGTTCTTACGTTCCATATATTAATTCTTCAAGTTTGTATCTGTGTTTCATTTTCTTATGTAAACTATTAACACAGGTGCATCCTTGTTTAACTTACAGTAGTATATGTATTCTTTTGCGAACAATAATATAAAGTGAAAGATATGATCGATTTGTATATTTTCATCATTAACTCCAAGCGCTTCTGTAATACGCAGATTAAATACATTTTGACTTTTTTTTCATTCATTGCATCAGAAAAAAAGTGAGCCGAAAAACATTGAACAGTGTGACATTGAACAGTGTGACATTGAACAGTGTGACATTGAACAGTGTGACATTGAACAGTGTGACATTGCCAAAACATATGTTGAATGCCCTTTTTGTTGTGTTACACAAACTGCACAGGTCCTTGTCAATCCATCTCTGTAGGAATGACATTAGTCCCCAGGCATCTGTGTATCATTCTATGCTGTAACCATTTCATTTGAACATAAGTCATTTTGTTTCCTTCCAATCATTCTCGCAGTTCATTCGTTCGTCCCATCGTGTGTTACATTTGGGCCATACAGTGTTTTCTATGAGAATATCGTAATACGTTTTCGGTCCTTTGAAAACGGACTTTTGTTTAACAGAGGGACATATATACTTATTATGGTGTTGGTGTTTATTCCTGAACTTCTAATATATTCCTGTATTGCTCCTTTACGTCAAGAGAAAGTCAAAAGTGGGTTTTTTTGCGTCAAGAAAGTCACTGAATGAGATAAAAATTAAAAAAAGAGTCTATTATCAACTACGAAGATTGCAACATTAAATATAATCCATTTTTTACTGATGATATAGCTATTACCTATTTATATTCTGTTATTATAGAATACCGGTTCTGCCAAAATTTCACCAGAATTTTTACAATTTTATATTTTTTTAAAATATCCCTGTAAGCATTGAGTACCTATGTCCAGAATACATTTGATTCAGGAAAGGTTGTTATGATTTCTGGTCCATAATTCAGTATATTATTAAGGAATGGATAATTAAACAGAGCTATGACTTTTCAGTTATGTTTTGTTCTTTTTCCTTCTTTTTTTTCCTCAGATTTTTTTACTTCTTTGTGAAGCGAAGCGCTTAGAGCCCCGTAAGAAGATTAAGCGCTTTAAAAAATGATAATTATTATTATTATTATTATTTCTCATTTTCGCGTCCAAGTGAGTTTCAATGCTATAGCAAATGATTTTAGTTCTGATATGCCAATACCACCGTTAGCTATATTTTTATGTGCTGTTTTCCTATTTATCTTTGTCTTTTTTTCTTATTCCATATGAATCTAAACAATAGTTTTTAAAAACAAATGTCTTAAAAAAAAACTCATCAGGAAGGTTATAGGTAGCAAGATCCACAAATGAATTAATTTTGATAGGATTAAGTATTTTAAAATTGCCACCCTTCCCAATGGTGTAAGCGGCCCTTTTATCCAGACTCTGAATAAACGTCTTCTTCTTCTTCTTCTTCTGCGTTCCCAGACCACATGGCCATAATGTGTGAGGTACGTATGTGTCCGGTGTTCAGATTTCACTGGTCTCCCCGCTGCGTACAGCCGACACATACCGATTTCGGAGGAGAAATAAACATCTGACTTCCGTTAGCTTGGTCCTCTTGTTTCTTCTTCTTTGCTTTCCTTCCATAGCCTTCTCTTGCTTCTCTCGTGCTTGTTTCTATTTTTCTTCCACATTTTCTTCTTCCTCTTTCTCTCCTCCTCCTCCTCCTTCTCCTTCTCCTCTTCTTCTTCTTCTTCTTCATGTGTTTTTTTCTTCTTCCTCTTCTTCCTCATTCCTCTTCGATTTTATTTCTTTCACTCTTACTCTTCTTCTTCTTTGTTGTTTTTCCTTTTATCTTCCATTCTTCTTCGTTCTTCTTCTTCTTCTTCTTCTTCTTCTTCTTCTTCTTCTTCTTCTTCTTCTTCTTCTTCTTCTTCTTCCTCAATCCTCTTCAATTTTATTTATTTTCCTCTTACTCTTCTTCTTCATGTTCTGTTTCATTTTCTTCGTCCTATCTTTTCTACCCCGTTTTCATCTTCTTTTTTCCTATTTTTTCCCGTCTTTTTCTTCTTTCCTTTTTCCTTTGTTCTTTATCTGTCCTTCTCCTTTCTGGTGTGTTTCTCTCTCTCTCTCTCTCTCTCTCTCTCTCTCTCTCTCTCTCTCTCTCTCTCTCTCTCTCTCTCTCTCTCTCTCTCTCTCTCTCTCTCTCTCTCTCTTCTTTTTGACCTAGGCATATACTTTGATTTAGTAGTACTGCGTTGTGCTGCATTTTTGTATGCACTATTTCAATTATGATGCGCTTGCTTGTTGTTGGCTTCTTCCTTCTTTTTCTTATACAAATTTGTTTATGTGAACTTCATCAGTATGGGGCTATGGCCTTGACCTGATTAAACATTCGCATTCGTATTCTCTCTTTTCTTTTCGATTATTTGGTGCGGGTTTCAATAATGTTACTTCTGAAAGCAACCATTTTTCTTTCTTTTTTTAAATGGGACGGCTACACTGTACACGATTCGATTCACTACGATCCTACTTTGAAACTTGTGAGGCAGGCATGATTCACGTGAGATTACACTGTCTAAAAACTTAAATCTGATGAAATCCTGCTAGTTAGCCTATATTCACTTATATTTGTAGTCTCCCGTATCTGATAAAACATCTGTATTTTTGTAACAGACGTGTGTGTGTGTGTGTGTGTGCGTGTGTGTGTGTGTGTGCGCGTGTGCGTGTGTGTGCGTGCGTGCGTGCGAGAGAGAGAGAGAGAGACAGAGAGAGAGAGAGAGAGAGACAGACAGACAGACAGACAGACAGACAGACAGAGAGAGAGAAACCTTTTTCAACGATAAAAACAACAACACAAAAACACATGGCAGACAAACAAGACATACACAAGAAAGTGGAATGTGTACAAAAACAATAGGATTCTCTTCTATAGATACGAGGGGAATCGTAATGAAGCACACACATAGTAATGACAGTACCACAGACAAATGAAGAAAGTACAGGCTGGCTTTACGATATACTTAACTGTAATCAATAATAATGTTGCGTACCATAGCCGATGAAGTTTAACCGAGGCGTGGTTACCGCTACACCTATCTATATTGTTAAAAACTCGGGACTGTACTGGTGTTGCACTGCCTCTGGGCATTGCAGCCAGTATTGTTCCCACCATCTTTGTATTTACAAATGTCCCATATGTGTCTATGACCGAGAGGACGTAAAACATCATTTTCATCATCGAAAGTACAGGCTGCCAAAGATCATGACACTAAAAACCACGATGATGATCATGATGATGATGATGATGATGATTATGATGATGATCATGACGATGATGATCATGATGATCATGATGATGGTGATGATGATGGTGATGATGATGGTGATGATGATGATGATGATGATGATGACGATGACGACAGTCACACCTACCCAGAAGGGCGACCCTCCGCAGTAAGACTGGTGGTCCTCATCACTTGGCTGCTGCTGCTGCAACAGCGTGCTCCAAAACTCCGGCATGACTAGAAAGCCTCAGCTGGGATGCTGCCTAACACAAGACCTTGTTTCAGAGAACAAAAAAAAGGCTTTTTCCTTCCTTCTTGGAAAACCCTCAATAGGAACAATTTTTCTTTCTCTCTCTCTTTTTCTCTCTCTCTCTCTCTCTCTCTCAAACGCAAATAAATGGGCTCAGTAGGTAAAAAGCTGTTGGTGTGACAGCAAAACAAGAAAAATGAAAGAAAACAAGCGCGAAATCGCAATATTTTGCGGCACGCGGTCTATTTTTACCACTCCAATCATGAGTTACCTCCCCTGGCTTTTCAATAATTTTAATCTGTAAACCAGAATGTTATCTCTGCACCATTTCGTAACTTTTTATATCTTTTGGAAAACATTTAAAACTATGTATTCTACTTATACTCATCAAAAGAAGCACCGCATACTCGTCGTGTCTGTTATAGTGTCTGTATTATATATGTTTATTATTTTGTACGCTTTTAAAATACATCATTTTAAAGAGCGGCCAGAAGTGTAGCCTCGATTTGAAGTGCGACTAACTTGTGGCGGTGCCATAGCCGATGAGGTTTAATTAACCGAGGCGTGGTCACCGCTACAGCTATCTGTATTAATTTTTAAAAATCGGGACTCTACTGGTTTCGTACTGCCTCCGGGCATTGCCTCCAGTATTGTTCCCACCATGTTTGTATTTACAAATGTCCCATATGTGTCTGGTTCAGACCGAGAGGACGTAAAACACCATTTTCGCCATTTGAAGTGCGACAATTTTGGACCGACAGACCGACCGACCGACAAAGTGAGTTATAGGTTTGTGGCTTGAGCCACAAACAAAAAGGATGTACGAGTATGAGGAAAATATGCAACGAAGAAGAAAAAACCCATTATGTACAGCGTCACAAAAGATCTATCCTGTTCGATCCCAGTGGCTCCAGGTGATAGAAACGCAAGGCCTCTTCAGGGCAG
>CM065698.1:19783492-19815992 GCA_017654935.2 Phymorhynchus buccinoides
TCGATGAACAGGCTTTTGGTAAACTACAGTGGGGTGAAGCGTGTAAAGCCTAGGGCTTGACATTATTATTTTTGTATAGTCACTACATCAGTGTGTGCGTGTTTGTGTGTGTGTGTGTTTGTGTGCGCATGTTTGTGTTGTGTGTGCGCGTGTGATGCGTTCATGTAGAGTGTATGTATGCATGGTGTGTGTGCGTGTGCGTGTGTAGGTGTGTGTGTGTGTGTGTGTGTGTGTGTGTGTGTGTGTGTGTGTGTGTGTGTGTGTGTGCTTGTGCTCGGTGTGTGAGTGTATGTTGTGAATATTATGTTGTTATTTCATGCTTGTGAATTGTGTGACAATGCATACGTGTATTAGGCCTAGTAGTAGTAGTAGTAGTAGTAGTCACAGTAGTTGTTGATTAATATGTGTATTGTTTTGTCTGCTGATGTTATTGGATTTTTGTTTCATGTTTTTATTCCATTTCAATTTTGTGTAAAGCGCCCTGTAGCCTACATAGTAGGATGGGCGCTATATAAATTTTCCTAATTATTATTATTTGTGTGAATGATTTAATTGAAAGAGTGGAGTGAGGGAAAGAGAATATAGTATTTTTTGTTTCAGACTTAGGGGATTTGCACATTACATGCAGAAATCTCATGCGCATATCTGAACATAAGTAAAAGAATGTAAGAAATACATTAAGCTTAAGCGGATGAGATAAGCACACGGGGAAACATATGCACTTATTCCATCTGCTTATTTCTTACTTTCTTTTACTTTTGCTGATGAGCGCATGAGGTTTAGGCATGCAATGTGCACATCCCCATAAAGCATCAAACACAGTGACTTGTACATATTATTTGCTCAGCTTCTTTTTCTGGATACTGAATGACTGAAACACATACCACACACTATCAACTATCAGCAAGACAGCCATTATGTGTTCTCAGTCATTCAGTCTCTTGTGTGTGTGTGTGTGTGGGGGGGGGGGGTGTCTTATAATGGGAGGTTTTATAAGGGGGGTTTCACTGTATCTACTCTGAGTGATTGACTCTTGAGTTTATCTGCTTTGTTGAACTATCAGCAATCTTTCTGGATTGCTTTTCAAAATGCAGTAAGGGATTTGTCATTAGAAGTGACTAGTAATAATAATAATAATAACAATAGTAATAATAATGAAAATACATATAGCACAGTATCCCACAGTAGGCTCATCACTAATTACTAATGCGGGCGCATACAAATTATACTTAAAAGTAAAGTCTCATATAAAAAACACATATTAAAAACATGAAATAAAACATGAACCTGTATAAAAATTAAATAGCATATCACCCCAAAGAATGAGTTAAAAAAATCACACACACACACACACACACACACACACACACACACACACACACACACACACACACACACACACACACACACACACACACACACACACACACACACACACACACACACACACACACACACACACACACACATACACACACACACACACACACAGAAAGAGGGAAAAAAATAAGCGGACGCGTAAATGTAGGACCATGTGTATTTGATTACACATAAGCATTTGGAGAACAATATAATTTTGTAGGTGATTTGTGATGCCAGCATGATCTTCATTTCATTGGTGTTTTTGAAAAGTGGACTGGCATCAAGGTATTATATGTATGGCATTGACACAATTCACCACTTCCTACCATCCATACCCTGGATAAAGTAGATACTGTATCATGAAATCACAAACACATTGACACACTCACTGACTGCATGCACACTCACACAGTCAGTCATGTAATTGTAAGTAATATGGAATTGTTTTGGAGAATGGTTTGTTACTGTGTGCAATAATGCTTTGTTTTCATTACCTCTGCTACTTTTTAGTAATTAGTGAACAATGAGTGATCAAGACAGAAAAAACAATGAAAACAAATTTATTGACATATATTTATGTACAATGTGCTAATAAATGACATGTAACACACCTATAACATGGCAACAAAATTGAAATTAAGCAAGAAGTTGCATGTAAAAATGCCAATATGAGCTAAGTGACAGTTGGACATAATTATGTTCATTTTTTTAATTATTGATAAAAGTCTTTGTTTTGTAATGGTGGTGGTATAGTGGTGGTGTGAATAACAACAAAGTTTGAATTGAGAGGCGTGGCACAATGTTTGACGCTGCCTGTTGTTTGACGCTGCTGTTGTTTGACGCTGCGCATTGTATGGTGTGGCACAATGTTTGACGATGCCTGTTGTTTGACACTGTGTATTAAATGGCGTAGCGCAATGTTTGAGGCTGCCTGTTGTTTGACGCTGCGCATTGTATGGCGTGGTGCAATGCTTGACGCTGCCTGTTGTTTGACGCTGCATGTTGTATGGCGTGGTGCAATATTTGACGCTGCCTGTTGTTTGACGCTGCACGTTGTATGGCGTGGCGCATTGTTTGACGCTGCCTGTTGTTTGATGCTGCGCGTTGTATGGTGTGGCGCAATGTTTGACGCTGCCTGTTGTTTGATGCTGCGCGTTGTATGGCGTGGCGCAATGTTTGACGCTGCCTGTTGTTTGATGCTGCGCGTTGTATGGCACTGCTTTGCATTAGTCTTTGTAGTAGGTTTGTCATATGTCCGTTCAAATGTTATCCAAGTACCATAGGCTGGCATATAGACAGATAGTCACACACACACACACACACACACACACACACACACACACACACACACACACACACACACACACACACACACACACACACACACACACACAGCCAGGAAGGAACAGACTATACTGAAAACATTCACCAGCTTTCGCCACGCGGCTGGTTAAAAAAAAGGAAAATATAAACTAATAAAGGAAATCTTCTTTCTTCTTTTTCTCTTTAGGGCCCACGACCAATTAACTGATGATAAATCAGTACATACTGATACAGACACACACAGAGACACAGACAGTGAAACACAGTACACACTTAAATGCACACTAGGCCTAATCAAAATTTATGTGGTAGAGTCATTGCCCACATACTTCTACAACCTACTGCAACAAAGACATAGAATATAATTTTGTTTCTGCATCGTTTAGATCAGATTAAAGTATAGATCTACATGTATATGCTTAACACTTATGTTTAAGTCTGCGGGATTCGTCAGTCACGATGACAAGAAATCTACACAACTTGAGTCCAAACATGAAATGTGTCGATTGTTTTGTAGACCTACTTTCACTTCTGACTGACTGGGCTTAGGCCTCTACTCTTTCTCTTTGCTTTACTTTCACCACTTAGCCAGGCACACAGCTTTTCAGAAAAGGTTGACCACGTATACTATTGTTCAGCTTCATCAAATTTCCAACAAGGCTACTTTGAATTGGAAGCAATAGCATTTATCTTCAATATAATAAATGATGTGATGATGACAGATCGATAAACAGGCCTTTGGTCTGTTCAGTGTTCCGTGTTCGTGCTGATCGAGTGATCCAACTCTCTTGTTCACAAAACTGAAAGAAGCAGACTTTGAGGTTCGTAAACATGACGAGGGTGACAAAACTACATCTTTGCATTATGATCTAGACTAACATCTGACGGCAAGAAAGAAAAGGTAATCGGAAGAAAAAACAATGGCGTGTTTTGGATATATCACTGATCTAAAACTTGTTCGCAGGACACGACTTGTGAACGAGATTCGGCCCGAACGGCTGTTCGGCCGAACAACGAAGGGCTGTTCGGGCTGCATGTTCGGGGGCAATTAAGGGAAAACTCGGTCCGGCCGAACATTTCTGTTCGGCGAACACAGATTCGGGCTGTCCGTTCGGGCAGCTAAGGGTGGCTTTAACATAAATTCGCTCCCCTTGAACTGCTGGTCTCGGATTCTGCGACTTGAACAAACCCGGGTGTAGCTGCGAATTTGGATTCGGAATGAGCGGCGTGGGGGCAACGCCACTGTACGGCCCAGAAGATGGGACAGTCCCCCCCCCCACAAAAAAAAAAGGAAAGAAAAAATAAATCGTTTAAAATAACAGTGCTCTGTATTTGTCATACTATTATTGTTCCTGCATTCAGCTCTATATATTTTTGTTCCTTTCAAATGTGAAGGATTGAACAGTAGATATAGTAGGGGAAAAAAAGATTGAGCACAATTATTCTGATTTGGAAAGCCATATTCTTCGTTTCGAAATGGAAAACTTTCTTTTTATCAATCGAAATCATTGATTGATATTTGTCATACTATTATTGTTCCTGCATTCAGCTCTATATATTTTTGTTCCTTTCAAATGTGAAGGATTGAACAGTAGATATAGTAGGGGAAAAAAAGATTGAGCACAATTATTCTGATTTGGAAAGCCATATTCTTCGTTTCGAAATGGAAAACTTTCTTTTTATCAATCGAAATCATTGATTGATTTTTGTGTGAGTTGAGCTGCAACAAAATTCACTTCAGAAAAATATATTAAAACATTCTACTTGATTCTGCAAGTTCTCGCTTCCAATAGTGAATGTTTCCTTTAAATTTTCTTCCGGGTATTTGGTAATAGACAATTTTCAGCGACTTGCAAACATTTTTTAGACCAGTATAGCCACAAACTGATTGAACTTGCAAAATGTGATGTAAAAATATAAATGACATCAATTTTAGAATGACGCACGGTGTTCTAAGTGCTGTATGTCTACTCAGGGATGTATATTCAGGGATGTACATCCCTGGTCTATTCAAACACACGAGGCGAGAGCTGGTGATCTACCTGATGGTAGAGTAACTTCCCCTGTTTGACCGATTGAATTAGGCAAGATTACTCCCACACACCATGAAATTACTCCCTTTAATTATTTCCGAACAATTCCTATTGGCGTCTTATCAATTTATTTCTCGATCATTCTTTAACGACTGGCGGGTTTCTTTTCTTAATGTTTTTGTTTTGGAAAATAATCACTCATGAAATACCAATAACTGGCTGTCTGAAATGCCAAATAAGAAAACAGCCCAACAACAAACAAACCATAGAACACTTATGTATAGTGTCTATAATAGACACAAAAAATAAAAGTTTAAATGAGGTTTAACCGAGGCGTGGTTTCCGCTACACCTATCTGTATTGTTAAAGAATTGGGACTTTACTGGAGTGGCACTGCCTCCGGGCATTGCCTCCAGTATCGTTCCCACCATCTTTGTATCTACAAATGTCCCATATGTGTCTGTTCCAGACCGAGAGGACGTAAAACACCATTTTTCGTTCGTTCGTTCGAACCATAGAACATGCTATGGCAAAAGTTTCTTCAATCTTTGAAACCATAATTGTATTGCTATCCACTAAGACTTACTTATACCAAAGATTATAAAAGGGTAAGATGGACTACTTAAGAGTTACAGCGATAGAGTTATCGTTAGTGGGGTAGTTATACACCATTCACAGCGGCGGCTATCGAAAAACTCAGACTGGAATTTGAACGGAGACTTCAACTGGCCTATCGACGTATAAATGTGTCACGTTTAAAAGGGATATAACCAGTGTTTCTGTCCTCACTACTCATATAGGGAAAAGAGACCGGATGCTTGTTTTCCCCTATACAGTCTTTGCTTATACCCTGCAATTCCTTAAAACCTTTGAGACAGTAACAGCTCTCCATCTGGGACAGTCACGGGATGAAGGGTGGTAACACTAACAGGAGGGCCCAGCCAGGTTAGCTCACATTTACAAAATGTTCAACTGATTTCAATTTGTTATAGCCACCAAGCCAAAGAGATTTCTGGTAGGCTTATGCAAAGAATAGCCATTGTTTCTCCTTATCGCCAGACACCAAAGTTACAAAATGTCCATTTGGATTTTCATCCTTTGTGTGTTAAAATGCAGCGTTTTGATGGTCTTTGGTGATGACATGGTGACACAGAAGTGGGTTTTAAACAACACGCATATCGTTGCTTCAACCAGCACTACTGCCACCCCTGGACCTCCAACCATCACCGACATGTGTCCAGGAACAGACTACATGATCAAACAAAACAACACGATCATAAACACCAATGTGTCACATTGCTACAGTCTGCGATCCACCAAAATCCACCAAGGAGCGACGTATGGTATATGTGGAGGTGTCAATCTGTTCTGTAAACTGCAAGTACTAGCACCCAAAGGGATGTATGTGCGTGCTTTTATTCAAAGATTGCAGAATCAGTGTACTCCAAGACCGTGGAAATTGGAGGTATATGGCATAGAGCGCTATCCTTTTCGAGAAATACTAAGACAAGAGTATTCCTTGCTTTGTGGACAGCATAATCTTCCGGGGGTGTTCATACAGTCCGATAATGAAAAGATGATCATTATAAGCGTGAATTATCCTCCAATTAAAGTTACTTTGGAGACAATACAAAGTCATGGTTTTATCACACGGCATATAGATGAGCATTCTGGGTATGCGATAGTGCCGCATTATCGTCGTGGTCGTCGTGTGACATTCACTATGGACTGGAAAGTGCCAACTGGATATATCATGATGAGCATGGCACAGTACCCAACTCTTGATGAATCTTCTTGCAGCATGTGTCGTTGGTTAACACTGATTTACATCCATCCAAAGACAGGACAGAAAACGACTACATCTAAATGCTCTTCCCAGCCAAGGTCAGCCGCTGTAATTCACACGCAGAACCTTCATTTCCGCCTGCCGTACCTCTACCTGTGCCATTACGGACTGACAATGTTTGTGTCTGTGCTACAGGTGTCACAGACACCTGTCAAAATGTCTACAGGTTTCTTCAACTGCTCAGTTAGTCACTACTCCTCATTCCAGCAGCACGTGGACTGTAATCACATGACTGAATGCCAAGACGGGAGAGATGAAGGTAACCAATGTGTTTTCAGCATGGCGGAATGCCAGCATAAGGTGGATTCTTCTCGGTACAAATGCTATAAACTAATCTTGTTTAACAAAAAGAAAGTGATTGTACTGGACGATGTGTGCTTGAGAGAAGGCAGGAGACCAGCCACTGTGAAATCCATGAAAGAACGAGCAGAGTTATATTTGATCTTTGAAAACCACCGTCAATTTGGTGTGAGGTTAGGCTACACCTTAGGTTGGCATAACGTAACTTTTATGTACAGCAAATTTCGGAGCTGGTCTGACACTACCATCGTTTATTACACAAATAAGAAAATTATCCGTTCAAACCTGTTTCCTACGAGGGATGTCATAACTATACTCGCTTATAAACGTAATTTTTTTTACTGTTCCATACGATGATTTGACTGCAGTGGTGCTTTGTGAATTTCAGTTACAGTGGCACGATAGCACACATTTACGTGTACTGTGGCTGCATTTTAACTCGTCTTTATCAGATGTTACAAACAGTAGGCAGGATATTATTGTTTGCCCCGGTGAATATCTTACTTATGGTTTTCTATCATGCAAGTTCAAACATGCAAAAATGGAGACAGATCAGTTGATACTCAGTAAGAACATTAACAGGAGTGCTGCACAATTGACTGACAGTTTGTTCCTCCAGAGAAAATATGCAAATGCTTTCACGATGTTCATGTGTGATGATAACATCACCACAGTGCATCCCAGTCTGGTGTGTGACTTCAGCCAGGACTGTCCAGACAAAAGTGATGAGTCATTCTGTGACCATCTTCTTTGCCCTGAGTTCATGTGTTCTAACGGTCAGTGTGTGTCACGCGGCCAACGCTGCAACCAGTATTCAGATTGTCTGGACGACTCTGATGAAGTGGACTGTTCTGATGACCACTCCTACCTGAGTAAGATTAAGAAAGAAGATATAGAGAAATTGTTTTATATAAATCTGGATGGGGCAGGTTACTTCACCCAACAGCTGATGACAGCTGACCACTCCTGTCCTGAGAGTCATTACCGCTGTAGGTCAGAGTGGCTGTACTGTCTGCCTGTCTACACCAGGTGTAACGGATTCTCTGACTGTGTCTGTGGAGAAGACGAAAAACACTGTGAGGCAATGATATGTTCATCTCTCTATCGGTGTCGCGATTCCACAGTGTGTCTTCACAGCGATCATCTATGTGATGGCTGGGGTCAGTGTCCACAGCGTGACGATGAACTGATGTGTGACAAGATGTGTCCTGAAGGCTGTCTGTGTCAAGGTCACGTATTTCTTTGTAACATCCCATTTGCTGTTGACAGGTTTTCACAGTTAGGATACGCCGACACAACAGGCTCAAGGATGGCACTGAAAGAATTTCATCTAAACACAAATCTTGTTCATCTGGTTTTATCACACTGTCGTCTTTACAACATATCTCAAGTCAAACTTCCAAATTTGCAGCACGTAGATCTTTCCAGTAATTGCATCATTTCATTGGCTGCTGGTGTCCTCCTTGCTCTACCAAACCTCAGACGTCTGCAGTTGCAGAACAACCCTCTTGCTGCCCTGACAAGTGAGGGAAAGAGTAAAGTCCATTATGCTCTGGAACATCTGGACATTTCACAAACCCAACTCAACATATTTGATAAAGAATTGATGATTTATTTTCCACACATAGAATTCTGTAACATTTCATTCTCTGGTTTACAAATCGTCAGGCCTATCGGTTTCAAAGCTATGGCAGAACTGAAAGAGGTAGATGTTAGAGGAAATGACTTGACCAGCTTCCCGGTTGATCTGTTTTCAAGATCTAATAATGTAATACGCATCTTTTCCTCAAACTACAGACTGTGCTGCAGTCACGTGGTCCCTGCTCTCTCCACTGAGGTAAACTGTGTCTCCCCCCACTCAGTGCTCCAGTCCTGTGCTTCCCTGCTGCCCTCTGAACTGCACACGGCGTTCTTTGGGGCCGTTGCTGTCTCTGCCATCGTTGGCAATGTTTTCTGCCTCGTTTGTTCGTCAGCACTCAGAGAGTTGTTAGGCAGCAAGTTTGTGATGACCGTTGCCCAGCTGCAGCTGGCGGACATCATGATGGGCTGTCATGTCAGCATTGCGGTGGCAGCACACCTGCTATTTCATGGTCAATATTTACGGGCAGAACGAGCCTGGACCAGCAGTGGACCTTGTCAGCTGGCAGGGTTTCTGTGCTTGGTGTCCAGCACAGTGTCAGTGCTGGTCCTCTTCTTCCTCACTGTGCATCACTGCGCTGCGCTGTGTTTTCCTCACAACAGCTGCACACGGCACCCACGTTGGACGACCGCAACTTGTGCAGTGACGTGGACTGTGGGAGTTGTCCTGTCCCAGATTCCATTTCTCCCTGGACAGTCACACTGGGGAGTCCACGCTCAGTCTGGTCTGTGTCGTATGGCTTTGTTCAACAACTATGACTCCTCACACAATCTCAGATGGTTTTCAGTTCTGGTTATGGTCAATGCTGCTTTCTGTTTGGTCATACTGATCGTCGAAATGTTGATCTGTTGGAAAATACCGCAGTACAGATTACAACTGAATCATTCTCAAAGACCTGTGTACTCCTCAGTGCACATGATGACAAAAATCACCGCTACAGGTGTTCTGTGCTGGATTGTTTTAGGAATGGTGACTGTGATGAATTCCCACAATGGCACTGTTTTTAGTGACATTCATGACACCATGGTTGTGTTTGTTGTATCGTTCAACTCTGCCCTCAATCCTGTTCTTTTTCTGTGGGCCATTTACACACAGAGTCGAGTCAAACAGCAGGAGGAGAAATTACTGAGAGTGTTCAAAACACGACTATCCTCCTGTCAAGGGAAAAACAGCCAAGTAAATAAATATGCAAAGTGATAAACTAAGCAAGAAAAACATACTTTCATTGTTAGGCATTAATGCTTCTTCAAGTAATCTACCTGCAACCTGTTTGGAGTCTACAATTCTGGTTCAATCACATTGTCGTGAATTCTTCCCACAATAGCATGTATGGAACAAACGAAGTTTCCCTTTGTAGTATTGTGATACTGAGAGTAAAGCCAAACTTTTCATGCGAGTTATTGTGAAACACAGAAATTGTGTTTCTGCCAAGTCAAACCAAATTATACAATAAATTGCAAATTATTTTTGGTAATGTTGTGCAGATGTGCATATATACCCATTGTTTGCCAATTCTAATAAATCGTTTTGAGAATAGCAGGTTTCTGTCAAGTCAAACCATCTTAAAGCAAACTGTACAAATAAAGTTCGAAGTATTCTTGGTAAAATTGTGTGGATGCGCATATGTCCACATAAAAGCTCCAGAACAGTTGGGCATAGATCCCACGATTGATATAATTTGCTTACATCAAATCAGAGGGTGAACACAGTAGTAGTATACTGACTGGACTCTGACCCCTGGTTTCTGGTTCTCATCCAATGATGACCATTGGTCAACCACTGAGATGGGAAACAAAAACCAGGGTCCAGAGGGCAGTCGGTATACTGCTCACAGTGTAACTAGGCTCATATAAAACATACTTTTGTAGGTTGAACCTGCCACCTGGTGGAGGTGGGTGGGGATTGCCTAGAGATGAGTTTATCAATGTCATGGTCAAGAAACAAGGTACATAAAGTCTCTCTCTATAAAAAATGTCTGATCTACCACTTCCCTATGTCTAAACCTGAAGTAAAAACCTGTCATCTTCTTTCATTTCTCCTTTTGTTTATGTATGTTTTGTTTGTGTGTATGTGATTTGTGATTTTTAAAAAATAATTCAAAATCGTTGCGATGCGAATGAGTTAACCACTTAATGTATACCTCATAAACTACTGAATGGAATCCACTGAAACTTTGAGGTGAGGTATATTACAAGCGGCTGCAATACCAAGGATATTTTGAGATCCGCTGGACAGAATTGCTTCAAGTCTCACTGTATGTTTGTGAGGGCATTTATATCTTTGTGTGGGTATGTATCCTCCATCCCTTCCCTCCCCAACATTGTATTTGATTCACAAAGTGATGACTCTGGGGCAGTGGGTGGATGCCTCGTGCCTCCATACGGGGAGCTGGATGATCCCCATCCTCCATGAGTCTCTGTGGGGACACCTGGGGATCTTTCATACAAACAGTTCCCCCACCTTTTGGATGTTTTGTGCTTGTAACTTCCTCTATTCTGTCACTCTGACTCTGCATTTTCCCTTTGATTTCTGTCATCTACAATCTTTCGTGTATGTGTGTGTATTGGTGCATGTGTGGGTGGGTGTCTAAGAGTGACAGAGAGTGAGAGCGAGAGATACACATATAACCTGATTTGTAACTATATATTTATATATTGTTGTTCATCCATGTGCATGCTTTGCATGTTTGTGCAAAACCAAAATGATTTCCTTTGTACACTGATGCACTGGCTAATGTTGTTTGCTGTTGTTTTCTTACCCTGGCTTAAAGACTCCAGGGATCATCCCAAGAGCTGAAGCACTTGAACACTATGGCCCAAATGCATCAGCCAGGGATGAGAACATTATGTGTGTGACCTTTTTTTTTATTATCCCGCCACGTGGGCAGCCACACTCCGACTTCGGAGGAGGCTAACTAAAGAATCTGGAATCTTTCTGACTTATTGGCCCATTTTCCTGCTGCTTTTTTTCTAAAAAAAAATCTTCCAAATAATTTTCTCCTATGAGCTCCTCCGAAATCCGAATGTGTCGGCTGTATGCAGTATGGAGACCAGTGAAAACTGAAAACCAGACACATACATAATTATCTTACCCATTAAGGCCTGCGTACGCAGAAGAAGAAGAAGACAGTCTCTCATCAAAAAGCACCCCCTCCCACTTCCTTTAAACACACACACACACACACACACACACACACACACACACACACACACACACACACACACACACTTGCTTTGAGTGTAATCTAACAAGACATATAAACAATCCCAACCTGGCTCTTTTTTTAAATTCTCACTCATCAACACAAAGACATGATATTCAGCTCAGGGAAATCATTTGTTTTAATCTATAAAATGTGCTTGAATCATTTCATAACGACGCTGGATATGACTGCGAGGGTGTTGGTTAAATTTTCACATTCACCCAACAGGAAAACCCACCTTGCATCGGAAAAAGTCACAGCGATTTACTCACAAAAACTCGACCATTGCAACCCGTACCCTCGCACACCTTTCAAATACCATGAAATGACAGAAACAAACAGAAAAAAATGTTAAAAAGTACACCTTGGCAACGGATGATTAACTCTAGACAGCAGGTTACAAACGATTAAAAATTGATAATGTCATTGGTAAAAAATATTACCCGATACACCCTTCTGTTTTCATTAATGATAGATTTGCAAAATTATCTGATTCGAAAGCCTGCCATTAAAAAGCTAAAATATAAACAATAAAACAAAAAGTTAAATAATTATTATGAATGTGATACTTGTAGGATAAATTAAAAAAAAGTACCAAAGAGTTCAGGATAGATTGTAAAAAACAAAAACAAAAAAACAACTACCAGTAATCTTAACCCTTTCACCACCAGCAATTTTTCAGCCAAAAATTTCTGTCAAAATTACCTGGGTGAAGAAAAGTTGGCATCTGCAATACTGTGAATCGCCACCCTATGACATGTATCAATTTAGACCATTCCTTGTCTCCCAAAATTAACATAAGGTCCTTGGATAACAGATCCTAATTTCATGCATTGTAGTGATGTGGATGTTAAATCAGTGTGATGCATAAATGCGACATCGGCGGTGAAAGGGTTAATCTATTATTATTACTAATTTTAAGGTAAAGACGAGACATTATGAACAAAATTATCAAAATTTTAAACAAAAGAATTGCTTTGGATTTTTTTCCCTATGAAAAATATGGGGCATAATTTCTTTCTAGAAAATATCAATTTTGTGGTAAAACCTTTATTCATTTTATTAACCCTTTCACCGCCAATGTCGCATATTTGCACCACAATGGTTTAACACCCATGTTACTAAAAGACATCAAAATCAGGGCCTGTTATCCGAAGACCCTATTTTCGTAATTTTGGGAGGCAAGGATAAGCCTAATGTTATACATGTCACAGAGAAACTTGCAATAGTGCAGATCTTTTTTCTTCTCTACCCAGTTACGTTTAATAGAATTTTTTGGCTGAAAAATGGCTGGCGGCGAAAGGGTTAACATCAACTTATAAAGTGGCCTTTCCTAAAGCAAACACAATCACTTGCGGAATGAAAGGCAACAAACAAACCAAACTGAAAACTGAACCGTTAACCTCTTCAGTACCGACGACGTATATATCACCGCCCGCATGCAATACAGACATAAGTCGAATGACGTCACTTCACATGAGGAATGGAAAACTCAATAGTTTGGTCATTTCAGGCCACATAACGTCATTTTTTGTTCCTTTAGCGTCACCATCGGTGTTTTATCTTTGCAAATTGTTGTTTTACAGCTTTGTTAGATGATGCAGCTTGTCTAGATCAACTGGTAAGTCCAACACATCAAAGATGACCAATTTTGAGTTGTCTCTTTTGCATGCGGACGGCGATATGCGTCCTCTATAATGCTTCAGTACTTGCCACCGACGTATATATACGTCGGTGCTAAGTAGCGATTTTGCCACATTAAAAAATCGCGCGGCAAACCGGCGGCATATGTGCAGCTGATAGGCAAACACACTGCACTTGTTTTCCATGCGCAACGCTTTGGCTTGATACAGGTCATTGGCCAGGGGCTATAAAGAAACGCGCAGCAGCAACAGAACATGGGAAAGAACAGGAAGGGGAGTAAACCACAGACCTCTTCTGTTCAATTATCTCCCTTCTGTGCACCCAGTTTTCAGTGGATCACTCTGCCAACACTACAGTTACATGTCATGGATTCTTTCAAATCCCCAATAAGTCTTGAAGAAAAGAAAAAAAAAAGGCAAAGAGCAAACCAACACACTTTGCGGCACAATTTAAAGAATTCAAAAGATATGGACACAAAATATTTATCTTTACCTTTTTTTTTGAAGGAGTAAACTTTTCGCACAATAAACATCTTCCTCAGCACAATTGTTTACACAATTTACAAACCACAATATAATCTTTCACTCATTAAAAAACACCAAAATGGGTTTGTAAAGATAACTTGACAATCTTACAGCAAACTAACATAAAGCTAATAAGCGCTGTGAGAGCGCAGTCTGCAGCTGTACAAGAAGTATATGAGTATACACAGATGGTGGTTATGCACACTTCCATAACAGCATACCAGGAAGCCTTGAAAATCTGACAGGCACACCCACATCTGTACACAAGTTGACTAAATTAAAACAAATTCCAGACAACTATAACGAAACACCCCTAAGATCAGGACTCAGACCAAAAGGATTTCAATCCGTACCGACAACTTCAGATAAAAATGGCACCTTACTTAAGACCGTTTAAATATAGGATAAAAGAAGTCACCCTTGATGCATGGCCATACAATGATCTTTGTGGATACCATCTTAATTTAGCAAGACCCCTAAAGTGAAAGGTCTAAAATTAAAACCAGTCCAATTGCTCAGTTGAACGCATGCTAATGCAGAGAAAAACATGTAAAATGAAGCTTCCTCACAAACTCTCAAATTAACGAGCCACTGCAGCTGGGCAAATGATTTTTTACTCCAAGCTGCAACTTTCAAAATTTCAAAGTCTTAAGTGAAACAATCTCTTATCCTAAAGCACCACATTCTATTCAAAACATTTTCACCGACACAAAATAAACTAGTTTCTTGACATGACAAAACAAACAGAACCACCCTGGTAAGCAGAAATTCATGAGCAAAACAACAACAAAAACAATGTTAATATGGAATACATACAAATCAACAGTTTGGTATGAAACAACTAAGCGTCCCCAATCCCTTAGAAGATCACAGCCAAGCTCTTTTGCTGGAGCCCACACACGTATGAACCTGGAAACTGCGCTGCTAAATCGGCCAGAAGACATTAAGGCTGCACCTAACATAAATATATTCAAAAATCTTCTGGACAAAGACACAATGATGTCAAATTTTTATACTACTTTCGATGAATTAAAAAAAGAAAAGAAAAAAAAAGTCAATTCCATATTTTGGTTAAATTTTATAGTTTAGAAAGCAAGTCACCCTGAAACAAATCAAAGTCACAAACGAGAAAGGGCGTAAAAGGGCCGCAAGGCCCACTTCTAGCCCTAATTACTACTACTACCGCTAAATCGTCTCCTTCAGCAGTAACACTTAGAAGAGACCCTGGCTCTATGGTCACACTCGGCCCACTTTATCATCGCCACTTTCTAACCAAATTTCGGTGCTGGAAAGAGACAACTTAGCAACGGGTTTTCCAGATTCATACGCTGTCTGATCTCCTGCCGTGGTGCATGCACACGGTGCGCATGCGCATTGCTACGTGCAGACTTCACTTCAAGTTGAAGTTGGCGGCAATTCGAGGCCGCCGGCGCTTGCCGCTCTCTGACGATTTTCTGCGCTCCTTGTCGCTGCCGCTGCCGGGGGTCTTCTGACCGCTGCCTTCTCGAGGGCTGGCACCGGCGCCTTTCTCTGCGGAGCCCCCCGCCGAGGAGGGGGTGCTGTTGTGGGAGGTGGGGAGGGCGGGGGACAGGCTGTTGGCTTTGCTCTCTGCTGTACTGGAAGGAGAGATCAGCGACTGCTGGGGGAGGGGGTGGGGTGGGTGGGCTGAACTAGGGGGAGGGTGTTTGTCCGGGGTGTCCTCTTT
Organism: Phymorhynchus buccinoides; assembly: GCA_017654935.2. Lineage (NCBI taxonomy): Eukaryota > Metazoa > Mollusca > Gastropoda > Neogastropoda > Raphitomidae > Phymorhynchus > Phymorhynchus buccinoides. The sequence goes on from CM065698.1 coordinate 19,799,071, forward strand.
CCTGCGCTGTTTCTGCGTCACCTGGGGGAGAGCAAGGGCAGAACAGACTCGTTATTCTTCACACAGGCTTACTACCGGTGCTTTTTGCTTTTTTACCTCTCCCACAGACTCCATCCATACTGAACTCTTTCTGAACCACTTTAGCACCAACAAAATGTTGACGAAGGGCTAGCACCAGAACAGGATACCACGAGTTTGTTGTTGTTGACGTACCCTGGCTAAAAGACTCCAGGGATCATCCCAACAGCCGAAGCAGTTGAACACTATGGCACAAATGCATCAGCTAGGGATGAGAACATTACGTGTGTGACCATTTTTTATCACCCTGCCACGTAGGCAGCAACACTCCGTCTTCAGGGGATTTGGGAGGCTGATGATGTCATGCTAGGAGCTTGTCATGGCTAAAGACAATCCTTGTATAAATATGCATTACATAACATTTTGATGTAGCCTTGGTGTTCTAGCCTATGTCAATTGGTCTGACACAGCCTTAAGCCAAGGCAGGGATACAATGAGTGATCTTACAAAAAACATGGCCAAAGACTCGATGCAAGGTGACACGCACACTGGTTGCCACTATATAAGACTGGTTGCCACTATATAGCTGGTGATTGGATGCTGGAAGGTTGTTTACATATCAACTGTGTCACATTAAGTACACACACAGACACACACACAGAGAGCCAATCATAACAGGCCAAGGTCCTGTGAGTAGAATGGTTTACCGGTACTATTTCCCCTCTATCCCTACTTGCAAGGAGCGCTAGTGACGGCACCAAAACCGCTAACTAGCACAATGGTATCTGATGACATGCCGTCACATGCCTATTCACTGCATCCCTTTGCGTCATATTCAGACCTGCCACATTTTAGAAATGAAAAAGAGGGGTGGGGGTCTGGGGGCCGGCGTAGGATCCCAGTGGGGTACAGGGGCAACGCCCCGTGGGGGGTCAGGGGCTGAAGACTTTTTAATGATTAGTGAGCAGAAAAATACCCCAGAAAGCATGGAAAAGCACATAGCATCCTATAAAGAAGTGGCTGAGCCAAGCCCACAATCCTGTAAGGATTTGGCAGAATGAACTAGAAATGGGTATGCTTATTCAAAACATTATTCATATTGAAATTATTTGTGAATAAAAGTTAATGAAACTTTGTAGTAATCTTGCTATGATATTGTTTTCTGTGTTCAACTGTTGACAATGCTATTTTTGCCAATTTGACATTTTGTGTTTGTTTATTTTTTATTGAATATTACGAAAATCGAAATATACAAAAAAAGGTGTGTTTGACAAAGATGTTAAAAAAAAATGTGTGGTGTGTTTATTATTAAAACATTGCAGACACAAGTCACTTACATGATCAGAGAAACATTAAAAGCTCAAAATAAACTTAGTACTTGCCTTTCTGTAAGGGTTATTTTAGTAATGCAATCAACAGGTAAAAATTATGTTCGGATACGCACACCTGTCGGTCTCATTGCCGATCATTCGCGATCGACGTTTAGGTGTGAAAAGTATCTCTATGCTTTGCATAAAGTGTTAAACCACTCTAAGTCCGATAAAAATCAATGAAACTATCCAATTCACTGTCTAAAATAGTGTCGGAATCCTCGGCAGATGACCGGTCGATCGATAATCAAAGTTAACCATAGGCCTAGTAGGCACTGCACTAGCATGAGTCTCAACACAGACAACAGTCACTTCACTCTGGCCCCTATAACTAAGTCCAAAAGCACGATTGGCACACAATTTATGGGTAAAAAGATCGATAACATCGTCGTCTATTGCTTGGAACGCCGCCATTTTGATGGAAAAAAAAATGTCCCAAAAAATTTGAAGAAAATTGATCAAAAGTAGGCTTCAATCGAGCTCCGTGCACAATGGCGGCCATAGAAACAGGAAGTCGAATGCTTTCCGGCTGTCGTTAAAGCTTCCCTTCTGCATTAGAGAGCTCTCACTTCCTTAGCAATATGACTAAACAACGTTGCTTGACGGCTCTCAAAATATCGGAGTTTCGGCTATCGCGATCGGAGAGCGGGTTGAAGCCAAAAAAATCGGAGTTTACCCGCCGAAATCGGGGTGAACGGCAGGTCTGCATATTCATTGCATCCCTTTGCGTCGCCCTAATTTCCATTTGCTGCATTGCCGCCCTACTACTTAAAAAAACAACACCTCTGGAGAAACTCTAGGGAAATAATAATAATAATAATGCATATTTTTATAGCGCCTATTCTCAGTAAGGGCTCTAAGCACTTTACAAAACATATTTACATTGATTAAAAAGAAAACATTACACAATAAAATTAAACAAGAAAACAAACGACCAAAGAACTATCGTGAAGTAGTCTTGCACACCCTTGAAACACAAGGAACACTAACCCTGGACATGGCATCCAATCCCATATAGACAAGAGTCTACTCTCCTCAAAATACGGCTCACCTGCAACGGGATAAAAGCTTCGGTGGAGGATTTGGTCGTTGCTCCCGAGGACCACGCCTCCTTCCCCCATCCCTCCCTTCCCCCCTCTCTGCCCGCCGACGACTGAGCGCCCCCCGCGTGATGCCAGTCAGCCTGTGAAGCGCTGTGATTGGCCGGCGCAGGCTGAGTGGTCGAGGCGACGGGGCGGGAGGAAGGCGGGGCTTGGCTGAAGGCCATGCTGACCAGAGGGGGTGGGGGCTGGGAGTTGGGGAGAGTGTGGTGGTGAGGGCGGCTGGAGAAGGGGGGTGGGGGCTGGGAGAGGAGGGGCTGTCTGTTGCGCTGCTGCTGGGCCAACGACATCATGAGAGCCGGGGGTGGGGGCTGAGAGAACATGGCTGGGTTGAAACCTGCGGGACAACAACGTATAGGGAACCTGGGTTAACATTTATATTGTTGATAAAAATGAATTTTATAACAGTTTCACTCAGCAAAAGTATAGGCTCATCTCGGAGCTTTCGGGGGCGTCGCGCTCCCTTCGTCAGCGTCGTCTGCTGAGAGGCCACTGGCGGTTCAGTGCACACTACCGTGAGTACAGCTCAAGGCTGCACCCATGGCGCATGACTGAACCAGGGAAGAATAAGCCGCGGGCAAGGTGTGTCTCCCACGGTACCACGGTTCAGTGTGGGCTTGGCGATCGCGATATAGATGGCCTCATTTACCCCTCTCTGGAACCATCTACTGTCTCGGTCCAGCACAGAGATGTTGTCGGGTGAGAACTGGTGGTCGTAGTTGGCCATGTTGGCCATTTATATTGTTGTCGAATGTTATCATTACTTTCGTTACTTTTGTGTGCAATGCTTCATTTGATAACCTGAAAGCACTGACACAGTGCAGTCTATTTCAACTAGCAATCAATCAATATTTTATTGTCCATTTTACAGGAAATTCTTTTCGCAGCAATAAAAAAAAATCAACACAATAATACACAAAGCAATACAGTGAAAATCGCTTAAGTCGAAATTGAGGGGACTGAAATTTTATTTTGAGATAGCCAATATTTTGAGTTTAAAAGACTTTTCAACATAAAGGTTATTAAACTGGGACCCAAAAATTATTGTGAGTTATCCAGTGTTTTTGAGTTATCAGGAATCCACTGCATGTAGAAACGCCCAAAGATAATGCATAGACACATGACCACTCACGCATCATGGGATTGGCCACAGGGCTGAAGGCCGAGTTGGGGGAGAAGAGAGGCTGGCCCGGCCGCAGCAGGCCCCTCACAGCCAGCCCCGGCCCACCACGCTGGGCCCATGGGCCGACCCCTCGCTGGCCAGGAAACCCCATCTGGGCCTGCTTCTATACACACACACATAGGGTTTTAGTCGGCACACAACAAGGGGGAATGTATAGACCGAAAATAAATAACACAATGACTGCAATTGAATTAAAAAGAGAACTTCCACTAAGGACAACAAACATGTACAAAAATGGTAGAAAAACAACAACAAAAACCACACAGACACACAAATAGAGAGAAACCCCCTGAATTTCAAGGACGGTTGTTATTTCTTGTCAAATAAAAAAAATTGTAGCGTTATAATGATTATTTAAAGTTGTAAAAAGACACTTTACACAAGATCTTCTTCTTCTTCTTCTGCGTTCCCAGGCCATATGGCCAAATTGGATAAGGTACGAGTGTTTGGTTTTCAGTTTTCACTGGTCTCCCCGCTGCATTCAGCCGACACATTCCGATTTCGGAGGAGCTCAAAGCAGAAAATTATTTGGAAGATTTTTTGAAAAAAGGCAGGAGAAACTGAATAGCTAACATTTGGAACGAGTTACCAGCTGATTTAAAATGTGCACCCAATATTAATACATTCACAAATCGTCTTCATGATTCTCCAATATTACGATAATGCCTTAAGGGGTGCGCAACCCCCTTCAGTACTCTATTATGATGTTGTTGTTGGCTTACCCTGGCTAAAAGACTCCAGGGATATCCCAACAGCAGAAGCACTCGAACACTGTGGTACAAGTGCATCAGCTAAAGATGAGAACATTACGTGTCTGTGAGACCGTTTTTGATTACCCCGCCACGTGGGCAGCCACACTCAGTCTCCGGGGGAGTTACAATTATGATTATTCCGAAGGTCAGGAGGCCTCACCAGACACAGCAGAGCCATGCTGGCTGCGCTCTCAGCAGCGTCTGGCTGGGAGGGGGAGAGGGAGCCCTCGAAACGCGCGCCCCCGGGGAGCGTCACCTGGCAGATGTAGCCCTTCTGGAAGAGAAAACGACCACACCACTGAGGTTAACTCATTCAAGTCCGGAATTAATAGATAGCTGTCAATTTGATGCATTTGCTTCAAGGGAAGTAAATCTCTGTGCACCTTGGTCATTTTTAAACTCACTTTGCTCCCTTAGACCACAATTTTGCCTCTGGCTTTGCTTTTGTAGTGGTTTGTTGTAGGGTAACCAATCGGTGTAGAGAGTTTTTCTATATAACGTCTATATATATAAAATAGTCTGATCTACCACTTCCCTATGTCTAAACCTGAAGTAAAAACCTGTAATCTTCCTTTATTTCTCCTTTTGTTTATGTATGTTTTGTTTGTGTGTATGGCTGGAGTGATTTGTGAGTTTTTTTTAAATAATTTAAAATCGTTGCGATGCAAATGAGTTAATATACCTGGTTTGTGGTACACATACTCTTATCAATACTATCTTTTTCTTTGTACCGTAGTCTTCGGCCTACAAGGTGCTACAGGCGCTTCGAATGTTTAGAAAAAAATGTACTTAAGTCACAGAAAAGACACTTCAAGCAGATAAGATGTAAGTAAAACAGACAAAAATTTGATTGCCACATTTGTTTGTAATGAGTGAATTGCTCAGGAAAGATAATACAAAAAAATAACACCTTTATTTAAAATAACAAAGCAACTCAACAAAAATGGCTATGTATTATAAATAGTCCAGATTTATTGGCAAACCTTTCTCTGGCTAAGCATGAGCAGCACTGACTAAAACAACAACTTAGCCTGTTAACTTCTCTACCGAGATTTGAGACTCATCAGACCTGGGATATGGCCTACACATAAAGCGAGTCAAAGCACACATACCTGCTTGCCGCTCTGAGCGTTGAACTCGTACTTAGGCATGGGTTTGCCCACTGTTTGGCAAACTGCCGCCAGTTCCTCTATGGGCTTCCTGCACACACACACACACACACACATGCGTGCACACACACACACAACACACACAGAGAAACTTCTCAATACACTCCAGAAACCCACTGCTATGGCATTAGGTATTAGGTACTTTATAGTCACAGAGGCGTCTCTGTGAAATTCGGGTTGCTCCCACCTGGAGAGCGCGTCGCAGCCAGAGGCGCGGCGCCACCCATTTTTTTCTTTTTTGCATGCGATTTTTTGTGTGATTGATGAGGAAGGGGGGGGAGGGGGGTAAATTTTGACCAAATGACAACTTTTTCGTAGCCACTGGGTTTAACGTGTGCTAAGTGCATGGGCACACGGGACCTCGGTTTATCGTCTCATCCGAAAGACTCCACATTCAGACCGTAAGGTCTAGTGCAAAGTGAGAGGAAAAATCCCCTGTACCCAGGTTCGAACTCGGGTTTACTTGACACAAAGCGAACGCGTTACCACTGTGCCAGTCTACATTCTGTACTGAAATCAACCCAACGTTCACAGCCTGAAAGGAAAGAAAGAAAGAAAACAGACTTTACTACAACTACTGACCTACGCCTTTGCCTGTTCACTTTTTTTCCAGCCCATGATATTAAGTCTTCCTTTGTAGAATAGCAGTCGTTTCCTCTGCTGTCTGGGGGTCATAGTCTGACACAACTTTGGAACGAACATAAACACTCAGACTCTCTCACATACACACACACACACACACACACCACACACGCAAACACACACACACACACACACACACTAATGCAACCCCAACCTCCCCCCCCCATACCCCCTCTCTCCCAGTCACCCCCCCATCCAACCCTACCCCACCCACCCCCAAACACAACTTTCAAGCCGAACTCAGCATCCCATCTAATCTCAGCTAGCCATACAAATCTTCAGGTCTTTCCAGGTATTAATGTCCCAAATCCTATCTTGATAATTCACAAACATCGGGACTATCCTGGTACGGCAGTTCGTCCAGGATCGTTCCACTATCTTTATTATTATTATTAGGTACTTTATAGTCACAGAGGCGTCTCTGTGAAATTCGGGTTGCTCCCACCTGGAGAGCGTGTCGGAGCCAGAATTTTTTTTGCATGCAATTTTTGTGTGACTGATGAGGAAGGAAAAGGGGGGGGGGGGGGGGGGGGGGGGGGGGGGATACATTTTGACCAAGTCACAACTTTTGTGTTGCCACTGGGTTTAATGTGTGCTAAGTGCATGGGCACACAGGACCTCGGTTTATCGTCTCATCCGAAAGACTCCACGTTCATACCGTAAGGCCTAGTGCAAAGTGAGAGGAAAAATCCCCTGTACCCAGGTTCGAACTCGGGTTTACTTGACACGAGGCAAACGCGCTACCACTGTGCCACTGTACACTTTACAGTTATAAATGTCCCACATCAGGCATGAAAGTGGATGAAGATCAAAAAACACAGGGGGGCGAACATTCCCCCCAATTTCTTTTCCAGCACAAATCTTTCAAGCATCAAAGCCCCGATTCTTTTCAGCCGAGAAAAATCTTTCCACCCAGATTTTCACCTAACGTCCGATGTTTTGTTGACCCCTCTAGCACAACGTTCCCCCAAGTGCTTTCCAACCACCTTTTCACCTACCTCACGTCACAAGTTTCATTTAGCGAGGAGGCGGTCCGTAAAATGGGTCGGCACAAATTGCCTTCCACACACATTTTCAGCTAACATCGCTACTTTTGTTGAGCGGGAGCTACTCATTTCGCCTTCCTTCGCACAATTGAAGCGAGTGAGCTAAAGCGACTTCCGGTTAACCAGTTTGAGAAGACCAAATAGAGACTTTGGATACGAATTTTGCAAGGGTCCTTTACGCGGGAGGTTTTTTTGTCGCGGAAGTTTTTATTGTAAAAGCGTCACGGATTTTCCGTGAAACGCGGAAGTCTTTCATGCCTGCACATGTGCCTCAAATTCTCATCATCCCGCGACACCTGCTCTAGGCAATTTAAAAATCCTGCAATTCAGGACATCCTGCAAGGAGGAGCATCCATGACTGTATGCACATGTTCTCACCTGGCCACGTTCCTGGCCTGAGGGTTAGGGGCCCCCAGCAGCCCGGGGTGTGGCAGCAGGGGGTTGCTGGCCGCGGGCTGCGCAGGGCGGGGCACAGGGGGGACCAAGGGCTGCGGAAGTTGTTGATGGGGATGGCCCTGACTCTGCTGCTGCTGCTGCAGCTGCTGATGATGATGTTGTTGTTGATGATGTTGTTGTTGTTGTTGTTGCTCCGCGGGTCTCTTTGTATCCTGTGAGGAGGCTTCTGGCACCCTGTCTGGTGGCGGTGGTTGTGCGGTGGTGGTGGTGGTGGTGGAGGCTGGAGCTTGCTTGGCCACTGAAACGGAATCTTTCTATACAACCCCCGTGCAAAATACTGCCGCACTCGGCCTTTTAATTTCATGAGTTTATACACTAAAACAGAAGCTATCTATACAATGCCCTTGAAAAAGGCTGACACATTCGGCTTTTAACCCTTTCAATACCCCTGTCCCGTGTCTACTATGGGATGTGTGATGTCATTGATGATGTCATAACTTGTGATGTCATAGCCCTGAAATGATGGTATTTGGCTTAGACAAGTCAGGAAAGATATATCACTAGACCATTTTCTCGGATTGAGTCTAACAGGTCTCTTTCAAATTTTATAATAAGAAAATTGATAATTTCTCTGTTTTCCTCTGACAATGAAGGGATTAATTTTATGCGAGTTTACACAATGAAAGGGAATCTATCCACACCACACCCTTGTAAAACACTGACACGTTCAGCTTTCACCAGTTTACTCACTTGCGAGGGGGTTGTTAGTGAGCTTCACAGGATATTAAAATGAATAAAAACTGACCCCAAACTGTCCCGATTGATGGGGGTGTCTGCAATATATGAGGGTGTGCTTTGGGTGAGGTGAAAACCAAGCAGCAAACTGTTCCAGGACGTACTGACCATCAAACAACTCCTGCACGGACACCTGTCGCCCGTAAGACTTCTTGCTGCCCGGCTCAGCCCCACCAGACGACTCCTCCCCCATCCCTATCTTCAGCATCTGCCTCAGGGCTGCACTGCCGTCCTGGGCAACAGAAAGCAGCGGTAATTGTGTCTTTGAAATCAGGTGGTCAGAATCAGCGCATGAAATATACATCGAGATTTTTAAAGGGTCGCCTGGATATTTTTAAGGGGTATCTCTGTATAATACTTTAAACATTCGTTGGAAAAAAACTGCATCAGGTGAACATTAAGTGAAACACATTGCGTCAGATGTTTTGAGTTTCAGAGACGGCGCATTATTTACAGCATCAAAAATGAACACGGGAAAGATAGACAAATAGGGAGGCAGGCAGACACAGACAGAGAGAGAAAAAAGAAAAATATTGTCACTTAGTCCAGCCCTATCTTCAACAACTACTAAGAGCTGTACTGCTGCCCTGAGCAACCGATGGGTAGATCATATAAGATAGGGTTAGACAGACAGAGAGACTTCTGCTTCAGAGCTGCACTGCTGGCATCAATAATAGGACAAAACTAGGAGATAAAATGTGTGCGCACACGCATGCTCTGTGTGTATATTTGTATGTATGTGTGTGTGTGTGTGTGCTTGCGGGATATCCAGGGGAAAGAGGAGGGGGGGGGGGGGGGAGAAACGTCCGGGAAAAAAGTGTCCAGGGGCAAATGTCCGGGGGGCCGGGGGGGGTGGGGGGGGGAGTGGCAGATACCCTCCCTTTTTTGGAAGTCATATATCTCCAGCTGTTATGTTAGCCTGTGTTGCTTTCAGGCAATAGCTTTGTCCTTGGTTCTAGTGGACCAGGTTTTTTTATATCTATGTGTGTTTTTCGCTGGTCTCCTGTTTTCACAAAAGACCTTTTTCCTCAAAATACCTTTAAATTATAACACACACACACAAAACTATCCCTGTTTAAAGATAATCAACCAAACCAACCAGCCCTCACCTGGGTGGTTGACGGGTGCTGGGACGTGCCCTGATGGGACGGTGACGTCGACTTAGCTGCCGTCTGTTGCAGCGCCGCGAAAAGGGCGCTGAACTCACTGCCGGCGCCGCTGGTGGCAGCAGGGTCGTCTCCCATGGACGTGGGTTTCTGCACCTGCTCAAACAGCGCCTTCACTTTGTCCGTGTGCTCCGGGTTGGCGGGACTCTTCTGCTGCTCCTCTCGCGCCTTGTTGGCCTTTTCAAACAGCGCCAGAACGATGCCTGGGTTCTTGGGGGCCCTGCCCTCCTCCTTGCCCCTGCTACTATGGCTGGAGTTGGTGAACACCCTCGTCTTCGTTTTCTTCAACTCCTGCTTCGCCGACGGAGGACTTCCTGATCTCGGCTGGGCGACGACGGACTCTTGCCAGGACTGGGCGGGGGGTTCGGATTCCGTCAAGTCCACCAAAATTCCCGTTGGGGGGTTGTTGTTGCTGGTGGAGGCAGCGGTGTCGACCTCCATCAAATCGTCACACTTGGGCAGAGCGATCTTCCCCAGTTTCTCAGCAGCCGATTTCAAGGAGTCCCCTTCCGAGACGGGAGAGTCTGCCGCAGTCCCTGAGTCCCTAACACCAGCTTTGTGTTGGTGAGTTTTGTTGGCTGAGGCGCCTCTACCACTTCTGTTGTGTGTAGGAGCACTGGCGCCTCCGGACGCAGGCTGGAAAGGTTTGTTCGTGGAGGAGGCCCCGCCTGTTGCGGGCGGTTGGGAGGGTTTTCTCCCTGCACCCCCACCAGCCCCGCCCACCCCTCCGGCCGTGTTGGACTGCAGCAGCTGGTTCCAGATACTGGTGAAGTCGCTGCCACTGTCCCCTGCGGGAAAACCGCCCTGAAACTCAAAGGAACACAAAATCTACAGTTGTATTGCTAGGATAACGGAGAAGAGTGTGCGTGTGTGTGTGTGTGTGTGTGTGTGTGTGTGTGTGTGTGTGTGTGTGTGTGTGTGTGTGTGTGTGTGTGTGTGTGTGTGTGTGTGTGTGTGTGTGTGTGTGTGTGTGTGTGTGTGAGAGTGAGTGAGTGAGTGAGTGAGTGAGTGAGTGAGAGTGAGTGTGTCTGTGTCGTGTCTGTGTGCCAGTGTGCAATCATGTCTTTGGGTGCACGGTTGTGTGAGCTCTTGCGTGTAAAGCTACATACATGTAGATTGGCGTTGACTATTTATTTGTATTTTCGTAAAGCTCCGTCAACTCAAATGAGAATGGGCACTACGAAAATGCTTATTACAGTCAAAATCTAGTACGTCAAAATTGAAAGAACTGAAATTTTACTTTGAAATAGCCAATATTTGGAAGATAGAAAGAGTTTTGCCATGAGAACGATTAAATTGGGATCCCCCCCAAAAATAATTGTGAATTATCCAATCTTTTACGATACCCATTTTCTGAGTGAGCTGGTTTCCACTGTATTATCATTATTGTCGTTCAATGACCATCAGTCATCAGTCAATGACCCACCTGAGAGCTGGGAGGGGGCCCTCTGGGGGGGTTGGACGGAGAAGCCTGGAACTGAGGGCCCATGAACTGGGGTCTGGGAGGGGCAGCAGCAGCAGCAGCAGGGGGCTGACCAAACTGACCAAAGCCCTGGCCCGACCCTCGCTGGTCCTGAAAACAGTGCACAGCTCACGCTCAAGCATCTTTCTTGGGGTTTTTTTAATTAAAGGTTTGAATGATTTTTAGTATTCCCGTGGGTGCTTCTACAAAATCCTAAAAAAACTGAACGGTAGGGGTTGGAGGTCACCTAGTCTCCGGTGGGGGAACAGGGGCAGCATCTCTGTTACAGGGTGAGGGGGCAATGGCCCCTAAATCTGAAGAAGAAAGAAACGGTACTTTGGCAGGGAATCGACAGACTCTCCTTGAACGAAGCAAAAAGTACAAAGCTAAAGCATGGCATAGGCGAAGGTAGGGACAAAATATGAGAAGGAGGAAAATGGAGGTTGCTCCTAAATTCTTCAAAAACATGAAATCCATGCAGAGGCCCCATCAGAAAACCTGAATGCAGGCACACGCATAGCCTGAAGACCAACACCCACGCAATCTATCAAAATTTGAGCTTATCATTAGGATAATTCTAAACAGCTTTCTGAAACAGATGGGTCTTGAGTTTGGCTTTAACACTGGAAAGTGTTGGCTGGTGAGGGAAACAAAGGGGCACACAACTCCAGACAGTGGGAGCACAGGAACTCGCACTCACCATTCTGGGCAATAAAGGGGCACACAACTCCAGACAGTGGGGGAACAGGAACTTGCACTCACCATTCTGGGCAATAAAGGGGCACACAACTCCAGACAGTGGGAGCACAGGAACTCGCACTCACCATTCTGGGCAATAAAGGGGCACACAACTCCAGACAGTGGGAGCACAGGAACTTGCACTCACCATTCTGGGCAATAAAAGGGCACATAACTCCAGACAGTGGGAGCACAGGAACTTGCACTCACCATTCTGGACAATAAAGGGGCACAGAACTCTAGACAGTGGGAGCACAGGAACTTGCACTCACCATTCTGGGCAATAAAGGGGCACAGAACTCCAGACAGTGGGAGCACAGGAACTTGCACTCACCATTCTGGGCAATAAAGGGGCACAGAACTCCAGACAGTGGGAGCACAGGAACTCGCACTCACCATTCTGGGCAATAAAGGGGCACACAACTCCAGACAGTGGGAGCACAGGAACTTGCACTCACCATTCTGGGCAATAAAGGGGCACACAACTCCAGACAGTGGGAGCACAGGAACTTGCACTCACCATTCTGGGCAATAAAGGGGCACACAACTCCAGACAGTGGGAGCACAGGAACTTGCACTCACCATTCTGGGCAATAAAGGGGCACAGAACTCCAGACAGTGGGAGCACAGGAACTTGCACTCACCATTCTGGGCAATAAAGGGGCACACAACTCCAGACAGTGGGAGCACAGGAACTTGCACTCACCATTCTGGGCAATAAAGGGGCACATAACTCCAGACAGTGGGAGCACAGGAACTCGCACTCACCATTCTGGGCAATAAAGGGGCACAGAACTCCAGACAGTGGGGGCACAAGAACTCGCACTCACCATTCTGGGCAATAAAGGGGCACACAACTCCAGACAGTGGGAGCACAGGAACTCGCACTCACCATTCTGGGCAATAAAGGGGCACACAACTCCAGACAGTGGGAGCACAAGAACTTGCACTCACCATTCTGGGCAATAAAGGGGCACACAACTCCAGACAGTGGGGGAACAGGAACTTGCACTCACCATTCTGGGCAATAAAGGGGCACACAACTCCAGACAGTGGGAGCACAGGAACTTGCACTCACCATTCTGGGCAATAAAGGGGCACACAACTCCAGACAGTGGGAGCACAGGAACTTGCACTCACCATTCTGGGCAATAAAGGGGCACACAACTCCAGACAGTGGGAGCACAGGAACTCGCACTCACCATTCTGGGCAATAAAGGGGCACACAACTCCAGACAGTGGGAGCACAGGAACTTGCACTCACCATTCTGGGCAATAAAGGGGCACATAACTCCAGACAGTGGGGGCACAAGAACTCGCACTCACCATTCTGGGCAATAAAGGGGCACAGAACTCCAGACAGTGGGTTCACAAGAACTTGCACTAACCATTCTGGGCAATAAAGGGGCACATAACTCCAGACAGTGGGAGCACAGGAACTCGCACTCACCATTCTGGGCAATAAAGGGGCACACAACTCCAGACAGTGGGAGCACAGGAACTTGCACTCACCATTCTGGGCAATAAAGGGGCACATAACTCCAAACAGTGGGGGCACAAGAACTCGCACTAACCATTCTGAGCAATAAAGGGGCACAGAACTTGACAGTGGGGGAACAAGAACTCGCACTAACCATTCTGGGCAATAAAGGGGCACATAACTCCAAACAGTGGGAGCACAAGAACTCGCACTAACCATTCTGAGCAATAAAGGGGCACAGAACTCCAGACAGTGGGAGCACAAGAACTCGCACTCACCATTCTGGGCATCACAGTTCCGGCTCTCCCTCCCTCCTGCCGCATCAGCATGGCGTAGGCGCCTTGACCTTGACCTTGACCCTGCTGCCAGTTGCCGTGAAAATCGAACCCCGTCCTGGGCTGTTGCTGCTGCTGCCAGGCGTTGTTGTTCCAGGTCGGGGCAGCTGAGGACGCAGGCTGCTGTTGAACTTGACCTTTGTGCTGCTGCCGACCCCCCAACTTGCGAAGTCCGTGCGTCAGGTTGACCAAGGCCACTGCCGGGACCCTGTAGCCGCGCTTTGAGGAGCACCTGCAGCAGGGAAGGCACGGGTTACCCGCAACGTGCAGCAGAACTGCTTCATCTTATCACCTGGGCCTGCCTTGCAATCAGTTACGGTACTCCTCCCTCCCCAAACACCCTCCCCCACCCCTCCCACTCAGGATGTCGTGCGGTGCCTTGAAATGTGAGACAGTACCTGAGGATGATGGCACCGACAAACACTCCTGGTCGAAGATGGCATTGTACATGAATGCATTGTGGTACCTTGAATTTCATAATGCTCATTATAAGGCTAACACTGTACATGAATGCATTGTGGTACCTTGAATTTCATAATGCTCATTATAAGGCTAACACTGTACATGAATGCATTGTGGTACCTTGAATTTCATAATGCTCATTATAAGGCTAACATTGTACATGAATGCATTGTGGTACCTTGAATTTCATAATGTTCATTATAAGGCTAACACTACATGAATGCATTGTGGTACCTTGAATTTCATAATGCCATTATAAGGCTAACACTACATGAATGCATTGTGGTACCTTGAATTTCATAATGTTCATTATAAGGCTAACACTGTACATGAATGCATTGTGGTACCTTGAATTTCATAATGCTCATTATAAGGCTAACACTACATGAATGCATTGTGGTACCTTGAATTTCATAATGCTCATTATAAGGCTAACACTGTACATGGATGCATTGTGGTACCTTGAATTTCATAATGCTCATTATAAGGCTAACACTACATGAATGCATTGTGGTACCTTGAATTTCATAATGCTCATTATAAGGCTAACACTGTACATGGATGCATTGTGGTACCTTGAATTTCATAATGTTCATTATAAGGCTAACACTACATGAATGCATTGTGGTACCTTGAATTTCATAATGCTCATTATAAGGCTAACACTACATGAATGCATTGTGGTACCTTGAATTTCATAATGCTCATTATAAGGCTAACACTGTACATGGATGCATTGTGGTACCTTGAATTTCATAATGCTCATTATAAGGCTAACACTACATGAATGCATTGTGGTACCTTGAATTTCATAATGCTCATTATAAGGCTAACACTACATGAATGCATTGTGGTACCTTGAATTTCATAATGTTCATTATAAGGCTAACACTGTACATGAATGCATTGTGGTACCTTGAATTTCATAATGTTCATTGCATTGTGGTACCTTGAATTTCATAATTTTCATTATAAGGCTAACACTGTACATGAATGCATTGTGGTACCTTGAATTTCATAATGTTCATTATAAGGCTAACATTGTACATGAATGCATTGTGGTACCTTGAATTTCATAATGTTCATTGCATTGTGGTACCTTGAATTTCATAATTTTCATTATAAGGCTAACACTGTACATGAATGCATTGTGGTACCTTGAATTTCATAATGTTCATTATAAGGCTAACACTGTACATGAATGCATTGTGGTACCTTGAATTTCATAATGCTCATTATAAGGCTAACACTACATGAATGCATTGTGGTACCTTGAATTTCATAATGTTCATTATAAGGCTAACACTGTACATGAATGCATTGTGGTACCTTGAATTTCATAATGCTCATTATAAGGCTAACACTGTACATGAATGCATTGTGGTACCTTGAATTTCATAATGCTCATTATAAGGCTAACACTGTACATGAATGCATTGTGGTACCTTGAATTTCATAATGTTCATTGCATTGTGGTACCTTGAATTTCATAATTTTCATTATAAGGCTAACACTGTACATGAATGCATTGTGGTACCTTGAATTTCATAATGTTCATTATAAGGCTAACATTGTACATGAATGCATTGTGGTACCTTGAATTTCATAATGCTCATTATAAGGCTAACACTGTACATGAATGCATTGTGGTACCTTGAATTTCATAATGTTCATTATAAGGCTAACACTGTACATGAATGCATTGTGGTACCTTGAATTTCATAATGCTCATTATAAGGCTAACACTGTACATGAATGCATTGTGGTACCTTGAATTTCATAATGCTCATTATAAGGCTAACACTACATGAATGCATTGTGGTACCTTGAATTTCATAATGCTCATTATAAGGCTAACACTGTACATGGATGTATTGTGGTACCTTGAATACTTTGAAACTACCTGAGAAAGATGCTTATAGGCAGAAATGTCAAACACTTTGTAGTGGATCTGTGTGAGACTGTACCTGAGAAAGATAGGCAGAAATGTCAAACACTTTGTAGTGGATCTGTGTGAGACTGTACCTGAGAAAGATGCTTATAGGCAGAAATTTCATAAACACTTCATAGTGGATCTGTGTGAGACTGTACCTGAGAAAGATGCTTATACTAGTTATAGGCAGAAATGTCATAAACACTTTGTAGTGGATCTGTGTGAGACTGTACCTGAGAAAGATGCTTATAGGCAGAAATTTCATAAACACATCGTAGTGGATCTGTGTGAAACTGTACCTGAGAAAGATGCTTATACAAAAATGTTATAGGCAGAAATTTCAGAAACACCTCGTAGTGGATTTGTGTGAGACTGTACCTGAGAAAGAGGCAGCCGACAAACTCCTGGTTTGTCATCACAGGATATCACACATAGATGTGCTGTGGTGCATTGATGTATGTGAATTTTCAGAAGCACATCGTAGTGGATTTGTGTTGTTGTTGATGCTGACGTACCCTGACTAAAAGACTCCAGGGATCATCCCAACAGCCCAAGCACTAGAACACTGCGGCACAAATGCATCAGCTAGGGATGAGGACATTACGTGGCCGTGCTTGACCGTCTTTGATTACCCCGCCACGTGGGCAGCCACACTCCGCCTTCGGGGGATTTGGGAGACTGATGATGTTACGCTAGGAGCTTGTCATGGCTAAGCTAAATCCCCTGCATAATTATGCAGAGCATAACAACATTTTGATGTAGCCTTGGTGTTCTAGCCTCAGTTAATTGGTCTCACATAGCCTTAAAGGCACGGCCGGACTATAAAAGAGGGGAGGCGCTGAGCGCGCGCCGCATTAGAATCACAGCTGGCAAGA
>CM065698.1:19820992-19905992 GCA_017654935.2 Phymorhynchus buccinoides
ATCCGTCAATCATTCATTCAATCATTCGGCATGTCCTTCAGCTTCTTCTCACTGCACACACAGCAAACAATCCGTCAATCATTCATTCAATCATTAGGCATGTCCTTCAGCTTCTTCTCACTGCACACAGCAAACAATCCGTCAATCATTCATTCAATCATTAGGCATGTCCTTCAGCTTCTTCTCACTGCACACACAGCAAACAATCCGTCAATCATTCATTCAATCATTAGGCATGTCCTTCAGCTTCTTCTCACTGCACACACAGCAAACAATCCATCAATCATTCAATCATTCATTCAATCATTAAGCACGTCCTTCAGCTTCTTCTCACTGCACACACATCAAACAATCCGTCAATCATTCATTCAATCATTAGGCACGTCCTTCAGCTTCTTCTCACTGCATACACAGCAAACAATCCGTCAATCATTCATTCAATCATTAGGCATGTCCTTCAGCTTCTTCTCACTGCACACAGCAAACAATCCATCATTCATTCAATCATTCATTCAATCATTAGGCATGTCCTTCAGCTTCTTCTCACTGCACACAGCAAACAATCCGTCAATCAATCATTCATTCAATCATTAGGCATGTCCTTCAGCTTCTTCTCACTGCACACAGCAAACAATCCACACACAGCAAACAATCCGTCAATCATTCAATCATTAAGCACGTCCTTCAGCTTCTTCTCACTGCACACACAGCAAACAATCCGTCAATTCATTCAATCATTCAATCATTAGGCACGTCCTTCAGCTTCTTCTGCACTGCAAACAAACAATCTGTCAATCATTCATTCATTCATTAGGCATGTCCTTCAGCTTCTTCTCACTGCACACAGCAAACAATCCATCATTCATTCAATCATTCATTCAATCATTAGGCATGTCAGCTTCTTCTCACTGCACACAGCAAACAATCCAAACAATCCTTCAGCTTCTTCTCACTGCAACAGCAAACAATCCGTTCAATCATTTAAGCATGTCCTTCAGCTTCTTCTGCACTGCACACACAGCTTCTTCTCACTGCACAATCCATTCATCAATCAATCGTTCAATCATTAAGCATGTCCTTCAGCTTCTTCTCACTGCACACACAGCAAACAATCCGTCAATCATTCATTCAATCATTAAGCACGTCCTTCAGCAAACATTCCGTCAATCATTCAATCATTAGGCATGTCCTTCAGCTTCTCACTGCACACACAGCAAACAATCATCAATCATTAGGCATGTCAGCTTAGGCATGTCCTTCAGCTTCTTCCCACTGCACAGAGCAAACAATCCATCAATCATTAGGCATGTCATTCAGCTTCTTCTCGCTATACACACACAGTAAGCAATCCGTCAATCATTCATTCAATCATTAAGCACAAAATATGTCCTTGCCTCAGCTTTAAAAAAAAGCAAAACACTACTTATTAGAGACCACTGCAAACACAAGAGAAGCACCCATCCTGTCAGTGCTTGCAGTCTGGAGTTACATACACAGGCCTGAGGCATGTCCTGTCAGTGCTTCTAGTCTGGAGTTACTGCACACAGCCTGAGGAACAGCACCCATGACTGTCAAGTTACTGCTACAATCAACATTGAAGAGAAGCATCAGTGCTTGCTAGTCATTAGGCATGTCCTTCAGCTTTTTCTCACTGCACACAGCAAACAATCCATCAATCAATCATTCAATCATTAGGCATGTCCTTCAGCTTCTTCCCACTGCACAGAGCAAACAATCCATCAATCATTAGGCATGTCATTCAGCTTCTTCTCGCTATACACACACAGTAAGCAATCCGTCAATCAATCTATCCATCCATCAATCATTCAGATTCTTCTCACTGCACACACACGGGTTAGTAACAAGTGGTGGTAGGGACAAAATATGGGGAAAATGAGAAAGGGAGGTTGCCTCAATTTTAAAAAAAAAGCAAAACACTACCTTATTAGAGACCACTGTGAAAAGCCTGAACTGAGGAACATAGCCTAAAGAGAAGCACCCATGACTATGTCAGTGCTTGCTAGTCTGGAGTTACTGCTACACAGCCTGAGGAACACAGCCTGAAGAGAAGCACCCATGACTGTGTCAGTGCTTGCTAGTCTGGAGTTACTGCTACACAGCCTGAGGAACACAGCCTGAAGAGAAGCACCCATGACTGTCAGTGCTTGCTAGTCTGGAGTTACTGCTGCACAGGCCTGAGGAACATAGCCTGAAGAGAAGCCCCCATGACTGTGTCAGTGCTTGCTAGTCTTGAGTTACTGCTACACAGGCCTGAAGAGAAGCACCCATGACTGTGTCAGTGCTTGCTAGTCTGGAGTTACTGCTACACAGCCTGAGGAACACAGCCTGAAGAGAAGCACCCATGACTGTGTCAGTGCTTGCTAGTCTGGAGTTACTGCTACACAGGCCTGAAGAGAAGCACCCATGACTGTCAGTGCTTGCTAGTCTGGAGTTACTGCTACACAGCCTGAGGAACACAGCCTGAAGAGAAGCACCCATGACTGTGTCAGTGCTTGCTAGTCTGGAGTTACTGCTACACAGGCCTGAGGAACATAGCCTGAAGAGAAGCACCCATGACTGTCAGTGCTTGCTAGTCTGGAGTTACTGCTACACAGGCCTGAGGAACATAGCCTGAAGAGAAGCACCCATGACTGTGTCAGTGCTTGCTAGTCTGGAGTTACTGCTACACAGGCCTGAAGAGAAGCACCCATGACTGTGTCAGTGCTTGCTAGTCTGGAGTTACTGCTACACAGCCTGAGGAACACAGCCTGAAGAGATGCACCCATGACTGTGTCAGTGCTTGCTAGTCTGGAGTTACTGCTACACAGCCTGAGGAACACAGCCTGAAGAGAAGCACCCATGACTGTCGGTGCTTGCTAGTCTGGAGTTACTGCTGCACAGGCCTGAGGAACATAGCCTGAAGAGAAGCACCCATGACTGTGTCAGTGCTTGCTAGTCTGGAGTTACTGCTACACAGGCCTGAAGAGAAGCACCCATGACTGTGTCAGTGCTTGCTAGTCTGGAGTTACTGCTACAAAGGCCTGAGGAACATAGCCTGAAGAGAAGCACCCATGACTGTGTCAGTGCTTGCTAGTCTGGAGTTACTGCTACAAAGGCCTGAGGAACATAGCCTGAAGAGAAGCACCCATGACTGTGTCAGTGCTTGCTAGTCTGGAGTTACTGCTACAAAGGCCTGAGGAACATAGCCTGAAGAGAAGCACCCATGACTGTGTCAGTGCTTGCTAGTCTGGAGTTACTGCTACAAAGGCCTGAGGAACATAGCCTGAAGAGAAGCACCCATGACTGTGTCAGTGCTTGCTAGTCTGGAGTTACTGCTACACAGGCCTGAGGAACATAGCCTGAAGAGAAGCACCCATGACTGTGTCAGTTCTTGCTAGTCTGGAGTTACTGCTACACAGGCCTGAAGAGAAGCACCCATGACTGTGTCAGTGCTTGCTAGTCTGGAGTTACTGCTACAAAGGCCTGAGGAACATAGCCTGAAGAGAAGCACCCATGACTGTGTCAGTGCTTGCTAGTCTGGAGTTACTGATACACAGGCCTGAGGAAGATAGCCTGAAGAGAAGCACCCATGACTGTGTCAGTGCTTGCTAGTCTGGAGTTACTGCTGCACAGGCTTGAAGAGAAGCACCCATGACTGTGTCAGTGCTTGCTAGTCTGGAGTTACTGCTACACAGGCCATAATGCAAGCGTGAAAGAAGACAAGGGTGTGTGTGGACCGACCTTTCTTCAGGAAACAGCTCCACTTCCGTGTAAATGTCGCTGTTGCCCGTGTGTGATGAGGCAATGTAGTCCCACAGTTCGCTGAACCTGCACACACACACATACTTTTATTTTTTCCCCCCCATAATAGTCCCATCAACAGCTATGGTCATCTCAGGACTGTCATCGCGTAAAGGTCGACCACTTATTACAAAACACTCATCAATGTATCTTACCAACGTTCAACAACCTGTAAACAACAAAACACAGTACAATTCATAACATGACACCTCCATCATTGCACCCTATAGCACATAAGTCCACACAGTGCTGGAAACGTTGAGCCACTCTATTCTATTTATCTGATCCAGTTGTTTTTTAAAAACAGTAAAAAAGGATAACAAATACACATCCAGACCTGCCACATTCTGAAAATTAAAAAGAGGAGCGGGGGTCTGGGAGCCGGCGCAGGCCCCCAGTGGGGTCCAGGGGCAACGCCCTGTTGGGGGTCAGGGGGAAGCCCCCTGAAGCTGAAGCATTTTATATAATTATTTTGCTTAGATCCACTATCAGGCACATGAAAATGCACTCAGAAGATGACTTCAAGTATATTCCTTTATAGTATGTAAGGTCACCATGATGGCAAATTGAACAATGATAAACACAAGTTAAACTGGATGACTTAACAGCTGACACTAGAGAATCACACACACAAACACACAGTGACCCACACACGTGTGTGTGTGTGTGTGTGTGTGTGTGTGTGTGTGTGTGTGTGTGTGTGTGTGTGTGTGTGAGAGAGAGAGAGAGAGAGAGAGAGAGAGAGAGAGAGAGAGAGAGAGAGAGAGAGAGAGAGAGAGAGAGAGAGAGAAAGAGAGAGAGAGAGGGACAAAGTGGTGCATCTCAATTGCGTCGATTTTAAATTACTCATACACTCAATTGCGCCGTTGTGAATGGCGCCGTTTTTTTTTATATCATCAATGGCGCGGATTTTTGTGGTATTAATGCAATACTGAGAGAGAGAGAGAGAGAGAGAGAGAGAGAGAGAGAGAGAGAGAGAGAGAGAGAGAGAGAGAGAGAGAGAGAGAGAGAGAGAGAGAGAGAGAGAGAGAGAGAGAGAGAGAGAGAGTAGAAGTTCTGCGCGAGCGACGATTTTGTTTGTCCGACCCCGTCGTGATCGAAGACGTTATTTTTGGAGTGGCTTGGACTGCATCGGCATGTCGCTTGTGACCCTTTCAAACTCCTTTGACTTCGCATGCTTGGTCAAGGCGTGTGCGCCTTCTGATGAAAATGCAATGTTCGAGCAGCACAAAGTACAAAAGGCATTCTCCTTTGACAGACTTGGAAAAGCATGGAAAGTCGTCTTTGTACTCGGGCCTCCATTTCTGAACGTGAAGTCGTTTTTTCTTCTCCTCCACCGCGCGATCATGTTCGTCCATTTGAGACGCCATTTTGGGAGAGATTATTGACCAATCAAAATTCAGCAACAATTTTCGGGTCATTCAGCCCGAGATAAGCTTCGCTAATTCCGCTACGCCGTCTTCCTGTCTGCGTGTGCAGAGACGCGATCTTCGTTGCAAAACGTAGTCGAAAATGTATACTAGACGGCTTTTAAAATATCGGAGCTCAAGAGAGCGTGATCGGAGCTCGGAGCAAAGCTCAAAATATCGGAGCTGCTCCTCCGAAATCGGAGCAAGTGGCAGGTCTGCATACCAGTAAAAAAAATATTAAAAAATTGCCATATAGGCAAATATGCACTGCAGAATGGACAACAGGTGCCCACTCAAGTGCGCAAGGTCTCATGTGGCACACACACACACATAAACACACACACACACGCATGCATAAACACACACACACACACACACATGGATAAACACACACACATAAACATGCCACAAAAAAACATACATGACACATCAGCTGTGCGTTTGTGTCCGCACGCACACATATATACACACATAGTTTCAATATATATGTCATACGTCTCAAAATTACAGTCAACAAAAACTCATGTACTGGCAATGCCTATGTTAGATCAGAGCAGGCTCCGTTGAACTCCTCCCAAGTGACTCAGCAGCAGGGCAGTGTCTCCTCTGGTGGCTGCCTCCTGATTGGACTGCTGGTTTCGGATACTGTGACCTGACAAACTGGGGCGTGGCAATGGGACTCGGAAATGAGCAGTTCAAGTGTATTTTACTATCTCAAAAATCCACATTCATGTCAGGTGCAACAACAGAAATACAACAATACTGAAAAAAACCACCATTACAACAATACAAGTCAACGTTTGAAACGCAATTATACCAACCAAATACTGTCCTTAAAATTCATTAAATCAAGTTAGAAATGTGCACATTTTAACAGAACATTTTGCAGGTAAAAATAAATGTCAGGTCAGTGTGAGAGCAACGCCACTTTATGGCCAAGATGGGATGAGTGGTGGTGATGGTAATGGTGTGTGTATGTGTGTGTGTGCATGTGCATGCATGCGTGTGTGTGTGTGTGTGTGCGTGTGCATGCATGTGTGTGTGTGTGTCGGGAGGGGGGGCGTGTACGCATATGCCTATTTGCATGTGTGTGTGCGATTATATGCCTTTGTTGAACTTCTTGTGTTGTTCTTGTTTTGTTAAACAGGGTTCCCAGGGCTTTCAGCTATCCACAAGTAAGGACCTTGTAAGGACCTATAAGCCTAAGGATAATGTCCATCTTTTAGCCAACGATCTTTAAAGGAACACTTTCCCAGCGTTGTGAACAATGTCTAAGCAGATACAAAAACTATGGCTGACACAGATATACGCGTTTTCTCGCAAAACGACACCAAGATAAAGAACGAGATTTCAGTCCAATTTCTCTTGACAACTCGCGGTGCATCGTTCGTCTGCTAAGCAGTCAGTTGAAACGGGAAGGTGGGGGAGGGGGGTAAGGTGAAGTAGGTGCTGAGCAATGTTTCTCAAATGTAAAAACGCTGCTTCTGCGATCTATTTTGAGTATGGTCTTGCTGCTCAGGGCAGTTTTTGGCATCTGTCAGGACTTGTAAGGATCTTGAAGTGAATGTAAGCACTTGTAAGGCCTTACTTGGAGATTTCAATTGGTCAAGACTTATAAGGACTGGTAAGGCCCCTATGAACCCTGTTAAACGAATAGAGCTCCACATTTGGCAGAGGAGCGCACTATACAAATGCTTCACTAAAATAACATCATTATTATTAAATACCGATTGCATACTCACTCCAGCAGGTATCCGTTGATGACCTGCACGCACTTGTCAGAGTAGTGCCAGCCCTTCTCGGCCTTGCGGGTGTAACCCGGCACCTCCTCGCCCCGCTTGGTGAACTTGAGGTTGAGGCCGATGTTGGCGCGCGACTCTGTGTTGCCCCCGTCCCCTCGCAGGATGAGCACGGTGCCCGTGATGCGTGACAGCATGTGGTTGTTGATCCCCAGCCGCTGCGCCGCCATGTACCCCGGCATGTACCGATGGTCCTCCGACTGCACAGAGAAATTCAACCATTTTTGGGGGGTTATAATCGATGTTTCCAGAGATGCCTGCTGTATTTTTTCGGACTATAAACCGCACCTGATTATAAGGCGCACCCCCACCCAAATTTTACAGCAGGACGTTGAAGGACACACACACACACACACACTGCACACACACTGACCTGCTGGTCATGGTACACCATGGAGAAGTCAGACTCCTGCAGGACGTTGAAGGAGACACACACACACACACACACAGACACACACACACACACACACACACACACACTGACCTGCATGTCATGGTAGACCATGGAGAAGTCAGGCTCCTGCAGGACGTTGAAGGAGACACACACACACACACACACACACTGACCTGCATGTCATGGTAGACCATGGAGAAGTCAGGCTCCTGCAGGACGTTGAAGGACACGCGCACACGCCACTCCCTGTTGTCCACCTCCACCACCTGAGCAACACACAGAGACACACCTGGGTCATACTGCAGTACATTCAGCACATAACTCATTCCACACCATTAGGTCATACTGCAGTACATTCAGCACTTGACTCATTCCACACCCATTAGGTCATACTGCAGTACATTCAGCACATAACTCATTCCACACCATCTGGTCATACTGCAGTGCATTCAGCACTTGACTCATTCCACACCCATTAGGTCATACTGCAGTACATTCAGCACTTGCCTCATTCCACACCATCTGGTCATACTGCAGTACATTCAGCACTTGAATCATTCTACACTATCTGGTCATACTGCAGTGCATTCAGCACTTGACTCATTCCACACCCATTAGGTCATACTGCAGTACATTCAGCACTTGACTCATTCCACACCATCTGGTCATACTGCAGTGCATTCAGCACTTGACTCATTCCACACCCATTACGTCATACTGCAGTACATTCAGCACTTGACTCATTCCACACTATCTGGTCATACTGCAGTGCATTCAGCACTTGACTCATTCCACACCATCTGGTCATACTGCAGTGCATCCAGCACTTGACTCATTCTACACTATCTGGTCATACTGCAGTACATTCAGCACATAACTCATTCCACACCATTAGGTCATACTGCAGTGCATCCAGCACTTGACTCATTCTACACTATCTGGTCATACTGCAGTACATTCAGCACTTGACTCATTCTACACTATCTGGTCATACTGCAGTACATTCAGCACTTGGACTCATTCCACACCATTAGGTCATACTGCAATACATTCAGCACTTGACTCATTCCACACCATCTGGTCATACTGCAGTGTATTCAGCACTTGACTCATTCCACACCATCTCGTCATACTGCAGTACATTCAGCACTTGACTCATTCCACACCATCTGGTCATACTGCAGTACATTCAGCACTTGACTCATTCCACACCATCTGGTCATACTGCAGTACATTCAGCACTTGACTCATTCCACACCATCTGGTCATACTGCAGTACATTCAGCACTTGACTCATTCTCTGGTCATACTGCAGTACATTCAGCACTTGACTCATTCCACACCATCTGGTCATACTGCAGTACATTCAGCACTTGACTCATTCCACACCATCTGGTCATACTGCAGTACATTCAGCACATAACTCATTCCACACCATCTGGTCATACTGCAGTACATTCAGCACCTAACTCATTCCACACCATGGGTCATACTGCAGTACATTCAGCACTTAACTCATTCCACACCATCTGGTCATACTGCAGTACATTCAGCACCTAACTCATTCCACACCATGGGTCATACTGCAATACATTCAGCACTGAACTCATTCCACACCATCTGGTCATACTGCAGTACATTCAGCACCTAACTCATTCCACACCATGGGTCATACTGCAATACATTCAGCACTGAACTCATTCCACACCATCTGGTCATACTGCAGTACATTCAGCACCTAACTCATTCCACACCATGGGTCATACTGCAATACATTCAGCACTGAACTCATTCCACACCATCTGGTCATACTGCAGTACATTCAGCACCTAACTCATTCCACACCATGGGTCATACTGCAATACATTCAGCACTGAACTCATTCCACACCATCTGGTCATACTGCAGTACATTCAGCACCTAACTCATTCCACACCATGGGTCATACTGCAATACATTCAGCACTGAACTCATTCCACACCATCTGGTCATACTGCAGTACATTCAGCACCTAACTCATTCCACACCATGGGTCATACTGCAATACATTCAGCACTGAACTCATTCCACACCATCTGGTCATACTGCAGTACATTCAGCACCTAACTCATTCCACACCATGGGTCATACTGCAATACATTCAGCACTGAACTCATTCCACACCATCTGGTCATACTGCAGTACATTCAGCACCTAACTCATTCCACACCATGGGTCATACTGCAGTACATTCAGCACCTAACTCATTCCACACCATGGGTCATACTGCAATACATTCAGCACTGAACTCATTCTACACTATCAGATTGCTTTCCCTTTGCATCCCATGTTATTTTATCTGGGCTTGTATTGGCAACATCCAAAAATATTTTGAAACAATACAAAATGTACAGAATTGAATTTTTCTATTAAATTTTTTTAATTTATTGTTCCAAAACATAATTTTAATCACTAGCCGATTAGTGATGCTTTGCACACAAAAAAGCATAACAAAGAAGCCAAGAGGTGAGTGGCCCCTCATTTGCATATCTTGCCTTCAATGAAACAGGCTAGAAGTCTTTTCATTGGTTGAAAACTTCTCATGGATCATCACAGAATACTTTATACCAGTTTGATTCGCTTGGGCTTGGCGAGTTGTAAACTAATATTTTTTTTAAACACGATGTGCACAATAGCATTCCATAGTGTTAAAAATTGTTCAAAGCAGGTATGTAGCATGCATCTACCATCATGTAGAGTGTGTAGAGTGGCACAGTGGTATCGCGTTCGCTTCGTGTCAAGTAAACCCGAGTTCGAACCTGGGTACAGGGGATTTTTTCCTCTCATTCTGCACTAGGCCATAACGATCTGAACGTGGAGTCTTTCGGATGAGACGATAAACCGAGGTCCCGTGTGCCCATGCACTTAGCATACGTTAAACCCAGTGGCAACGAAAAAGTTGTCATTTGGTCAAAATGTACACCCCCCCCCCCCCCCCCCATCAGTGACAAAAATTGCATGCAAAAAAAATAAAAATAAAAATTGGCTGGCGCGCCTCTGGCTGCGACGCGCTCTCCAGGTGGGAGCAACCCGAATTTCACAGAGACGCCTCTGTGACTATAAAGTACCTAATACCTAATAATACCTAATCATGTAGAAATTCCAAGTACAGTCGAAACAAGAGAACGCCAGTCAGCGTTGACTTCCGATTCTAATGATATCACCAACATATTATTATCAACTTCTTCATATTCATTTTATGTGTTCAGGCAAAATGAAATTACCGACATCGTCAAAAAGCGTCCTGCTATAAATTTCCAGTATGATTGGTCAAATAGTTTACACTTTACGCTTTGGAGACTGGAACATTAAAAGAACAAGAGGCAAAGCCTTCAGGGCTCACTCGAACAGAAACATGTAGGACAACAACAAACAAAGATTGAGGGAGGGGGGTCTAGAGGAGAAGATTGCCAATAACATTTTAAAGTACAAATTAAACTATCGTTAATGGATACAGCTAAAAAATAAATTAAAAATCCCTGTGCTCAGAATCGGACCCGGAACCATTGGCATGACAGACAGACGCTCTACCATTGAGCTAACGAGGCTTTCAGTGTTGACGAGTTTCTTAACTCATGTTGCATGTTGAATACTCTCTAACCCACTAATCTAAAATGTTATCTGTTTGTCATCTGTTTACAGTGTTGTTTTAAGTATTTAATTATTCAAATCATTGTTTGAAAGCTTGCATAAACATCTATATGTGTGCAAAGTTTGAACAATGTATGCCTTCTATTTCCCGAGAAAATGTGAAAGCTAAAGCTTGGAGATTAGACCATGGACACAACACACACATACACACAACCGAACAACTATCATACTATGGCTCCCCCCCCACCTGCGTGCGCATCTCGACCCTTCCAACGGAAGTGTCGCCATATTAGTCCTTATTTGTGTGTAAACAAAGTGAAAATGTTATCTAAATGTGTACAGAAAACATCCAGATGTTATAAATACAGTTTAGATAAGTTTCGAATTGGAACAGCCAAATACGCAGCATCGATCTGGCATTTTTCAAACAAAGTTACTGACTAAGATGGCGGTCTCCCATAATATGGCGCTCCTTGTGGCCGGATATGACGACACGTGGCTACCAGCCATAGACTCACTTCGTGTTAACTTCGTCAACACGAGTGAGCCAAAAATGGATCCACTGCAGTAAGAAGCGAAGCAAGCGTTGCTGTGACACACTGACTGACCTCGCCCTGACAGCCGTAATGCGGGTTGCCCAGCATGAAAACAGCGGCGTTGTGTGGAAACAGCTCCTCCATGGTCTGCAGGTGCATGTCGTTGGACGAGTGAGTCAAAATGTCCTGTGAACACACAGACAGAAGCATGCGGTAAAAACAGTGCAGAGTGAGTCCAAATGTCCTGTGAACACACAGTAGTATGTGGTGAAAACAGTGCAGAGTGAGTCAAAATGTCCTGTGAACACACACAGTAGTATGCAGTAAAAACAGTGCAGAGTGAGTCAAAATGTCCTGTGAACACACAGTAGTATGTGGTGAAAACAGTGCAGAGTGAGTCAAAATGTCCTGTGAACACACACAGTAGCATGCGGTAAAAACAGTGCAGAGTGAGTCAAAATGTCCTGTGAACACACACAGTAGTATGTGGTAAAAACAGTGCAGAGTGAGTCAAAATGTCCTGTGAACACACAGTAGTATATGGTGAAAACAGTGCAGAGTGAGTCAAAATGTCCTGTGAACACACACAGTAGCATGCGGTAAAAACAGTGCAGAGTGAGTCAAAATGTCCTGTGAACACACACAGTAGCATGCGGTAAAAACAGTGCAGAGTGAGTCAAAATGTCCTGTGAACACACAGTAGTATGTGGTGAAAACAGTGCAGAGTGAGTCAAAATGTCCTGTGAACACACACAGTAGCATGCGGTAAAAACAGTGCAGAGTGAGTCAAAATGTCCTGTGAACACACAGTAGTATGTGGTGAAAACAGTGCAGAGTGAGTCAAAATGTCCTGTGAACACACACAGTAGCATGCGGTAAAAACAGTGCAGAGTGAGTCCAAATGTCCTGTGAACACACAGACAGAAGTACATGGCAAAAACAGTGCAGAGTGAGTCAAAATGTTCTGTGAACACTCAGACAGAAGCATGTGGTAAAAACAGTGTAGAGTGAGTCAAAATGTCCTGTGAACACACAAACAGAAGCATGCAGTACAAATTGTGCAGAGTGAGTCAAAATGTCCTGTGAACACTCAGACAGAAGCATGCGGTAAAAACGAGTGAGTCAAAATGTCCTGTGAACATTCAAACAGAAGCATGCAGTAAAAACGCGCGACTCAAAATGTTCTGTGAACACACAGAGAGAAGCATGCAGTAAAAGGTATGCAGGGTGAGTCAAAATGTCCTGTGAACACACAGACAGAAGCATGCAGTAAAAATTGTGCAGAGTGTGCGACCTGAACAAGCAGAGGTGTGGACGCGAGTTGGGATTTAGAATGAGCGGTGTGGGAGCAATGCCACTGTACGGCCCAGAACAAAAAACAAACTGTGCAAAGTGAACCAAAATGAGCTGCACAGACAGAAGCACACGGCAAAAATAGTGCAGAGTGAGTCAAAATGTCCTGTGAACACAAGCAGAAGCATGCGGCAAACAGTGCAGTGAGTCAAAATGTCCTGTGAACACACACATAATGTGGTAAAAACTGTGCAGGGTACATAGAAAAGAAATTGGGGACACACAAAGATGGGGGCACACAGAGATGGGGGCACACAGAGACGGGGGCACACAGAGACGGGGGTACATAGAAACACAATTGGGGACACACAGAGACGGGGGTACATAGAAACACAATTGGGGACACACAGAGATGGGGGCACACAGAGACGGGGGTACATAGAAACACAATTGGGGACACACAGAGATGGGGGTACATAGAGACGGGGGTACATAGAAACACAATTGGGGACACACAGAGATGGGGGCACAAAGAAACAAGGGTACATAGAAACGCAATTGGGGACACACAGAGACGGGGACACACAGAGACGGGGACACACAGAGACAAGGGTGCATAGAAACGAAACTGTGGACCCAAGGAGGCGGCGGGCACAATGCCAGGAAACCTCCCCAGAGGGCTGTCGGCGTCACCTTGCATGTGGTCTGTAGGGCGAAGGGCAGGAGGTTGGTGCTGAACTGCATCTCTGCCGTGATTCTGCCGCTGGAGGTGTGCACGTACCTGCACACAGCGCGCATTGCAAAGACACCGCTGACACTCAAGCCACATTCTTGCATCGCATGTATTCAACAACCCACAGTGCAATGCAGTAGGCTAAGCTGTCAGGCATAAGATTGAAACATTATGATTTAGGCGGAAAAAAGGCTGAAGCCCTCCGAAACTGAAGCTTTGTTGTACTCTAAGCCTTAAAGACAGCATTAGGAGTAGCATCGATATGTTTAGTTCATTTCTATTCACACATAAGAAGTATTTCTTTATGCAGTTGGCCTTTTTTTTCCATCTCAAAAATGACCTCTGAGGACATCAAAAAGCCTGAAAATAGCCTTAAGGCTGAAAAATCCCATGCCTTGACTAAACAATATTCAAATATATTGTTACGTTAGCCTGATTACATGCACTGTTGGTTTTTAAAAATAATGAAATACTACTAATAAACAAAACTTTGGCTGAAAATTTAAAAAAATGTCATCGCATTGGTGTTGTATCTGTAATTATTCATTCCATATTGCATTTTCAGACACAAAGCTACACTGAATGTAACACAGGTTGCACATGCCACAAGTTGGAGCAACTCGCATGAAAACAATTCACTTCAAAATAAACAGCTTATATTAAAATTATTATATCTTGTCAAAATCAGTTTCTACAAATAATCTCTAAATCCAGTCTGATTTAACTTTATATTAAAATGTATACTGTAGAGTATTTTCTCTTCAGAAATGGTGAACTGAAACACTGGAAATACATTAAAAAATTTCCTTAATTGAAAATATAACGAATCAGATGAATCTTAATTGGAGTAAAAGCTCGCAGACTTGTGCATGATGTACGGGACGCCCTCTCTATTGTGCTTGCATGAGGCCACATTGTAATTTCTCTTAACAAGATAATAAAGTATTTTTGACTTTTGACTACATGGCACAAAGAACTCTGTTACCCAGCTCTCTGCAGAGTCTCCTTGTCCCATGAAGCGTAAAGGGCCAGCCACACGTCCTCTAAAATCACACGACTGTACGATACGATTCGATCACGTGATCTCCAAGAACAAATGTCAGGCATCAGAAAGGTCTTAAGTCCAATCCTCTGAAAACTGTGATAAAGGGGCATCAAGGCCCTAGACTGAAGAGGGACAACACTGAAATGAGTTCCCAACACCACCAAAAAGGCTGAATAAAGTAAGAAATCACTGTAAAATGCTATTTCACAGAAAAGATAACACTGAATCAAAACCCAAAACCTCTGACAAGAGAAGCCAATCCTCTGTCAGAAATTCTTAATCCTCTGAATCCTCTGACAGTTCTGATGCCTGAAATGTGATAGGCGCATCGAGACCACGTGATCGAATCGCATTGTACAGTGGTGCGATTATAGTGGACGTGTGGCTGGCCCTTAAGGGGGGTTGACCACTCACTTTCGTCCTGTCATGAGTCCCACATAGACGAGCACGGTCGTCTTACCCACCTCCACACCAAACCGGTCATGGTACCTGAAACCACAAAAGCTCCTTTAGTTCATGTTGCAAAAACATCAACAAATAACAACTTAACTCTCCTAGCACCATTCGCCCAACCAAGACATCACTCTGCACTCTCACTAATTGCAAAGACATTCACCGCCAAGCACCCTGCCATGTGTTCGTCTATCTTTAGAGCTTATGTCAGTTTCTTCGGTTAAAGCATCGCAAAGCGCACTTGAAAAAGATACTTACTCCCCTCTTGTAGGTGGAGATGCAATGGACAACCACGAACGTCCAAAAATACATGGCGCTAGAAGAGTTAAATGAGTAAAAGCTTTTTTTGCTGTCAAATGCTTCATGCCGTAAAAAACAAAACGCTATCAAATCATGGTAAAATCAAATCATGGTAAAATTATAATAGCAAAGCTAAAGACATGGGTGCATGCGCTGATCAAAGTTCATGAGTGCTACTCCCCAAAATGAACAAAAAATGAAAGGCAGGGGTCCAGGGACCCATGGCCCCGGGCAGGGTACAGGGGCACAGCCCCGTTGTACGATTCAGGAGGGTAACTTAAGAGAGAGATATAACGAGACAGACAGACAGTTAAAATGATAGAGACAGGTTGAGTCTGATAAGCCTTGTAAAATTATTACATTGCCTTTGTAAACTTCCAAAAGATAAAAACAACTGAGCTAAAAACGCCCCAAATCGCTTTTTTTTTGATGAATTAAAAAAACTGAAGTTCAGTTTCTGGTAAAATTAAAAATACTGAAATCAGTGTAAAAATGAAAGAGTAGCACCCATGTCAAAGAGCTTACCTGAACT
Source organism: Phymorhynchus buccinoides (assembly GCA_017654935.2). Taxonomy (NCBI): domain Eukaryota; kingdom Metazoa; phylum Mollusca; class Gastropoda; order Neogastropoda; family Raphitomidae; genus Phymorhynchus; species Phymorhynchus buccinoides. Next base: position 19,836,918 of record CM065698.1, read on the forward strand.
TTCCATCATAGCCCTTGCTAAAATGGTCAATTTACAGAGCTTAATCTAGGATTTCTGAAAAAGGGGGGCAGTCCCCCCCTCATATCAAAAAAAGGGGGGCACTCCCCCCTATCCAACCCATCACATACATAAGAACCAGTACCTCCCCCACCCTCGTACACAGACTTTAACTTTTCTTTGTCAGCCACGGCCACTTTTTCGACCAGACATTTTGGAACCGATGTTCCTTTGCACTGCCACTGTTGTCATTCTTTTCTTCGAGGTCTTCACAATCGCTTGGAACAGGATTTTTTGGTTTTGACTTTGCCTCCGCGAAAATCCAAAATCAAACAGGGTCCCTGCCCGCTTCATTTTGAAAAACATTCAAGATGGCGGCCGAAACTCTCGAAACTTCCTGTCGGTAGAACGAGAAGAACGCGATTGGTTGATTAACACTAATATTTTGTCAAGAACCAATGAAATGTCGAGAAATCCTTCACTCCTGCTCGATACTTTCAGTTAGTCCAGACGACGGGTTTAGCAGACGACGAAGGTCTTCCCGCATCGATCGGTAAAAACTGCGGGCCGTTCTGCAAATGTGCGGGACTCGGCCCGCTCCCCGCGCCGATTATCGCGGGAAGGAACAACATTTTGGGGGATTTTACCAATCCCGCGCTCTAGATTAAGCTCTGAATTTATGAGCAAAAAGAGCATGAGAAGAGCCCTGTCTTCAGGCAGACCACTGCCTGAACCAGCATCAAACTGCCTGAATTCAGGCTTCAGGCACACCCACATGCACCCCTGTTAAAAGAGTTCAGTTTTCATTCTTTTCCTTTGTCTTTGACCGCTTAGCCCTCTTCTCCCTTATCTGTACTGGCTGCCTATCGCAGATCGTATCGAATATAAAGCCAAACGCCCTTTGCTATAAATCTTTCCACCAGACCACTTCCTCCTGACTTGGCCAAAACATCAATATCGACACACCAGCTCGCACACTATGCTCAGTCTCAGACTCCCTTTAGGTCCCTAGATAATATAAACTTTCAACTGTTGGTTGGTGCTTTTTTGTCGTTTCAGGACCAAACTTCCACTCTCCTTCAGTCAGCGACCTACCCTCTTTATCTTCAGGTCAAATCTCAAAACCCACTTTTACCCCAGTCAATCAAGTCCCCCACCCCCACCCCACCCCAAGAAGGGGGAGAGGGGATGGATATGTAGCAGGCCATGACCTAGATTCCGCATTGAACCTACAGCTCTTTTTATTACGATTTGGAAAATCACAATAAACAGGACAGCGCCCTTAGCAAAGAAAGGGTAAAAATGCTGAGAATAACATGCCTTAATCTAAAAATAAAATGTAAAATTTTTTTTTTAAAGCCTTGTGGCAATGCCTTACTTCTCCTTGATGGTGCTGGCCTCTTTGTAGAGCTGCTCCTGCTCAATCTTCTGCAGTTCTTTCCTCTTCCACTGCACCACCTGGGTGCTCTGCCCCTTCCTCTGGTGCTCCTCTATCTCTATCCTGCCCACATCACCATCATCATCACCATCATCATCATAATACTGCACCACAATATTAGGCGATGATGAAAAAAGGGCATTCACACACAAAAAAATCAGGTCTGGCTTTTAGGGCAGCCAGGCCTCGCGGCCTCTTGTTGTGCCCTTTCTTTTGATTGTTTTCATGATTTTGTTTTGCATTTAGATTGGCATAGCTGTGACGCTTTTTGAGCAATCATTGATGCATTAATCATAACTGTACTTCAACACAGCAATTTTGGGATCACTATCCAGGAGTATTTTTTTTAATTGGGCCAGAGAACTGTCGGTGACTCACCAGGCCACAGCACACACCATGAGAGCAAGGCGCATAGGGCCAGAGAACTGTGGGTGACTCACCTGAAGCGTTCGTCGGCCACAGCACACACCATGAGAGCAAGGCGCATAGGGCCAGAAAACTGACTCACCTGAAGCGTTCGTCGGCCACAGCACACACCATGAGAGCAAGGCGAATAGGGCCAGAGAACTGTGGGTGACTCACCTGAAGCGTTCGTCGGCCACAGCACACACCATGAGAGCAAGGCGCATAGGGCCAGAAAACTGACTCACCTGAAGCGTTCGTCGGCCACAGCACACACCATGAGAGCAAGGCGCATAGGGCCAGAAAACTGACTCACCTGAAGCGTTCGTCGGCCACAGCACACACCATGAGAGCAAGGCGCATAGGGCCAGAAAACTGACTCACCTGAAGCGTTCATCGGCCACAGCACACACCATGAGAGCAAGGCGCATAGGGCCAGAAAACTGACTCACCTGAAGCGTTCATCGGCCACAGCACACACCTTGGCCTCGTGCATGTGAGGCCAGCCCACCCAGGTGATCTGCCCCAGCAGTTCCTCCGCAAGGACCTCCAGGGGCTGAAATCACAAGCACAAAAAACGTTTTTATGCCACCTTCATCCTTCTCTTAACTTCTTCATTCATTCTATTTTTTCTTTTTCGATTGAACTTTCTTTAACCTGCAAGAAGCTCTGTTGAAATGTGAACATTTCTTAATTAATCATTTCCTTTCATTAATTTCTGAAGAAAAAAACGTTGGGTTTTGAAAGCTTGAAAAAATGGTGTTAATGTGTGTACTTTGAGAAACATTTCTTAATTGATGTCACATGTGTAATACAGTGGAACCTCCTTTTCAAGACCTTGAAAAATCATCCAAAATAAGGTCTTAAGTGGGAGGGAGTTGTAATAGGGAGGTAATTCTAACACTTACAAAGAAGGGCAATGTCTGACAGAAGTAGGTCTTAAGTGGGAGGGAGTCTTATAAGGGAGGGAGGAGGGGGGTCTTATAAGGGAGGTTCCACTGTACTTATGTACCGTAATTCACGGACTATAGGCCGCAACTTTTTTTTTAACCCCCCCCCCCCTCCCTGCGGCTAGTACAGTGCTGTGGCCTAAACGTTACCAAAAGTGAAAGTAAACTCAACTCAGTGGCATCCTTGATTCCGACCTTTGACCTGTGGTCTTGTTCATGATTGATGACAAAAAACATCACCTTGATTTCGGAATATTTTTCACAAAATGACGATCTGTTTCGCGGTCCCGACACTTTCGTTTTGGCAGTCAACACACCCACGATCAGCTCTAGACTGGAAGCAGACATTGTGCATCGCCACGCTTCCGTGGCTTATGCTTCGATGCGGCTTATGCGTTACTTTTTCATATTTTTATTTTTAAAGTAGGGGGTGCGACTTATATTACAAAGCGGCTTGTAGTCCGTGAATTATGGCAATGTCTAATAATTACATTTTCTATAAGTGGCATAAAACTTTTTAAAGTTTTTCAATGCTGTTGTATTCCCCTTACACTCTTGCACCTGGTATGATTTGTTTCTGTTTTGAGATACTTCATTTGACTTGAACAACGCAGGAGTTCAACACCAAACAGAACTCTCGGTCATCTAGGTGCCTAAAGGTACCACCAGCATACTTTGTTCTTTTTCTGACTGTATCATCTAGCACTTCACGGAGATGATTGACTACCTTTTGACACGTACACACAAATACGTGAACATGCAAGCACAAAGGTAGACTTTTCAGCATATTTTCATGCTCCTGTCATCTTTAAAAACAATGTTTTTATTCCTAATAATAGTTGAATCTTCAAGGATTTGTTCACCCTTTTAAACCTTTCGCCGCCAGACATTTTTTAGCCTAAAATATCCATGAAACTTAACTGAGCAGAGAAAAGAAATGATCTGCAATATTGGGAATTCCTCTGCATCATATAAAACATTAGGCCAATCTTTATGGTCTCCCAAAATTAAGAAAATAGGGTCTTCGGATAACATATCTTGACTTGATATCTTTTAGTGACATGGGTGTTAACACTTTGGTGCATAAATCGGCGAAAGGGTTCATAAGCAGGTCACTCGGAAGAAGAAAACAAATCACAGTTGTTCATCTCTGCACTCCAGTTAAGGTGACGCACTGCATGTTTTAGGGGCAATTTATGTTCAGTTTTGTTTCTCAGGAACTAATAAAGATATCTACATGAAATTTTGCACACTGACACAGAACATGACCCTGACCATATATGCCAAATTTGAAGACTCTGTGTGAAGGCACTATGAAAGTATGGAGTCCACCTAACAAAATATCACACGAAATTTTAGCCCCTCGACAGCACTGGATTCAAGTACTGCATGGTGATGCTGGTCATTTGTCCACTTTCCTAAGACATCAAAGAGTGCAATGGTCATAAAATTAGCATGTCTGAGTTGTTAACTCGCATTCTTTGTCTCATCAAACAATAGTACAAAATTCATAGGATCTCGCTTGAGACAAAGTGGACAAATGATCAGCATCACCATGCAGTACTTGAATCCAGTGCTGTCGAGGGGCTAAGATTTTGTGTTCTTTTTGGGGGGTGGACTCCATACTTGCATAGTGCCTTCACACAGCGTCTTCAAATTTGGCATATATGGTCAGGGTCATGTTTTGCATCAGTGTGCAAAATTTCATGTAGATATCTTTATTAGTTCCTGAGAAACAAAAATGAACATAAATTGCCCCCAAAACATGCAGTACGTCACCTTAACAGTCAAGATGGGGGTTAAGTGAAACTGTACGAGTGAGCCTTCAAGGCATTGAGTCCTGTTTAATTTTCCCCCATTGAACATCCCTTTAGGGTGAACAGACAGTAAACTACAGGAGACACACAGACAGACAAAGACAGAGGAGTGCATGGTACCCTCTCTGGCAGGTCTCTGACGGTGAGCATCATGTTGAACCCTCGACTGTTCATCTGGAACACCTTGACCCCGCACTTGTCCAGCCGGTGCTGTCACACACACATAACAAATTATATACCCTATTTTTTTTTTTTACTATAAAGCAATACTTTTTTCCTAGACTGAGACCCCTGCACCTTATAACATGACTACTAAAATAGTAAAAAAATATAATAACAAAATCTGAATTTTGTGTCAAATTTGGGGTGTGCGCCTCATAATCAGGTGTGCCTTATAGTTAAAAAATATGGTACACTGCATTGAACAACATGTCATTGCTGCTGTTGTTACTGTTCATGATGATGATGATGAAAATAAATAAGTCAGTGAGTGATTGAAGGATATGACAGAGGTAGTGTGTGTGTGTGTGTGTGTGTGTGTGTGTGTGTGCGTGTGTGTGTGTTTGTGTGTGTGTGTGTGTGTGTGTGTGTGAACGTGCGCATGTGTGTGTGTGTGTGAGAGCATGTGTGTGTGTGTGAACGCGTGCGCGCGTGTGTGTGTGTGTGTGTGTGTGTGTGTGTGTGTGTGTGTGTGTGTGTGTGCGTGCGTGCGTGCGTGCGTGTGTGTGTGTGTGTGTGTGTGTGTGTGTGTGAGCGTGTGTGTGTGTGTGTGCATGTGTGTGTGTGTGTGAGCGTGTGTGAGCGCGCGCACATGTGGCGTGTCCCTGTGCATGTGTGTGTGTGCACATGCGTGCACTGAGGTGACTCACCTGGTGGGGGATGTGCTTCAGGGTGGGGAATCCCGGGAAGTAGACGTCCATGAGGGCGTCCATCAGCAACCCTTTGCGGATCCTCCCCGGCTCCAGACAGAATTGGAACTTGGGGATCTCACATATCCTGTACACACACACACACACACACACACACCACACACACATACACCACACACACACACCACACAAACACCACACACACACATCAGCAGTCAGTCTTTATATTAATGGAACAGCAGTAAACAACCTCTAACAGCTGTTGCAAAATGCTCCAAGTGTTTTGCAAACCTGAGGTTTTTTTAACAAACAAAAAAACGAGGTTTCCCACCATTTTGCTACAATATGATACTAAGCGCTACTCTTTAAGGCCATGCCACACGTCAACTAATATCGTACGACTGTACGATACGATTCGATCACATGGTCTCGAAGAACAAATTTTATTTGCGCTTCGAGACCACATGATCGAATTGTATCGTACAGTTGTACAGTATTAGTTGACATGCAACAGGCCCTTTAAAGGCACAGCCGGGGAATATAAGGAGCAACTCGAGCCATGTGACTTCATTTTGCCTTCCTGCTCTGTGTTCTCTATTCTTTATCCATACCATTTCCCCTGTAGCACGAGGCGGCAAGTGTCGGACTAGCGAGACCCCATTCTTTGGATCGGCTGCTGTGCCTTTAAGCATCCATTAAAAAATATAGATATGAAAGTATCAAGATTTGGCTTGCGTGGTGTGGCTGGCAAGCTGTTTTGCTACTGTTTGTTACCAAGCGCAACTCTTAATTAGAGCATCCAACCATGTCTGGATCAGTTAAAACAAAACAAACATTAAGCTATCAATATTTTCATAAGAAGAAACAAAAACCAAACACTGATCTCTTGGGAAATTTTCAGCTTTATATAATAATAATAATAATAATAATGATCATTTCCATAGCGCCTAATCTCCCGTGGGGGCTCTAGGCGCTTCACAAAAATAATATATCTTACATGAACAGGACATTGCAACAACAAAAACAACAGCAGCGACAACACACATGCACACAAACATATATGAAAGCTTTATGAAGGCCACATAGAAAAAAAAAATATTTGAGTAACTTTTTTGCTACAAAAAGCACTACAACAGGGCGTGAAGATGCGGCTCACTTGGCGTGGCTGGCGGGCAGGTCTGGGAAGGCGCCTGGCATGGGCGAGGGGTAGAGGCCCTGCACCTCCGGGGAGAACTGGTACATGTAGCAGGGCCCGTGGCTGTTCCGCTGCCTCTCCTCACCCGTCAGCAGGTGCTCCTTGCTGCGGATCGCCGCCAGCAACCGCCGCTGACATCACAATCAGTCCATGAGGTTCAAAGCAAAACCCTTCCGTGTGCCAGTTACGACGCTGAAACTATATTTTGCACAAAGTTCACAAAGTACAGTGTATATCGCTTCACTTTTTTGTGTGGCAATCTTGGTCGAGTCCTCTTCTTCTTCTGCGTTCCCAGGCCATATGCCCATAAATGGGTTAAATAAGTATGTGTTCGGTTTTCAGTTTCCACTGGTCTCCCTGCTGCATTCGGCCAACACATTCCAATTTGAGCTCAGGAGAGTTGAGTCAATTTCCCACTGAAAGGAAGAAAAAACTGCAGGGCTCAACTTTACTAACCCCCCACTCCCACCCCTACCCCCCCCCCCCCCCCCACCCCACTGCCTTCCCCTCACACTCTTCCCATTCATGAAGACATGCTATTGTCAAAACTCTGTTGAAGCCCACCGATCAGTACTCACCCTCGCCTTGGCATGAGACTGTGTCAGACCAGTTGACATAAACTAGAACACCAAGGCTACATCAAAATATTGCTATGTTCTGCATGCTTGTGTGGGGACTGTCTTAAGCCATGACAAGCTCCTAGCATAACATCATCAGTCTAAAAATCCTCCAAAGTCGGAGTGTGGCCGCACACGTGGCGGGGTAATAAAAAACGGTCACACACTGTGATGTAATTTGTACCATAGTGTTCAAGTGCTTCGGCTGTTGGGATGATCCCTGGAGTCTTTAAACCAGGGTAAGACAACAAGCAGAGTTGCAACTAGGATTTCAAAAAAGTGGGGGCAAGCCCCCCCCCCACCTTGAAAAAAGGGGGGACTTGAGGAAAAAAAAAGGGGGGGGGGGGGTGGGGGTGGATGGGAGTAAAAATCCGTCGACTTCATTTGTCACCCACGGCCATGTTTTTTTCCAGTCGTCTTGGAACTTTGTTCCCTTTTTCGATTTATCAGCACTCGATTTTGGGTCACTCTCACAGTCTGAATCACTTGCGTGTTCAAAGCTGGCTTCTTCATCGCCAATCTCTTCATCTTCTGAAGTCCTGCTTGTCGAAGGACTAGGTGGTGGGGACGATCGTGTTTTTTTGAACGCGAAGTCGAACAAAGTCCCGCTTTTGCGTTTGGTCGCCATTTTTCTGCACCCAGTGCTGAGACCGGAAGCCCGCTCGTTAAATTACATTAAACACGCTTTCATTGGTCGATCATAGTATACAACTACCTACTGTCCAATGAAATTGCTTGTTATGTGCACGCTGTTGGGAGAATGAGAGGCCCTGCCAAGGGTGACTAGCTTGATCGTAATGATCGCTAGCGCATCAGTTTTAAAAGTGCGGGGATGGTTTCTTTTTTGCGCGCGCGTTCTCGCGAAGCTTTTTTTTAATTTGCGGGATTTTTTTTTTTAATGCGCAAATCCCGCAATCGCGCCCTCTAGTTGCAACTCTGAACAAGTACTGACCTCTTCGATGAAAGGGATGAGCACCACAGCCTCCCAGTCCTGCTGCTTGCCGTTGAGGTCCGTCTGGAACTTCACAGGGTAGTAGTCCACCACTGGAGATGTTTCGCTGATCATCAGCTCCTGCACCAAGACCAGCACACCAGACATGTTTACCCCTACTTTACAAATTTGTAATTTCTAAATACAGTGGAACCTCCCTTATAAGACCTCCCATTATAAGACTCCCTCCCATTTAAGGCCTACTTCTCTCAGATATTGCCATTCTTTGCAAGTATTAAAATTACCTCCCTTATAAGACCTCATTTTGGATGATTTTTGAAGGTCTTATAAGGGAGGTTCCATTGTATTAAGTTTGGAAAAAAACTGCAATCCAACGCGCGGACGATTCTTTTTCTTCACAAAACCCGATCAACAAGAAAACTATTTGTAATTACACAATAATATGCAAGCAATAGTGCACAGGGAGACATTTGAAAATTTTGTTTAAACCATGTGTTTGCCTTTTCTTTGGTGTCTTTCCATCAGATTTGGGATCATTTGACCTAGAACTCTCACCATGCGGTCGCTTTGACGCCATCTTGAAACAGAATGAAAAGAAATTGATGTACGTTGTATGCTGGGAACCGGAATGACTTTTCACCGCATTGCTTCAAAAGCATCGCTTGCCAACGCAACTGTAGTGGTGTGGGGGGGGTTTCGGATGTTTTTCGTCGCCGTAATTATCGTAATTTGACTTTTGTTTCATAAAAATTACGGCAAAATCGTAAAAGTAAACAGGTCTGACACACCATCAGACATTATTGCCACTTCCAACTCAACTTCAATGCTAGAAGACACAACTTTTTTAGCAGCAGGGTCTCAAGTTTCACACGCATCTTCCCCACAAGACGGAGTGTGGCTGCCCAAGTGGCTGGGTAATCAAAAACGGTCACACATGCAATGTTCTCATTCATAGCTGATGCACTTGTACCATAGTGTTCAAGTGCTTCCGCTGTTGGGATGATCCCTGGAGTCTTTTAGCCATGGTAAGCCAACAACATATGCTTCTGGGCGTGTAATCATGAGTGTGTTGGTAGTATGTAAATTAGGTTAAACAGCAAATTGTTTTGGGAGTTTAGTCTAATTTACATATAACTAGTACTACCCGTGTTGACTTTCTAAGACGCACTCACAATTCTAGGCTCCATCCATATAACTCAACAAGTGGGTGACCGACAAAACAAATGCTATTTTGATCACCACTGGGGTGGGGGGTGGGGGTGTGTGTGTCACTGGTCAATCAGCATCGCACAGTGGTGCAGGTAGAACCTTCACAGAAAACAACACCATGAGTGAACGTGAAAGGCTAAGGAATGACAATGGCAAGTGTTGGTAGGGATAAAATATGGAGAAGGTGGAAAAAAGGAAGGTTGTGCTCCTCCTTTGTGTAAAAATCTTATCTGCTGTCAAAAACCTGGGTTCAGGCACATAGCCTGAAGAGAAGCACCCATGTATTTATTTACCGTATTTTTCGGACTATAAGGCGCACCTGATTATAAGGCGCACCCCCCAAATTTTACACAAAATTTAGATTCTGCTATTATATTTTCTTAGTATTTTAATAGTCATATTATAAGGCACAGGGGTCTCAGTCTGGGGAAAAAGTATCGCCTTATTGTTAGAAAACTATGGTAGTCCATCGCTGGGGTAAATTTTGCTGGTCATATAAGCTCCAGAACACAGTTCAACACACCAACCAGTTTCCTCATTTTCCAGGACAGTGACGGTAGGCATCTCTGTGTGGCTATCCCTACTAGTACTACCCCACACCCTCCCCCTTTCCTCCCCTCCCTCTCACTGACCTGCAGGGGTTCAGGCAGCAGCTCCTTACTGGCGGCCGGCAGGACGGACATCAGCTGTTCAAACGGCCTGAACGGCTCCGACATGTCAAACCGGATCTCCATGTCGCTGAAGCCACGCACATCGCTCACGAAGGGCGCGTAGTGGTGCGGGTAGAACCTTCACAGAAAACAACGCATTCTTAACTCATTCAAGTCGTTCCGGCCATGTATGTCCAGAATTAACAGATAACTGTCAATTTGATGCATTTGCAAAACCTTACCTTGGTCACTTCTAAACTTGTTTCCCTCCCTTAGACCACGAATTTGCCTCTAACTTTGCTTTTGTAGTGGCTTGTAGTGGGGAAACCAATCGGTGTAGAGAGTTTTTCTATATAAAGTCAATATATATCTACCACTTCCCTTTGTCTAAACCTGAAGTAAAAACTTGTAATCTTCTTTCATTTCTCCTTTTGTTTATGTCTGGTTTGTTTGTGTGTATGGCTGGAGAGATTTGTGAGGTTTTTTATTAATTCAAAATCGTTGCGATGTGAATGAGTTAAAACATCACTGGTGTACAAGTGTGGGTGTGAAGAACCAGACTTCATATCAAATAAGAGATGCAATCATACATACATCATCACAGACACATGGAGTGTAATGATGCAAGCATAACTTACAAAGAAAACAACAGATGCGTAATGATAAACAGGGGCTGGCGTAAAGGTACTACAGATGTAACTGCAGATGCTTTAAGTGGTGCTCAAGGGTTGCTCAGGAGTTCACATGTTCGCACTCGCTCGCTAGTTCTCTGACCATTACAGGAAGACCTGTGACACCATCAGAGGAGGACCTCACTCGCTCTCTAGTTCTCTGAGCATTACAGGAAGACCTGTGACACTACCAGAGGAGGACCTCACTCGCTCTCTAGTTCTCTGACCATTACAGGAAGACCTGTGACACCATCAGAGGAGGACCTCACTCGCTCTCTAGTTCTCTGAGCATTACAGGAAGACCTGTGACACCACCAGAGGAGGACCTCACTCGCTCTCTAGTTCTCTGAGCATTACAGGAAGACCTGTGACACCACCAGAGGAGGACCTCACTCGCTCTCTAGTTCTCTGAGCATTACAGGAAGACCTGTGACACTACCAGAGGAGGACCTCACTCGCTCTCTAGTTCTCTGACCATTACAGGAAGACCTGTGACACCATCAGAGGAGGACCTCACTCGCTCTCTAGTTCTCTGAGCATTACAGGAAGACCTGTGACACTACCAGAGGAGGACCTCACTCGCTCTCTAGTTCTCTGACCATTACAGGAAGACCTGTGACACCACCAGAGGAGGACCTCACTCGCTCTCTAGTTCTCTGAGCATTACAGGAAGACCTGTGACACTACCAGAGGAGGACCTCACTCGCTCTCTAGTTCTCTGACCATTACAGGAAGACCTGTGACACCATCAGAGGAGGACCTCACTCGCTCTCTAGTTCTCTGAGCATTACAGGAAGACCTGTGACACCACCAGAGGAGGACCTCACTCGCTCTCTAGTTCTCTGAGCATTACAGGAAGACCTGTGACACTACCAGAGGAGGACCTCACTCGCTCTCTAGTTCTCTGAGCATTACAGGAAGACCTGTGACACTACCAGAGGAGGACCTCACTCGCTCTCTAGTTCTCTGACCATTACAGGAAGACCTGTGACACCACCAGAGGAGGACCTCACTCGCTCTCTAGTTCTCTGAGCATTACAGGAAGACCTGTGACACTACCAGAGGAGGACCTCACTCGCTCTCTAGTTCTCTGACCATTACAGGAAGACCTGTGACACCATCAGAGGAGGACCTCACTCGCTCTCTAGTTCTCTGAGCATTACAGGAAGACCTGTGACACCACCAGAGGAGGACCTCACTCGCTCTCTAGTTCTCTGAGCATTACAGGAAGACCTGTGACACTACCAGAGGAGGACCTCACTCGCTCTCTAGTTCTCTGAGCATTACAGGAAGACCTGTGACACTACCAGAGGAGGACCTCACTCGCTCTCTAGTTCTCTGACCATTACAGGAAGACCTGTGACACCATCAGAGGAGGACCTCACTCGCTCTCTAGTTCTCTGAGCATTACAGGAAGACCTGTGACACCACCAGAGGAGGACCTCACTCGCTCTCTAGTTCTCTGAGCATTACAGGAAGACCTGTGACACTACCAGAGGAGGACCTCACTCGCTCTCTAGTTCTCTGAGCATTACAGGAAGACCTGTGACACTACCAGAGGAGGACCTCACTCGCTCTCTAGTTCTCTGAGCATTACAGGAAGACCTGTGACACCACCAGAGGAGGACCTCACTCGCTCTCTAGTTCTCTGACCATTACAGGAAGACCTGTGACACCATCAGAGGAGGACCTCACTCGCTCTCTAGTTCTCTGAGCATTACAGGAAGACCTGTGACACCACCAGAGGAGGACCTCACTCGCGCTGACTACACAATTAAAAAAATATTGTTGTCAGTTGGGGGCTTAGTAAATTCTGTCCAGTGTATGCAACTATTGCTAAACCAGAACAGGCTCCCCTGAACTCCACTGAAGTGACTCAGCAGTAGTGCAGTATCTCCTCTGGAAGTTGCCTCCTGACGGCCTAACATAGATTCACTCCCCTTGGACTCCTGATTTTGGATTCTGTGACCTAACAAACCAGGGTGTGGCTGCGAGTTAATAATAATAATAATAATAATAATAATAGTGAATCATTTATATAGCGCATTCCTCCACCAAATGTGGAGCTCTATGCGCTTAACAATAACAAAATGTGGCTTAAGACTTGGAATGAGCGGCGTGGGAGCAGTGCCACTGTATGGCCCAGAAGATGGGACAGCAACACACACAAAAATCCAACCAAACAAACAAACAAAAAACAACGAAACAAGAAAGCGAGAGAAATATGGCGCCCTCAAAATGGATCGTTCTTTGGCCAACTCACCAGCTCCATGACTGGACGCCATCGAAGTAGTAGAGCAGGATCCACTGGATGGCCCGCACATACTCAAAGGCCTGCTCCCTCAGCACCTCCCTGACACACCACACAACATCACCAGTCAGAACAAAAAGCAACAATAACGAAACAATAAACCAAAGATGTTCACAAATGAACTGCAAGACTACGGCATTAACGAACACAGTCAAAATACCAAACACAGAATCAGAGGACAGACGAGAAACTATGAAGTTGTTCCATGCAGCATTCATAAGATACTCTGCAAACAGAAAAAGAAACAAACAAAAAACTACTGCATCCGGAACCCTTCTGCAGAGTAGTGAGAGGCAAAAAGGAATATGGTAAACACAAAAACCAGACCCGAGTATGCCAGTGATGTCCCGAGGCCCCGGTCATAGGCCATTGATCGATTAAAATTGCCACGTCCCTAGCTGTTGCATTTGTACCGTGGTGTTCAATTGCTTCGGCTGTTGTGATGATCCCTGGAGTCTTTAAGCCAGGGAATGACAACAACATATTAAAACTGAAAATGTCCTATTGTGTTCTCCCCTGTCAGGACAACTGTCTGATTACATTTTTTAACACTGGTGAACTTTGTATTGATTTCTGCAAGAGCCAGGACATTGTCCTATTGATTTATCCTATCTCAGGACAGTTTGTCCTGTCATTTTTCGATCCTTGGTACATCACTGTATGCCTGCCATCATGGTATTATCCTGATGAAGAAAGTTAAATACTTAGATTATTGTTTCCAATGTGATATTCACTCACTTAACACATTGATGACGGGCCGCGTTCGTGTTCGAGGCAGTAGAACATCCCCCACTTCCTGGCCACGTTCACTGTCGCCCAACGGTATAAGGTACAAAACTGGTGTAAAACGTCTGACCACAGTTTGCCTTCGTTCTGCGAGTAGTTTCCCTTTATAGTATACTTCCGTTTTTGCAAATTCTTTGTCTTAGATCGCAGATTTGATGTCAATTATGAACGAAAAATGCCAAACCACTGTGGTTTAACAAGAGAGGAGATTCTCCAGCTTCTCCATCTGGATGAACCTGATGATAAAGATCCAGAATACTCGTCTTCTGACTCAGAAAGTCACGAAAACAGCGAGGATGAGCGTGAAAATGAAGTTAGTGTGTCAGTGGCCTCAACAAGTCAAGAGACTGAGAGTGTTCGACGTGGGGGTGGGGGCAGGGGGTGTCGTCGAATGCAATGCATGCAAACAATGAATGATTCCCCTTTTTCAAGTCGGCATGTAAAATGCATTATACCAATCAACTTAACAAATACACAGATGAACTTAGAAGCCTTTTTTCAGTAAGTACACACAATTTGGTCGTGATAGAACATTATTCAGCTTAGCTAGATGTGTTTGTTTACAAGCACCCAATTTGTATGAGCCACTCGGCGGCAGGCTCAGACCTACACTGAGAATAAGCCGAGGAAGCATCAGTCACAATAGTGTTAACCCATGAATTCCATTACATTCACAAACTGACCACCACCCACTTACACAGTCAAAACAACACTGGAACGTTGCCTACACTGCATATACCTTTACTTTATTTCATTTGTATAAGCCTCTACAAAAAAAGACACGTTAGAGAGAAGTGTGTAAGACTTACGGTGTGACCGTTTCATACTCCAACTTGGTCATGTAGTAGTTCCGTTTGTGGGCGTTGAACTCCGCATCAAAGGTGTCGAAGTCGTCATCGGAATCCACACAGCCCATGTCCAGACCTTGCGACGCCAAGTGGGCTGTTGACAGGGTTCATTTTGGCAAACATATAGTGGAATTCACCACACTCAAAAACAACGGATGCCACAAAAAAAATCAGATAACTTACCATAAGTATTTGGTCCCAATTTATTCATCCTTATGCCCAATAGTCTGGCTATCTCAAAGCAAACTGTCAGTCCCTTGAACTTTGGTTTTACAGATTTCCACTGCATGTGCGCCTCTGGCATTCACAACTGCTCTCTGATGCACTATCATATTTTTCAGACAAGGCACCCCCCCACCCAAATGTTACACAAAATTCAGATTTTGTCATTATAGTTTCTTGCTATTTTTACAAGTCACATTATAAAGCGCAGGGCTGTCAGTCTGGGGAAAAAGTAGCGCATTATAGTCCGTCTGTAAAATACGGTAGTTTTCATTAAACGTAGCACATTTTTTCTTGATGCAATTTTAAACAATTATAAAGAGAAACCCCCTTAAATATCCATGTGATTTACTAAAAATCTAAACAGATTTTGCGAACTGATACTACTGACCTCCTGACGTTGAATTCAGTTTTGGTTTTTTTAGTTATAAAATCAATAAGACAAACAAAACAAAAATATCCATGTGACCTTGTAGAAATCTAAAGAGATTTTGCAAACTGATACTGACCTCATGACGTTGAATTAAAAAAAAAAATTTGTTTATAAAATCCTTAAGAGAAAACCCCTAGAATATCCATGTGACCTTCCAGAAATCTAAACAGATTTTGCGAATTGATTCTGACCTGACACTGAATTCAGGCACACAGCTTAGAGAGAGGCACCCATGTGGCTGCTATGCTATACGTACCTTCCAGCAGACCGTTCTGGTTGCCGTCCTCTTGGAACTCCAGGTCCATGTTCCCCAGGCCCTCCAAGGCAGCGAAGGCACCGTCTCCACGGGGCTTCTGCATGCATGCGCACGCACCAAAAACATTTTGTACAAAAAGCATGTTACGATTAGCATCACGACCATAAACAGTAAGGCCAGACCTAAGAAAGTCGACGCACACACAGAGACAAACAACGTGCTCATGCATGCTCAAGCATGTGCACACACATGCAAACACACACACAGTCATTCATACACACACACACACACATAGTCATTCAAACATATGCATGTGCACACACACACACACATATAAACATATACACGGACACACATACACACACACACACAGTGACACATATATAACTTCTTTTTTTTTTAAGTTTGTTTTTGACCGAGTACAAACAATCAAATTACGGTTCGAAATTGGTTACACACAAAAATACTCATTCCTTTCAATGGAATGGTGACATTTTCTCTGCTTGTGTGTATGCATGGGTTCATGCGCAGGCGTTTGTGTGCATAGATGTGTGTGAGTGAGTAAGCATGACCACAAGAGAGTATGCATGTCTCTCACCCCCACCCCCATACCCCTCTTCTCCCCCTGATCAAGAATCCCAATCCACCCTCCCCTTCTTTTTCCTTCCTACCCCTCCCTTCCCCAATCTCCTCCCCCCTCCTCCTCCCCACCTGTACCCCTGTGCCATCTTCACCCTGTTTCTAGGGCCGTTGCTTTTGGCAGACCCTGAGGTGAGGCTGACTGACCTTGCCCCCCCCCCCCCCCCCCCCCCCCCAGTCTCTCTCTCTCTGTGTCATCTTTACCCTGTTTCTAGGGCCGTTGGTTTGGGCGGATCCTGAGGAGGCGTGGTTGCCCTTGCCCCCCCCCCCCCTCCAACCCCCACATGTTCCCCTGTGCCATCTTTACCCTGTTTCTAGGGCCGTTGGTTTGGGCGGACCCTGAGGTGTGGTTGCCCTTGCCTCCCCCCCCCCCCCCCCCCCCCAACCCCCACATGTTCCCCTGTGCCATCTTTACCCTGTTTCTAGGGCCGTTGGTTTGGGCGGACCCTGAGGTGTGGTTGCCCTTGCCTCCCCCCCCCCCCCCCCAACCCCCACATGTTCCCCTGTGCCATCTTTACCCTGTTTCTAGGGCCGTTGGTTTGGGCGGACCCTGAGGAGGTGTGGGTTGCCCTTGCCTCCCCCCCCCCTCCAACCCCCACATGTTCCCCTGTGCCATCTTTACCCTGTTTCTAGGGCCGTTGGTTTGGGCGGACCCTGAGGAGGTGTGGTTGCCCTTGCCTCCCCCCCCCCCCCTCCAACCCCCCCACATGTTCCCCTGTGCCATCTTTACCCCATTTCTAGGGCCGTTGGTTTGGGCGGACCCTGAGGTATGGTTGCCCTTGCCTCCCCCCCCCCCCCCCCTCCAACCCCCACATGTTCCCCTGTGCCATCTTTACCCTGTTTCTAGGGCCGTTGGTTTGGGCGGACCCTGAGGTGTGGTTGCCCTTGCCTCCCCCCCCCCCCCCCAACCCCCACCTGTGCCCCTGTGTCATCTTTACCCCGTTTCTAGGGCCGTTGGTTTGGGCGGACCCTGAGGTGTGGTTGCCCTTGCCTCCCCCCCCCCCCCTCCAACCCCCACATGTTCCCCTGTGCCATCTTTACCCCGTTTCTAGGGCCGTTGGTTTGGGCGGACCCTGAGGTGTGGTTGCCCTTGCCTCCCCCCCCCCCCCCTCCAACCCCCACATGTTCCCCTGTGCCATCTTTACCCTGTTTCTAGGGCCGTTGGTTTGGGCGGACCCTGAGGTGTGGTTGCCCTTGCCTCCCCCCCCCCCCCCCCTCCAACCCCCACATGTTCCCCTGTGCCATCTTTACCCTGTTTCTAGGGCCGTTGGTTTGGGCGGACCCTGAGGTGTGGTTGCCCTTGCCTCCCCCCCCCCCCCCCCCCAACCCCCACATGTTCCCCTGTGCCATCTTTACCCTGTTTCTAGGGCCGTTGGTTTGGGCGGACCCTGAGGTGTGGTTGCCCTTGCCTCCCCCCCCCCCCCCCCCTCCAACCCCCACATGTTCCCCTGTGCCATCTTTACCCTGTTTCTAGGGCCGTTGGTTTGGGCGGACCCTGAGGTGTGGTTGCCCTTGCCTCCCCCCCCCCCCCTCCAACCCCCACATGTTCCCCTGTGCCATCTTTACCCTGTTTCTAGGGCCGTTGGTTTTGGCGGACCCTGAGGTGTGGTTGCCCTTGCCTCCCCCCCCCCCCCCCCCCCCCCCCCCCCCCCCCCTCCAACCCCCACATGTTCCCCTGTGCCATCTTTACCCTGTTTCTAGGGCCGTTGGTTTTGGCGGACCCTGAGGTGTGGTTGCCCTTGCCCTTGCCCCCCCCCCCCCTCCAACCCCCACATGTTCCCCTGTGCCATCTTTACCCTGTTTCTAGGGCCGTTGGTTTTGGCGGACCCTGAGGTGTGGTTGTCCTTGCCTCCTCCTCCCTTCTTGCCTTCCAGGTACTTCATGTCCAGGTACTGCTCGCTGAACTGGTCACGGTCAAACTGGAAACCACACCATGGGTCAAAGTAAAACATTCTCTCAATCATGAAATGACGACACGTTTCAATGTTCTATGCATCTTCCCAATCCTGAAGTGGTGATTGCATTACAAAATAAGTGTGTGTTGCTAAATCTTTTCAAAAAATATATATCCTAACTCTTCCTAACTTTTGGGGGGGGGGGGGGCAATTTTTTTTTTGGAACCGAATTGAATGTCCCTTCCTAAAGTATTGCAGAGGGAAGCAACCAGACAGTTCTGAGCGAGTTAACAAGCAGCAATGCGCTCTCCATGCAAAAAACAACCACCAAAAAACATAAATTGATAAAACACAGAGAGCAATATAAATACAATGCAAAACAGTAGAGTACAAAAAAACAGTACAATACATTATATAATATAATAGTTAAATACAATGCAAAAGCTTTAACCCTTTTGCCACTGATGTGGTATTTCTGCACCACACTGATCAAACACCCATGTCACTAAAAGGCATGAAAGCAGGATCTGTTATCCAATGACCTTATGCTGTTCACATTGGGATATAAGGATAGGCCTTGTTCGACACGTGTCACAGGGGGATTCAAAGTATTGCGGACACCAACTTCTCTTTACCTAGGTAAGCTTAACAACAAAAAATGGGCTGAAAAATAGCTGGCAGCGATAGGGTTAAAAGTGAGTTTAACTTACCTGTGTCAGAGCCCCGATGTATTTCTCAAATCGGCGCAAATTCAGGTGTCCCCCTTCATTTAGGTACCCTGTCAGGAAAAACATGCCACACCACAAAATGTTATGCTTATGCCGTGCAAAAATGGGCTTACCTTTTTTCATACCATCATTGGACTTCAGTTATCAGTTATAAAGTAAATTTAGACAAGCCAGGCAGAATAAACCAAATACAGTGGTACCCCTCTAATAAGACCTTGAAAGTGCGGTGAAAAAAAAGTCTTATCTGAGGGGTGGTCTTATTAGAGGACCAAGCATCTTTTCCGAGTCGCCATACGCGGATTTTCCCGAATCCATTAAAAAAATTTTTTATGTTGGTCGTCACCTGTGCGTGTAGACATCGTCAATCTCGGTAAAAACGAACCGTTCTCATGTCGAAATTGAAGAATTTAATCAGCCATATCACGATCTGACCACTAAATTTCACCACTTTTATGCACATGTGTCATCACTGAGCAGTTTATGATCAAAGTGTGAACTGAAACAGTCGCGATCGCGATCGTGTCGATCTTTACGAACTCTGTGCACACGTAAATGCGAAGTCAACTTCCAAGTTGAAACTAGGTGATCGGTCATACTCCATAAGTTGGAACTCGGTGAATCAGAATGGTTTCACTTTACAAAAATAAAGTTGAAAAGCAGCTCCTTTCTGCTATCAGACTGATAAATCGGCGTTAGTGTGTGCACTACAACTCTCGCTGAATGCAAACAATTCACAAAATCCGATAAATGAAAGCAGCTGGCGCATTAGCGTTTGCCGTGATTTCGTATCTGCGGTGTATGCGGCGCCATTTTGTCAGCTGAGTTGTATGCGCGGTAAAAGTTCTGTGTGTGCAAACTGTGACTAAAAATGAACTGCCACAGCGTTACTTTGTCATGTTTTGTGTTGCGTTGTGTCGTTGTGCATAATCCAGTAATTAGTAGGTCCGTTATGGCGAAGATTAGGTCTGTACTGTTATGTGTAGTTTGTGTGTGAGTGCAACATGGGCCATCGAAGTTGCCATCGGACCCGTTGCCATGACTTTCGATCATGAGTTCGTCTGCTTTTCATCGAGAGATCGATTTGCACGAACTTGACTGCAAAAAGATAAGATTGTGGTCGCATCTCAACCCCTGAAATCGGATCGTAAGTCGGAACTCAGGAAAAGTCGTATTTGCGGCAGTGGAATGTGTTCGGGAAAAAAAAATTTGGTCGTATGTGAGGAGAAGTCGCATTTGCGAGCGTCTTATTAGAGGGGTACCACTGTAAACAGATACTCATTATCAAGTTTAAAATCTACATTTTGTCACTGCTCTATAAAGATAGCACAGTATGATATTGTAAGTCTTGACAGTTGGCAAATAGAGACAAAAATCACCTAAACTTATTACAACCATAAATAACGTGTTCATCTTTGAGTGTTTGAAAATAGTAAAAGAAAAACAGATGAAACACATAGAAACTGATTTTTTAAATAAAGCAAATAAAACATATAACATTACTTTTAAGGAAGTTCGTGGCACACTTCATATAGCAAGCAGTTAACGTTGCTTAAAAAAAAAGGCCGGTTTCAGGCCTCCCAATGAGAAATACCAAACATCCCTAACTTTCATTCAACAAGGTCAAAAAGCTAAAATTCACTGGAATAATAATTATTAGCTTGTTAATCTCTGTAGTCTGCTGACAGTTGTTTTCTTATGTTGAAGGAGGGGGAACTATTTGTACGAAAGACCCCCCGGTATCCCCACGGAGGGTCTTTTAACTGAAAACAAAGCTAACAAACAACATTTTTCCTCACTGACATCAGAGGGGTGTACAGAAGGTGCTTTGGGGAGCAATACTAACCTTACTGGAGAGTAAATATGCCTATGGGTGTATAAATTCCCATACTACAACCTGGGCCATAGGACGTCACTGAAGGACAGCAGTAACTGGGACTCACCGTCCAGGGAAGGCAGCACCTCCATGTAGGTCTTCCAGAGCAGGGGCAGGGCGTCGTGTTGGATGTGCAGGTGGGGCAGGTTGGGGATGAAGTCGTTGCCCACCAGGAACCCCATCAGGATCCAGTCGTCGATGATGTTCTCCAGGTTGTACTCAAACGACAGCTGGCCCTGTGAGGCACCATTGAAGTCGCCTTTATCATCTTCATCATCATATTCAAGTTTACATTTATTAGAATAGTCTGAAGTCGAATCTCTGAAAACCTCCATGCAAGAGATGGCCCATAACTGTAGCATAGAGGGACACTGCTGAAATCAGTTCCCAACATGACCAATTATGGCTTAATGTTTAATAAATCACTTTAAAACACCGTTTGACAGAAAATATTACCCTCACTAAAAAGGTCAAAACCTCTGACAGTAGAAGCCAATCCCCTGTCAGAAATTCTTACTACTCTGACATTTTTGAATCCTCTGACAATGCTGATGCCTGATTCTACAACAACATAAACCGCTTCAGCTATCAGCTGTTGATTACCTTCTCCAGGTCGTAGTGTGGAATGCCAAGACCATAAATTATCTATAGCTTTGAAGTTAACTAACTGTTACACTCCCCTGTCGGCATCCAATTGTTACTAGCAGTGATGCACAAACCAGCTTGCATGATTATATTAATTTGAATGAAAAGAAACTTTTCTTTCTTTTATTAAAACTTGGGAATTTATTTTACATTCAGAAATGTGGAATCCTGGTGGCAAAAAGAAAATGTTTTGGCAATGGTTGACAACAAATCACACACACACATGCATAAGCAGACTTGTCTACATTTGTATTCTTTATCAAGGTGTACGCACCTTCAGCGGAGAGAACTCATAACCCAGGTACTCTCTCATCAAGGACAGGTGCAGCAGGTGAAAGGTGGTCTCCTCGGGGGTGGCCGGTCTGTCAAACACACACACCTGGGCTACACCACCACACTACAGAGAACTGACCACTTCAGTAAGGATACATCACCTCATTAACAGAAACTAACCAGGCAACAATATCAGTAACCACACCACCACACAACAGAGAACTGACCACTTCAGTAAGGATACATCACCACATTAACAGAAACTAACCAGGCAACAATATCAGTAACTACACCACCACACAACCATGCCACAGAGAAACAATGAGGAGTACCAATGTCAGTAACTGCACAGACACACAACCACACCACGAGGAGCATCAATGTCAGTAACTGCACAGACACACAACCACACCACGAGGAGCATCAATGTCAGTAACTGCACAGACACACAACCACACCACGAGGAGCATCAATGTCAGTAACTGCACAGACACACAACCACACCACGAGGAGCACCAATGTCAGTAACTGCACAGACACACAACCACACCACGAGGAGCACCAATGTCAGTAACTGCACAGACACACAACCACACCACGAGGAGCACCAATGTCAGTAACTGTACAGACACACAACCACACCACGAGGAGCACCAATGTCAGTAACTGCACACACACAACCACACCACGAGGAGCACCAATGTCAGTAACTGCACAGACACACAACCACACCACGAGGAGCACCAATGTCAGTAACTGTACAGACACACAACCACACCACGAGGAGCACCAATGTCAGTAACTGCACAGACACACAACCACACCACAAGGAGCACCAATGTCAGTAACTGCACAGACACACAACGAGGAGCACCAATGTCAGTAACTGCACAGACACACAACGAGGAGCACCAATGTCAGTAACTGCACAGACACACAACCACACCACGAGAAGCACCAATGTCAGTAACTGCACAGATACACAACCACACCACGAGGAGCACCAATGTCAGTAACTGCACAGACACACAAGGAGCACCAATGTCAGTAACTGCACAGACACACAACCACACCACGAGAAGCACCAATGTCAGTAACTGCACAGATACACAACCACACCACGAGGAGCACCAATGTCAGTAACTGCACAGACACACAAGGAGCACCAATGTCAGTAACTGCACAGACACACAACCACACCACGAGGAGCATCAATGTCAGTAACTGCACAGACACACGAGGAGCATCAATGTCAGTAACTACACAGATACACAACCACACCACGAGGAGCACCAATGTCAGTAACTGCACAGACACACCACGAGGAGCACCAATGTCAGTAACTACACAGACACACAACCACACCACGAGGAGCACCAATGTCAGTAACTGCACAGACACACAACCACACCACGAGGAGCACCAATGTCAGTAACTGCACAGACACACAACGAGGAGCATCAATGTCAGTAACTGCACAGACACACCACGAGGAGCACCAATGTCAGTAACTGCACAGACACACCACGAGGAGCACCAATGTCAGTAACTGCACAGACACACAACCCACGAGGAGCACCAATGTCAGTAACTGCAAAGACACACAACCACACCACGAGGAGCACCAATGTCAGTAACTGCACAGACACACAACCACACCACGAGGAGCACCAATGTCAGTAACTGCACAGACACACAACCACACCACGAGGAGCACCAATGTCAGTAACTGCACAGACACACAACCACACCACGAGGAGCACCAATGTCAGTAACTGCACAGACACACAACCACACCACGAGGAGCACCAATGTCAGTAACTGCACAGACACACGAGGAGCATCAATGTCAGTAACTGCAGACACACCACGAAGAGCACCAATGTCAGTAACTGCACAGACACACAGACACACCACGAGGAGCACCAATGTCAGTAACTGCACAGACACACAACCACACCACGAGGAGCACCAATGTCAGTAACTGCAGGAACTCCATACTACTAATAGTACTATGGAGTACTGCCCAGGCACCAATTTTCAATAATCCCAGGGATACACACCCACACTAGAGAACTAACTAGCCAAGGGTTATTTTCAGTAGCTACACAGATAAACAACCACACTACAAAGAAAGGACGAGGCATCAAGTTCAATAGCTACTCACACAGAGTAACTAACACTTCATACCACCAGTTCACACACACACACAGAAACTAGAAGAAAAAAAATCTTACAATCAGGGCTTACCGATATTCTCTGATACATTAAACACAAACAAACAAAAAATGAGAACACCACATTTAGAGAGACACACATTCACAAATGAAACTCCTCCAAATTTTCAAAACCAGGCATCTTGCATTCACATTTGTTGCAGACAAAACTTCTTCTAGCGTTCAGATTATTTCACACATTTTCGGGAAAATCTGTCTTTTGAAGCACACAGAGTGCCATACAGAGCGATCACATCACTGCAAGTGAGAAGCTCCTTCATAGTGTGTGTATGACAAGCCAGAACTTAGTGAAAGATGAAAATGCCATCAGAGGGGGTCTCAGAGTGTGTGGCAAGCTACGGGCGGTTTTGGGCGACTTGAATAAACAGAGGCAACTTCCGGCTGGTCGGTTTGGGGCTGAATAAATGCAAGAGGGTTAATACAAATGGAAATGAATCCATTGACATGACAATTAACTGACACAAATCTATGCAAGAAGCCAACTTGTCCTCACCTCTTTTGGCTCTTCCTGCCGCCAAAGCGAACCTCCTCTCTGAGCAAGGCAAAATGGGGCTCGTGGCTGGCCAGGCCAAGCATGATCTGAGGATAACAAGAAATATAAAGCCTGAAGTCGGTAAGCTACACAGCATCACGTTGAGGTGGTAGGTACTTTGCATCAACTTACTAACACCAATTTGCAATACACTGGATAATACTTTTATTGACAAACAAGTTATTTATGCCACACAATTATGCTGAACTATGCAAGTTATCACAATTGAAGGCTATTTTTGCATGGAATATGATCTCATGAAACAGGCCCAAACTGACATATATATGACTGCAAGAAATCAGCTATCAGAATCTTTTCTGCAAGCAGGGAACTGCCAAGCATATCTTGTGATATTTCAAAGCAAGAAAACTGGATCCCAGTGATATTCCTTTTAATTGATGGCATGATCATCATGCCTATACATTATGTGGCAGTCAAAGGGTTAATAATGTAACACAACAGCAAAGGCAGAATAAGCAAAGGATGCAGCAAGAAAAGCCTTTTGAAAAAGCTAGAATAAAGAGTACGAACAGACATCCTTTAACTAAATCAAAAAGTCCACTTCATATTATTTAGCTTTTAATGCTCAATCAGAGCATTACCTTATACATGAACGAAATGTTAACAATGAATTTTTTTTTAAAACACATTGAAAATCAGTAATGTTAATTTCACCACATAGCATTAATGAAATATTTAACCCCCGTACTAATTCTCAGTAGCTTTTCACCACAGACATACTAAAATCGACAATTTTCATCTCTACTTTTGCTTACTTTGTTTGCATACCAAGTGTGAGTGTTGGGCACTGTAGGACTGAACAAGTCTCTAGCTATAACTACATCAAGTTTCTTTGACTATTTCTTTGTCCATTTGTACACCAGAAATGCAGGAATACAAACATATTCATCTTGTTCATGACAATGGTGTTCTTTGCCCCTTAGCCACTATTGGTCGCACGTTCAGCTAGTCTTTTCAAAAGTTGCTTATGACCAATATTTATAACCCAGTTTTGCTCAAGGGAAAGCCCTCAAAAGACAGATAAATGATTGCTGATTATAATTAAAGTAGGTCCCCCCCCCCCCCCTTTGATTGGCTGGCATAATTTTGCTTCACACACTTGATTAATGTTCTTTCAGTTATGTTCTATCTCTGTCATGATGTTGCACCTAACCTGAATTTCTCTTTTGGAGATATTAAAGTATACTTGAACTTGAACACACACACCAAATCATCAGTACATAAACGAGACTTCGCTCATCAAACATCCATCTAACCAGATCAGCGTCCAGGCCGTAGAGGCAGTGTCGGGTGTTGGGGTCGTGGTCGGGCTGGGAGCGGGAGTAGCGGATAAAGTCCATCACCTTGTGCTCCCCTTCCCCGGGGGTCTGTGTGTGGCCACGCAAAACAGGCACACAACAGACAGTTACATCAGTGCATTTTGAGGGCCATGTGCCACAAGCTACTTGGGTGAAAGCCTGAAGGTACTATCATATAAAGAATCAAGAAGGTTGATATATAGTACCTTGTGGATTTCACCCAAGAAGAATTTCTTCTTCTTCTGCATTCTCAGGCCATATGGCCATAAAAGGTGAACGTATGTGTCCAGTTTTCAGTTTTCACTGGTCTCCCCGCTGCATACAGCCGACACATTCCAATTTCTGAGGAGCTTAAAGGAGAACATTTTTGCTTAAAAAAAGGCAGGAAACTGGGCCAACAAGCCAGAAAAACAGTAAATGACAGTAAGAAAAGGAAAAGGCAGAGTCAAAGAAATTGAGAGAAAAAATTGCTAGCACAGAACTTCCAGAAGGTGGGGGAACTACTTGTACTGAAAGACCCCCCGGTATCCCCAAACTTCCAGAAGGTGGGGGTACTTGTACTGAAAGACCCCCCAGTATCCCCACAGGGAGAGACTCATGGAAGGCGGGTAGTACAGAAGAATAGCTTTTGCCTGTTCTGGCAAAATATGGGAAGGTGAAAAAGGGGAGTTGCTCCTCTATTTTTTTTAAAAACAACTGGAATTCAGGCAGAAGCTGCTACTGCAATAAAAACTCGGCACATAGCTTGAAGAGAAACACCCATGTCTTTATAGTTCTTTAACTCACTCGGCACTGGCCGGTTGCTTCCCCTTTGACTAGGTTCGAAAACATATCACCACAAAAAAAGTTTTGAAAAGTTATGCACTGATATTTTCAGAAAAAGATTACCAACACCATGCACTAAACAATCGTAAAATATCAGATTCCATACCTTCGTCGTTTGTCTCTTATGACAAAAAAGAGGAAAATTTCACATTCCGATCTCTGACACTCTACAGCCAAAACTGAAAGTAAAGTATATATAATGATTGGTTGATTTCAAGAGAGGCAAGATCAAAGCAAACTGAAAGTAAGTTATGGCGTGGCTCTTCAAAACTGGTTACACGCCACAAATCAAAACCTCTTGAAAACTATCATGAGCCGTTCATTCTAAACGGTTGTGCAGGCCATGAGCCAGATCTGGCTCATTCGTCCTGAGTGAGTTAATGTAGTGTTGTGGTGTTTTAGACAATAATACATACACATGGGACGGTTGCAACTCCCAAAAATGAAAAAAAATGAAAGGCAGGGATCCAGGGACCCATGGCCCCGGCAGGGTATAGGGGCAGAGTCCTGTCAGATGATTCAGGGGGGGGGGGGGGGGGGGGGGGGGGGGGGGGCAACTTAAAAGAAAGAGATAACGAGACAGACAGTTAAAATGATAGACAGAGACAGTTTGAGTCTGATAAGCCTTGTAAAATTATTACACTGCCTTTGATTAATTTGTAAACTTCCAAGATAGAACAACCAAGTTCAAAACGCCCCAAATCAGTTGTGCTAAAATCTAAAAATAAAAAAAATTGATGAATTAAAAAAAACTGAAGTTCAGTTTCTGGTCAAATTAAAAACACTGAAATCAGTGTAAAACTGAAAGAGTAGCACCCATGCATACAGTCCACGCTTTGCTCACCTCGTGGCCGGAGAGGATGATCTTGGGCCCCTGCCACAAGGGGTCGTGGGTCACCTTGTTGACCACAAAGTACTTGAGGTGGTCCTGCAGTCGCTTCATGAAGGGGGTGCCTGCGGACAACCACACCACAGTGGGACTTTTCAACTACATAGCAAAATCCATAATCCAGTAACACTTTAATGCCACACTAAAAAGGAACTTCCATTGTTGTGTTTGAACTATTAAAACAAACAAAATTCCATTTCTTACAAAATGTTGAAATATTCAGAGAGTCCCTGAAAAAGATTTTTTTCTTAAAATTAATGTGAACACAATAAATATCTTTCAAAAATACTTTTTTTTCAAGCCAAAAAGGGATCTGCCTTTAAATCACATTCAAAATGAGGCGCTTTATAGTCTTACTTACATGCACAACTCTTCCCATCCACCCTTTCCCCGCTTTCCTTCCCTACCTCTAACCCCCCCCCCCCCCCCCCCCCACACTGCCCTCTCCTTCCCCCTCACCTGGTGTGATGCAGTTGGAGTCGAAGCGCTTCTCCGAGGGCAGCTCCTCCCCTCTGTCCAGGGCCTGCTTGATCAGCTCCTCGGCCTCGCGGGCCGACCTGAAGCGCCGGCCCCTCTGCTGGTTCATCTTGGCCCGCGGGGCCACCCCATCGATGGCCATGAAGAACACCTTGCCCGGCTTGATCATCCGGAACAAGAACTTCACAAAGAAACGTAAAGGACAACGCTCACGTGACATACACACTGCTCGAGCTCACATACACTTAAAGACACCACGATTAAGCCCCTTGGTATTTTTCTGGGTAGCTGTGACCCACATACAAATGCCCCCAACTTCAAATTGAGGCTGCTCTTTAAAATGATTCGTTTTGAATTTGGTGGCATTTGCATGGGAGTCAAACCTGGTCAAAACAAGATTTCTTACCAGCTATGAGGGAAAATATGTGAAACCTGTGATTTTGACACGTGATCTGGTGGGTCTTTAAACACACTGAATTCTTGAGGGCTGGGCTATAAATGTGTTTATAGTAGAGATACCTTGCCCGGTGTACATCCCCATGCTCTAAGCCAAAAGGATATGAACAGGAGGACAGCTGGCACTGGGGAAGGTCGCCTTTAAAGGCCAACTAATCCTTTTGGCTGTAGCATGAAGAGAAAATGCAAATGCCTCCTAGTTTCACTTTCAGAGTCCCATTCTTTCACAGACGGAACTGTACCAGGATTTTCCATTACTGTAAAAATATTTATCTCTCTCACTTCATCAGGGCTGGCCAAAACTATTAGCCTGGTAGCCTGAGGCTAGTGTAAAAATCTGTGGGCGATCAGATTTCAAAAGTCACTAGCCTGATGGGCGACTGTAAATTTCAGTACTGCATGGCCCTGTGGGTTTTTTTTAACCACTGAATGACTGAGTCTCCCCACACCATCTCTCCCTTCCAACCCACTATCAAAGCAAGCTCAGCTGTCTGCTAAAATAATAACATGCCAGCACTGGTACTGACAAGAAAGGAGACAACCTCCTCAATCTTCTCCCCCTTCTCTCTCTCCCACTATCATTTCTCTCTACTTCTCTCCTTTCTTCCCCAGTCCCACTCTCTTTTTTCTCTTTATCTTCCTCTCTCTCCTTTCTTTTTACTTCCTTTCTCTCATTCTCTCTCCCCTGCGTGCGTGCGTGCGTGCGTGCGTGCGTGCGTGCATGCGTGCGTGCGTGCGTGTGTGTCTGTGTCTCTGTGTGTGTGTGTGTGTGCTTTTTTCTGTCAGGGATTTTTGTTGTTGTTTTCTTTGGGCTAGTGAAAATGTGTTTGAGCGAGTAACATTTTTCAGTTACTTGCCAGGACGGCAAGTGAAATTTTTTAGTTTGGACAGCCCGGCTTCATCAATGGCTGCAACTTCATGTCAACGTCAACCAATGATAAAAAATTGAACTAAGGGCCAAATGACGAAGACTAATGTGCAAAATGCACATGCTCTCGAGTTAATAACCTGTATCTATGCAAAGTGTGTGCCTGAATGAATGAGCATGATAGCACTAACACTGCCAATGTTTCCCCTGGCATCACACATAAACGATGGTACTCTTTACCTCAATGTAATGGCATATGTCCTTGAAAATCTGTTCCTCTGTGATTCTGAAGTGGGGGTTGTCGTCTTCTGGATGGGAGCACACATGGACAACGCCATTCATGTCCAAGTACAGGTTGTCAAACTCTGGAAGCTAGAGAACAAGAATGAAAATGTTAGATTGAAAAAAATACTAAATAGTAAATTATAGCTTGAAATTGAATTCATAAAACAACACAACAAAAAAGGAGGTATGTTTTACCCATTAACTCTTCTAGCGCCATGTATTTTTTGACGTTCTTGGTTGTACGTTGCATCTCAACCGACAGCAGAAGAGGAGCCATTTTAACTTTCCATGCATTGCTTTAACAGAAGAAACAGTGACATATTCACATAAGCTCTGAAAATAGACAAATACATGGCAGGGTGCTTGGCAGTGAATGCCTTTGCATTTGGTGGGAGTGTAGAGTGATGTCATGGGCTAATGTATATTCACCCATGGTGCTAGAAGAGTTAAAGCTAAAACCATGTATTGATTTGATGTGAATTAAAAAGCTGTGGAGCTAGCCAAAATTGGTGGATTTTTATTAATCCCTACTATCTATTTAACTTAATACTTACCAACACCTGAAACAATTGCATTAGCGTTAAGCGACCTGGAGCTATACCATAGCACATAGAAAAACGAAAGTAGGCCTCTGGCCTTGACCCCTAGCCGGATGTGGGGCGGGAGTGATCCCCCCTTACCGGTCTAGCAGTGGCTAGGCCAATGAGCGCCTACTTCCGCCATTACGCAATTTTACAGGAAGCATCTTAATTAGTGAGGGAGGATACAAGGGAGGGTACCTCGTTTGTTTCAGGTGTTGGTAAGTATTAAGTTAAATAGATAGTAGGGATTAATAAAAATCCACCAATCTACTTTAACCATACTGTACCAACACCTGAAACAATTGCAGATTACCAAAGTGGAGGAGGGTAGATGCTTCAATACCCCCAAACCACAGAGTGAGAGCAAGAACCTGGGAGCTTTTTTCCCACGAACACTCTTCTGAAAAACAGAACCCCTGTACTCCCTTTTTTTCCCCTTAGACAACTAGGTAATCCTAGGCAAAAGAGTTGGGGAAAAAGGGGGGGTGGGGTGTGTGTGCCCCAATATTGCCCCAAAACATCATTGCAATGATATACCCACTAAAAAACAACATAGGGGGTGGCTGATGGGAGCTTGTCCCCGTACTCACTGGTTTTAGAGGGAGACGGAGGTCTGGGCGACAACTACCTTCTTGATCGTGAAGGAGTCGTCGTCGTGCTGCGTGGAGATGTCCCGCAGGTAGAAGCTGAGGAAGGTGTTGAGCGACCTCCAGTAAGCGGATGACATTATTTTAACCATGGGCACCCCCTTAACCAGAGCGAGCGAGGCGCTGATTGCGCGGAGCTCGTGGACCCTGACAGAGCCAGATGGCAGGCTAACTGGAGACTGAGAATAGGAAAGCTTGATACAGTCTAGCAACCATCTAGCAACCGTGTTCTTTGAAACGTCCTTAGTGTACTTAGGGTTGATAGAGAGAAACAGTCTCCTCCTAGAACCCCTAAAACCCTTGGTTCTGGAGAGATAGGACCTGAGGGCGCGGACCGGACAAAGGAAGCGGTCGGCGTCATCCGGACAGAGGATAGTCCTAAGACTGGGGATGGAGAGAAGAGGTGACTCGACATCGCCGGGTTGATTTTTGGCCCTGAACTCGGGCAGAAAGCAAAGAGAAACCGACGAAAAATCCCCGGAGAACTCCACGTCCCTGGGGAGTCCGCTAAGGGCGTGGAGGCCACTGACCCGTCTGGTCGAAGCCAAAGCAATCAAGAAAACCGTCTTGAGAGTGAGGACTTTGAGGGAAAGGGAAGAGAGAGGTTCACAACGATCCCTTAAATAATTCAACACAAGAAACACGTCCCACTGAGGGACCCGGACAGTCCTCGCCGGGGCCCGTAAACGCACCGCGTCCAGGAAGTGGGAAACCTGCGGAGCGGAAAGCTTAGAGGTTCGGTCAAAACCCAAAGCTAATGAAATGGTGTTGATGAGAGAGGCCCTGTAGCCAGAAAGGGTCTGAGCAGAGAGGCCCTTAGTTCTGTACAGATGAGACAAGAACTCCACAAACTGGACTGTGGAAGGGCGCAGCGCGTCAAATTTCTTGCGCGCGCAGAAAGAGAACCATGCCTTCCAGCGCAAATCGTACAAGGCATTGGTGGATTGGCGCCGAGAGGTCAGCAGAAGTTCCACGGTTCTCGAAGAGAAGCCCTGTCGCCGGAAACCGAGTTTTATAGTTTCCATGCGGCCAGGTTTAGCCTGAAAGGGTTTGGATGGCCTAGACCGCTCCTTGGCTGGAGGAGGGTCTTGGGTGTGAGCCCCAGCATGAGGGGGCCGTCCCTGGCCAGAGCCAGCAGTTCTGGAAACCAGTGTTGAGTCGGCCAATGGGGCGCGACGAGGATCATGTCTGGTCTTTCCAGGAGGCACTTGGCCAAGACTTTCGTGAGCAACGCAGTCGGGGGGTAGGCGTAAACCGACATCCCTGACCAAGACATCGCAAAGGCGTTGCGGGCCAAGGCCTGAGGGTCCCTGACTGGGGACACGTACAGAGGTAGACGATTGCTGTACCTCGTGGCAAAGAGATCCACCATGGGCTTGCCCCAGCGTCTCCAGACTGGGGTCAAGGCCCGATGCGCAATCGTCCACTCCGTTTGAAGCACCTGATGAGAGCGGCTGAGTTGGTCCGCCAGAACATTGAGTTTTCCCGGGACAAACTCCACTGACAGGGAGATCCCGTGGCTGTCGGCCCAAACCAGAGTGTCCTCCGCCGTCAGAGACAGGGAGGCTGAGCGGGTGCCCCCCTGACGACGGAGGTACGCCAAGCTGGTCGAGTTGTCTCCGCAGACCGTGACCCCCTTTCCCCGAATCGCGGGGAGAAAGTGGATCAGGGCCAGCCGGATGGCTTCCAACTCGAGCCAGTTGATATGGAGACGTGTTTGTGGCTCTGTCCACACGCCCGAGGCTTCTTCCGTCTCCATATGGGCTCCCCACCCGCTTAGGGAGGCATCCGTGTGGATGAACAGCTGGGAACCCAAACGACTGATTGGGACCATGCTGTTCATCCAACACGGGTCGGTCCAAGCCATGACCGCCGTCCGAAACCAATCCCCCAACGCGACCTGCTGGTCGAAGTGGGATGGGTCCAGGATGCGCGCCGTCAACTCCCGTTGCAGTGGCCTTTTGCGCACTCTGCCCAACGGGAGGAGCTCCGCTACCGACTCCATGAGGCCCAAAAGGCTGAGGAGTCGGCGAAACGTGGCCGACTTCGCCTCTGAGAGGTCGGCCACGAGACTGACAATGGCTGAAAGCCTGCCCTCGGACGCCGTGACCGTAAAGTTCACGGTGTCGAAGCACATGCCGAGATAGGTGAAGGTCTGAGAGGGGGTCAGATCTGACTTCTTGGAGTTGATGCGGAACCCCAGCCGAAGCGAGAGGTCCACAAGAACTCGGGTGTGGTCGAGCGAGAGAGCGCGAGAGGATGCGAGTAAAAGCCAGTCGTCGAGAAAGACCTTTAACCGCAGCCCCTGCGAGCGGGCCAGAGCGGCCAGCTCTCTGGTCACCTTGGTGAAGATCCAGGGGGCCAGAGAGAGACCGAATGGTAGGGCGTTGAATTGGAAAGTTTCTCCCTTCCAGACGAAGCGGAGAAACTTTCTGCGGGAAGGGTGGATGGACAGATGGAAGTAAGCGTCTTGCAAGTCCACTGAGGTTGCCCAGTCCCCTGGACGTATGAACGAACGGACCGTGGACGGAGTTTCCATCTTGAACCTGGTTTTGTGAAGAAACTTGTTCAGCGGAGACAGATCCAGAACAGGGCGGTAACCGCCCGACTTCTTCGTGACCGTGAAGAGACGCGAGTAGAAACCGGGTCCTGGAAGAGGGACCCGGGAGACTGCGCCCTTGACGACCAGAGAGTCGACTTCCTGTTGCAGTATCGCCAACCGTACTGGGTCTGCCGGGGGGGAGAAAGCGATCGGTTTTGCCGAGAGTGGCGGTTCTAGCTCGAAGGGGAACCGATACCCTTCCCGCACGACGCCGAGAATCCAGGCGTTGTCGACAAGAGAGCGCCAAGCGGGATACGCCTGAGACAGGGCATCCACGCTGGACGCCACGACGCCTGCCGGTTCCCGGCAGCGCGCGGGCTCTACCGAAAAGACTGTTGCGGCTTCCCGCCGGCCGGTCGGGAAGAGCCCCTCGTAGAGGGGTTGCGAGGGCGGTAAGGACGGAGACCTCTCGTGTGCCTAGCCACGTACTGAGAGGACTTGGAGTCCTGAGTCCTCGGGAAGATTGAGCGCTTTCTGCGCTCCAGGGACCGACCCCCTGGCCTGAACCGAGCAGAGTGCGATTCCGAGCTCTGCCTGGCCTGCTTGACTAGCAGAGCCAACATGGCCTCGTGGCCGTCCTGAGCCTTACGCTCCGAAGACAGCTTGATCACCGAGCCGAGAGCTTCCTCCCCGAAGAGGCCCGAAAGGGGAAGAGGAAGGGAACGGAGTTGCTCTTTCTCCCTTGCCGAGAGGGTTTTTGCCTTCGCGAGAAAGCTGTCCCTTGCGATCGCGGAGGTTTGGACCTTGAGGGAGGCGAGGACATCCGTAAGACTCTGGAGAGCCTCACCGAGCGCGGCGAGAGAGACTCCCACAGCCGGTTCGTCGACTTGCTCGAACAAGCGAAAGTCCATCGGGGACCGAGAGGGAGCAGAGCTCCCCAAGGAGTCCGAAGCGGTTTGAGCGAGAGAACTCGCGACCCCGCAGCCTTTGAGAGCGTCCGAAAGAGCTACTTCGAGGGTCCTGAAGGAGGAGGCCTTGAGGGTGAAAGAGTGACATCCTTCCGAACACTTGAGTCTGTCACTCTCTACCCCCGAGGGTTTTGAGAAACGGGCGAAAGGGAGATAGTCGGCATGGAGACCCAGAACCGTCCGGAACTGGGGAACCAAGAAAGAGCCGGAGGACGAAGACTCTTCGCGACTGCGCACAGAGTGGCCTTGAGCGAAGCGCCTGTCGTCCAACAGCCTTCCTGTACGCAACGATTCCTCCGCCCGGAGAATAGACTCCTGGAGGCAGGAGGGAGGCTGAAGGAAAAGATGGTCTTTCCCTTGCTGGAAAGAGCCAGCCGACTGGCCTGTGGCCGAGGCCGAGACGGGAGCGGAGAGGCGGACCACATCCGGGCACGCCCCGCCGATCACGTCCAGGAGGGCCTGGTTGGAAGAGTCCCGCACAACTGGAGGGTCGACGGGTGAAGCGGGAGGAGGAAGATTGCGAAAAGATTCCCTGATGGCTTTGAGAAGACGCTCGTCCAATGCCGGAGGAGAACGTGTCGGAGACAAAGAAGCCTCCGAGGATCCGTGGTTCATGGGTGAACCCGGCCGAGAGAGGCCTAGATCTGGTTCGCCAACGGAAGACTGTGGGGAGAGGGCTCCATCCTGCCCGCGGCCCGGGGAGCCAGGGAGGCCGAGGCCTCCCCGGTGACCCGCCGGGGGAGGCCCATCCTGTCCGCGGTCTGGAGTGCCGGGGAGGCCGCGGCCTACTAGGCCACGGCCCCCGAGGCCTCCTACCGAGGGAGGCCCGGGCCTGAGGGAGGCCCGGTGGGGGAGGCCCGAGGGAGACGGAGAGGCCAAGCGGGGCCGCTTGCCACCACGGTCGGCCGACCGGGGGCTACGGTGGCCCGAACGGCGGTAGGCCGCACTGGCGGGGAGGCCTTCGTCCACCGGCTCCGGGTCCATCCGGAGCCGAGGTGTAGGGCCTCCAGGCCTGGAATAGACTCGACCGGTGTCCCCACCATTGGGGGGATCACCGGGAGAACCTCTCGGACAGAGGCCCGCGGCCAGGGCGAAGCGTCCATGAGAGGCACCCTTCACGCCGTCGGAGACTTTCCGACGACGAGGGGGTGTTAGCCGGTAGGCCTCGGGCTCCCCGGCCGGGGAGGTGTCGAGAGGCCTACGGCCTTCCGGGCTCGAGTTCCCTTCGAGACACCGGGATGTCTGCCCGAGGCCCCAGTCGTAAGACCTCGACCTATGGTCGGAAGGGGACCTCCTTCGCCCTCCCTCGAAAGGGGTGGGGAGACTAGGCGGGCCCCCGAGTGCAAACTTGCCACTCGGGGCGACAGACATGCGCGGCTGCGACTTATCCCACGAAGTTGAAGTCGAAGCCCGGGTAGAGGTGGTGGCCTTGGTGGAGAGAGGCCTCCTGTCTGAACAGAAAGGCACAACCGGACCTAAAGACGAATCTGGCCTAGAGGCCTTACACTTCGGTGGTGAGAATGTGAAACCCGACAACACTGGGACCGAAGAGGGCCTAGGAGGCCCACACGGTGAAGACTGAGAATGAGAGCGCTGAGACTTGGAGTGCTTGGACCTCGATTTGTGAGAAACTGAACGGATGGATTTATCCGAAGATTCCTTAGAACGGAAACGGCCTGCTTCGTCCCTAGGAAGAGGAGAATGGACCACGGGGTCAACCTGAACTTTAGGAGAAACATTCGAGTTTGAGCCAGAAGTGGCCATATCGTGTGCGTGCGCGCGTGCACTGGAGCACGGCGAGTGAGCGACGCGACAAAGAAAATTATATCTCAAGTTCTAGAAAAGAGAGAACTATAAAAACTGAGTCAATCGAGACTCAGATACACCCTATGTCCGATGATAGGAGGAAATGGAACAAACCCACCTAGTTAGAGTGCAATAGAAGAAAAAAGTCAGAGTGCTGGTAGCCCAGGTCTTGCCATGAACGCTGGAAAATAGTAATGGCGGAAGTAGGCGCTCATTGGCCTAGCCACTGCTAGACCGGTAAGGGGGGATCACTCCCGCCCCACATCCGGCTAGGGGTCAAGGCCAGAGGCCTACTTTCGTTTTTCTATGTGCTATGGTATAGCTCCAGGTCGCTTAACGCTAATGCAATTGTTTCAGGTGTTGGTACAGTATGGTTAAAGTAGATATCTCATTCCATAATACAGAAAGTTTTATTATTATTTTCGCTTTAGAATTAGAAGTCTCCTCACTGTCAAATTCTGTTCATTAAACAAAAAGGAATTCAACTTTCAAATGAAACATGCACACACACACACACACACACACACACACACACACACACACACACACACACACACACACACGTACACATGCATGCACACAATGTTTGATTGAAGTATATACTGTAAGATGTGTTCTAAATGTGTGCCTTTGATTCTTTTCTGTCTTCCTCTTCTCTGGGGGTGTGGCCACAAATGGCACAATCAAAACCGATATTTTGCCATGGGACCAGGGAGGTTCTAGGCCACTTTTGCAGGAAGAAAAGGGCGGCTAAGGCTCAAGGCCTGAGAATCTAGACATACATGTATTAAAACAGATGGGACAGAGAGCAAAAAGAAGAGAAATTTTATACAAGACTAGCTAACTGTTGATCTGCTGGATTGTTGTAGAAAAAGGAAAGAAAAGGACGGGGGTGCTGTTTTTATTTTATTTTATGTTAGTCTGACGACCCCAAAGTGGGGCCAGCAGATGTGGTGTTTGCAGCAGGAGGTTGTCCACTGAGGTGCTGGCTCCCAGACTCTGGTCGCCAAGCTCTCTGGACTGCTGGCCTCAACTGTTGCTGAAGGTAGAATGTTCCACTACCTGATGGTACGTGGGAAAAAGGAACTCTGTAAATGTTTTCTACATTAAGGAACAAGACATTGCTGAGTGCCCCTTGTGTTGCCACTCTGGTTGGAGGACTTATGGTAGTTTGTTCTTATTGACCCTCATGTCACTGTGCATTTTATTCAACATGGTGAGTCTTTCTTCTTCTTCTCTCCCTCCTTCCTTCCTTTTGTATATAGTATTTAATAGTAACCACAGTCTCTGCTGACTATTCTGTCATTGTATCTTCTTCTTCTTCCGATTGGGGATGTTTATCCTGCCTCATGCCCAAAGTCTTCGTTCAGACTGCTATTGGCGCACATGATACATGCTTTGTGAGTTTGTGTCATCCATTCCACACGGCCTACTCATGAGTCATACAGAATAGTGGAATGGACTGTAACGTGCGCGCAAAATCTTTGCGTGCGTTCGCACATGGGACCTCGGTTTTAGGTCTCATCCGAAGGACCAGGAAAATAGGAGTAACGTATCTTTCGGAAAGTTTCCCAAGGATACAACACCATGACCAGCTGTGTTCAAACTCGCAAACCCGTTGGATTACGAGTGGTGACTCTAACCAACTGGCCACGGGGTGTTCGGTCAGATCGGCCTCGTGTCATTTCGGCCCCGCTTTCTTTGGTCGTTTCGGCCTCGCCCAATGAGTCAAGTCGGCCTCGTGTCTGTCCAAGTCGGCCTCGTTTCCGACCATACAGGTCAGGTCAGAGAATGAGGACAACTAGGCTTCACTGCCTCTTAATGTGTCCTTTCTGACTATTTGAATTCTTTTTCATGATTTTATGATACAACAGCATAAAATGAGACAGAAAGAGAGAGAGAGAGAGAGAGAGAGAGAGAGAGAGAGAGAGAGAGAGAGAGAGAGAGAAAGGGAGGGAACTGTGTGTGTGTGTGTGTGTGTGTGTGTGTGTGTGTGTGTGTGTGTGTGTGTGTCACTTTGTGTGTGTCACTGTGTGTGTGTGTGTGTGTGTGTGTGTGTGTGTGTGTGTGTGTGTGTGTGTGTGTGTGTGTGTGTGTCAATGTCTAGGAGAAGTAGATCTTAAGTGGTAAGGAGTCTTAATGAGAAAAGTCTTAAGTGGTAGGTTCCACTGTAGAAATATTACTGTATTTTAATGTCAATAAACCCGAGGACGAAATGACCAAGGCTTGAGGCCGAGTTGACCTGTGGCTGTACCCGGCCGAGTTGGCATGAGGCCGACCTAGTAAAAGGCCGAGTTGACTGGCATGAGGCCATGGTGCCTCCCTGTAAGTGTAACCCTTTCATCATCCATTTCTTTATCCTCTTAGCCTTTGAGTTTGATTCCCTTTATTCAGAAGAAAGTTTTCTTATTTTATTTCTAGAATTTTTTTTTAGAAGTACATCTGCTAGGCCTACTGGTAGATTACCATAACTGTGTGTCTGAAGCGTGTACTGTGCATGGGTTACCGGAGAAAACGGCCCCTGACGAAAACGGCCCCTACGAAAACGGCTCTACTCTTTCAACGAAAAACGGCCCTACTGTCAATAACGAAAACGGCCCTACTCGGAAAACCAAAACGGCCCTACTCAAAATACAAAACCAGCCCTTGTCCTACCAAAACGACCCTACTCAGAAAACCTAAACGGCCCTACTGTCAATAACGAAATCCAAACAGAATAATGGAATCAATCCATTTCTAGTTTATAGCAGTAGTAGTAGTACTGTAGTAGTACTAGTAATACTAGTAGTGGGGGACTGGCTCATAAGCCTAGGCCTCGCGGCCTATCAAGTGACCCCTTCATTCTTTTTGTACATTTGTTGCCGGAAAATGCCGAAAGGTGAATGCTGGATGGTCATGACACCATTATGAAACCACATATATAACCAAAATATAAATATTGTCATTTAACAGTGACTTATCACTGTTTGAAATAATTTCACATTGATAGTGAGCCCACTTTTCGCAAACATCGCAACAAATGCAGTCGATGTCACACTGCTTTCCACAACAGGAGCAAGGCCCTTGAAGGGTATAACATTGTTGATCAAACAGGCAATCTTTTAAAAAGGTTAGCTTTTAAAATTTACACATGGCCAGGCCTAGGTCGCGGTGACGATCTCTGCCTGTGTGTACGGTGTGTTGCCACAAAAAAAATTATTAAAAAAATTACACCTACTCATTGATTGAGTTCTTTAAATTATGTTGAGCGTTGATGTGTATGCGCGCACGCTGTTTTGTTTGTAAACACGTCGGTATGACGTGATTTCTATTCTAGTGTGTGGGATAGTCGAACTACAGAAATGTGTAATCGGGGCCGTGTTAATAATCATTTTTTGCTATTCGGCAATTTCACTTTCCATTGTTGTAAATTTGGGGGGGTTCTGTAGAATGTTTTCATAATTCTGCCCTACCATTCGGCATTTTGATCATTCCGCCTTCACCATTCGGCATTTTTCGGTATGGTATGTCCATTCTGCATTCATTTTTCAGCATTTTTCGGTGTATAGACATAGCGTTCAGATGTAAACAAAGATCGTTCTGGAATGACCGAACATGTGTGTTTTAGAAAGGAAAACCCCGGATGGTCAGAAACCAGACTGACAACCAGGAAACAGACTGACCGCTGCGACACGAAGCGAAAATCGAGTTCGGAGTTTTGATGTGGAAAAGCTGGAGTGGTTTTACCTTATTCCAACGATCCTACAAGCTGCAGACGATGTCTGACTCTGAGTGAGTCCGAAACTAGCAAACAGATTCTACTTCTGCCCCTTTTTTACTCGTGGCTTCTTTTTGGGAGGCACGGCTGGTTTTAAACACGTTTTGCTGTCAAAAGGCCAAGAACGATCTTGTTTAGGAGCACTAGGCCTAGAACTTGTAGAAGACTAGGTCACGCTGGAACTTTATCTGGTCTTGAAAAAGTTGGATCGGGAAAGCTTTACCGAATGTGCAATGCCGCCATTTCTTCGTTTCGGCGTTCGTTTCGCCAGATACAACTTTTTAGTTCTGTTTATGGTCCGAGGCCGCGGCAGAACTCAAGTTTAGCAGACGACAGAATCCTTGAAGTTGTTGACTGCTTTGACGAAAAATCAATCGGTCAGATGACCGCCTGCCTGCTAAAACTATCGGTCAAAATTATGCGTCAATGACCTATGACCGACGCCAACAATGAACCCTGTCTTATAAGTCTCAATCAGGTCCCCTCTCCATCTTCTACCTTAGTTCTAAGGAATGTAAATTAAGGTATTTCAGTCTTTCAAGGTAATTCATATTTCTGCATTCTCTCAATAATCTGGCTGCTCTTCTTTGGATCTTTTCAATAGCTACAGACTGTCTTTTTAAATATGGATGCCATATAATATTTGCATATATTCAAGGTGGGGCCTAACAAGGGCCTTATACAGTTTTAAAAACATGGATCTGTCAAGATAAGAAAATGTTTTTTTGAATAGCTTTATTTATAACAGTGTTAATATGAGTATCATTACCATCAAATGACAAAACAGAATCAAAAGTTACACCTAAATCTTTATGCTTTGTTCCAGTAGGGCCGTTTTCGACCCAGGTACCGGGGCCGTTTTCGTAACTAGTACAGTAGTAGGGCCGTTTTCATCAGGAGCCGTTTTCACCAGTCACCCTGTGCATGTGGTGTTCTTGATCTTGATCACTGACAGATCAGTGACACTGGCAGTTCTTTTTCGCTTCACTGTCCGCCTTCAACATACTGAAAATTCTGACAATTAACTAAAAAGAGGTTCTGCGCTAGAATAAGATTGGCTTGAAGTTAATGATCTTGGATTGGCAGGGATGCAGTGTCGCAGTCAAAAGTGTAGCTCGTGCAAATCTGCCGCTCGCTACTATGAGAGTCTGTATTTGCGACATTGAGCAGAACCACAAATTTCACTTTTTTGTAGGGTTAGGGATAGGGTTAGGGTTAGGGTTAAGTAAATGGTTCAAGTAAAGAAAGAGTGAAATTTGTGGTTGTCGCAAATACAGACTCTCATAGTAGCGAGCGGCAGATTTGCACGAACTGCACTTTTGACTGCGACAAGCAATACACTCAACACTGTGTACAGGTTTTAAAAAAACTAATAGGAAATGAAGGGGTGAGGGCAGTGAGTTAGCCCAATTCAAGACGTAAATGTTTTAGCTTCAAATCAATAAACAGCATATCAAATTAAAATACAGCCTTAAAGTAGACAGTAGTATCCCATGCATGAAATTCAGTGCAATGACTGTGCAATGCTATTTTAATTTGCTGTTGCTAGTTAAAAAATGCTAGATCAAAACGTGAAAATCGAAAGATCAAGGCAGACTTTTAACTCACTTGAAATTCTTTGACAACTTCACTGAGGCAAGGATAGCGCTCACTGATCCATCGATAAAACTTTGGAACACCCATAGCTGATTTCTGTCGCCTTTCTTAATTTCTATATTGTGTTTAAAGCCACTAAAAACAATGTGAACATATTGCTTGACTCTTGACCTCGCTTTGGAGGAAATAAAATGGTTACGGTCTTAGTTTTCGTTTTCTGAGTGAAGAGTAACTTCCGGTTTCCTGTCTGCTACGAAGGCGTCTGCTGCAGCGAACATCTTAGTTGTGAAAATGGATTACATCATGAAATTGGTTCCCGAGAGCGTAAAATCATTGCCTGTTTATATGGTAAAAGTTATGTTTTGTTTCTGAAGAATTATGATGTAAATATCACTGAATTTGTTTAGATTTCAGTGTTCCATCTGTTGTGTATTTGTTTCACAAATGAGTCTTGTCTCTTGTCATGACTCTTTGATTTGCGACACGTCAGTGTTTTGGGTGATTATATGCAAGACCATACAAGCTACTTTATTAGTAATTTACCTTGAATTTTGTCTACTTGGTAAATGACACAATAAAACAAAGAAATATTGGTATAGGTATAGTTTAGTTGCCGGGCTTGCCCCCACCCCTAACTTAGAATATAAATGAAAGTAACAGGTAAGGCTTTTGACAAGGTCAACCACAGCCTCCTCCTCCACAAGCTCCATCACTACGGCATCAGGGGTGGAGTCAACCACTGGATCAAGAGTTTCCTTGCAGATAGACAACAGGCAGTTGTGGAAGGAGCCCAATCAGCATTCGCTTGGGTTAA
Organism: Phymorhynchus buccinoides; assembly: GCA_017654935.2. Classification (NCBI taxonomy): domain Eukaryota; kingdom Metazoa; phylum Mollusca; class Gastropoda; order Neogastropoda; family Raphitomidae; genus Phymorhynchus; species Phymorhynchus buccinoides. The sequence goes on from CM065698.1 coordinate 19,879,193, forward strand.
GTTAGCGTTCCCCAGGCCCAGGGATCAGTGCTCGGCCCCTGCCTATTCCTCGTCTATATAAACGATCTACCCGAGAAAGTAACCTCACCAGCGCGACTTTTTGCTGACAACACAGCTCTGTACAGAACCATCGTATCTCAGCAAGATCAAAATCAACTGTCAAGCCAGAATGGTCAGCTCATTGACCGTGGTCCCTCAAGAGAAGAAGAAGAACTACAGCAAGATCTCCAACGTTCACCTTGCTGATTGGGAAAAGAGCTAGGATATATGTAATTCCATCCAGGAAAATGTACCGCCCTGCCTGTGTCCAGAAGCAGAACACCTCTTCACCATAGCTACCACCTGCATGGTCACACTCTGGACACTGTAACAGTGTAAGTGTAACATCAGTGAAATACCTTTGAATCACCATCCAGAAGGACATCAACTGGGATGGTCACATAGAGGAAACCACATAGAGAACGTCACTGCCAAGGTGAACAGAATGAGGAACACCCCCCCGCCCCCCCTGTAGCCCAAAATGTACTAAATAGAAGGCTGACAAGTACGAATATGACTCGATTATTGGCTTAATAAATAAGCAATGAAATGCCAATGTAGTGACCCATGAATAGTGTGTTTGAGTGTTAGAAGGCAAGCTATGCCATGAAAGGAGTTTCCATGGCCTAGGAGTTTCCGGACAACACCCCACCCCACCCCACCACTGTACCTCAGGATGTACCGTATAGAAGGTACAGCGGCTCGTGACAGGTGGGCCGCGAAAGGTAGGCCGCAAAAGGCTGAAATGCTGTCGGTGTCGTGGTCAAGAGAAGACCCCCTCCCCAAAAGTTCCGATTGTGGTGGAAAATTCTGGTGGAACTGGAAGGATTTTGTCTTGGCTGGCAAATTCCTCATTCAGTACTCGGAGCAGATCCTGGAGGTACTGCAAGACCAGGTCTGATCCATAGCTCATTCCGCCCTGCGCCCAACAAATTGTCGGGCGCCCTAGTGCAACTACCAGCGTCTGCGCCCGACAAATTGCTGGGCAGAGACCTCCGTTTACTTTCCTTATCAATCTAGAAACTATTAATGACTAACATGTTTATTCTGAAGCTATTTGAATGATTGCTAAACTCGTTGCACAATTTTAAATCATTTGCAAACACTTCATTATCGTTTTTGTGTGTTTTGTAATAAAAACTAGTACCTCTCTCTCAGAACCTGCAGGCTTGGGAGTGAAGCCCGCAGGTCAAATGGGCAGAGCACAAAGGGTTAACTTAACTTATAATGTAAGTCACTAAGTGCTTATCCCCTTTAAATATGTCTGTACATTTTATATCCATCTGTTCACAGGATTTTATTGGTCAAAAGAAAGCAGAGAGGACGTTCCAAATCATCATTTTGCTGTTTGGGGTAAGTTGCTGCTGGATTTTGTGTTTGTGTGTTTTACTATTAGTTGCCATTTTGCTCTGCCGTTTGAACATCACACAATAAAAAATAGCAATACTATTCATAAAAAAATACATAAAATAATTTCACTAGTTACCACATGCATCCACTCACCATGCACAAAATCCTTCCTTCCATAGAGCGACCACAGTCACTTTTAACTATTCTGTTGCTGTTACTTTAGGGAGATCTGTGAAATGTACAATATGTACTTATACCAGTGTTCCACAGGCTCATTTCATTTCACCCCAGGTGAGTGTCGCTTTAAAAACACTGCCCGCCTGTGCTATTCGTAAGTCATAGCCAGACACTGCTACCCTTATACACACACACACACACACACTTGTCTTTTGCTCCCCTTATTAACTGAATTCAAGGGAAACAACTGCAGTAATAAAGTTGACTAGTACAACATAGTTGCTTCCCTTGCATTGATCAGTTGGCAAGTAGCACCGAGTCTTCCTTGGTGAAGGTTTGCACTGGAGGTTCAAAATTCAGGATCTGAATAGGTTGTGGAAAAAATGTAATGCATGCTCTTATTGACAAATTTGTGTTGTTTCTGTATGACATTTGTATGCATATGACATGACTGCAACAAACAATCCTTTGTATAAGGACAAAATGAATTTGAGCTAAGTTTAGTTGGGTGATGATGATCTATAAGAATATATGGGGGTGTCCAACCAACTGTCTTCATGCTTCACAACATTCAGGCAAAAATTTATTTTGTTATTATGTGATTACAGTATGAATATTCAAGGAAACTGAATCTTCTTCTTTTGATAATAAGAAATGATAGGGTTATTTCCCTTTCAAATAACTGAGAAAAACAATTATGAGTTGGGAAAAGATTATTGGTTGCAAAAGTCCTTCATTCTTACTTTGTTGTTGTTTTGCTTTTTGGATGAGATATAATAATGATTATTTAATGGCATCAAGAACAATTCTGTTAAATTTCATTATGATCAGTCAAGTAGTTGACGCTGTGGAGGCGAATATCTCGACACAAACCAAAATGCAAACCCAGACAGACACAGTGGTGTGTACTTTTTAAGAAAATTGTGCATTTTGATTTCGGATCACTCGTATTGCATTATTATATATGTACACACAATGTTGTCAATCAGTGCAGAAGCATTGATGTAGTCATGTACATGTTTTACCACATGCAGTGGATTTTCACAGTTTTACACACCAGAGCACAACTTTATATAACATGCAGTGTCTTTACATCAGTGATCGCTGTGTGTGGTTGCAGGCGGTGGGCTTTGTGTGGGGCTACATTTGCCAGCAGTTCTCGCAGACCATGTACATTCTCCTGGCCGGCGTGGCTCTCTCCTGCATTGTATGTACACCAATGCCTGAATGAATGAATCTTTAAATTCACACGAATAGTGATAATAACACCAATGCCTGTTAGAAGCAGGGATAGCTGTTTTTGTCGTAGATGTCAATTGTAAACGTTAATCTGGCTCTGTTTAGGTGATCTTCATCCAAAATGAAGAATGCAGTAGAAACCAGCTAACTTGAAAACTTGTTCCACAAAAAAAAGGATAATTCACACAAAAATGTTGCTCAAAAATTAATCTGATCTTCATACAAAATGAAGAATGCAGTAGAAACCAGCTAACTTGAAAACTTGTTCCACAAAAAAAAGGATAATTCACACAAAAATGTTGCTCAAAAATTAATCTTTCTTATAGAATTTGTTGTTTTTTTAATCACAAAATATCAACTACCTCAAAACAAAATTTCAATTGTTCCTGTTTTTCTTCTTCGATCACTCAGTTTCCCGTCAATTATGAGTGCAGATGCGTCATGCTGCCGTTATGCGCCTAACTAAGAAATACTATGGTACTATGGTAACTGTCGGACAGTTAGGCCCAGCAAGTCCGACATTAGCTGGAGGAAATGTTTTTGAAAGTGTTTGGTGAAAAAAGGCAGGAGAACGGACCAGTAAGGCAGAAAGATAGTAGATGACAGTAAACAAAGGGAAAAGGCAGAGTCAAAGAGAGTGACAGATTAGAGGAAGTTATAAGCACAGAACTTCCAGAAGGTGGGGAACTATTTATACAAAAGACCCCCCGGTGTCCCCACGGGGGGGTTCCTGTTTTGATTTACTAGATTTAACCCTATCCCTAACCCTAACCCTACCCCCCACCCTGTAAGACGGAAAAACGCAACGAATCACAACTGTGACAAATCGCGGTGTACTGCAGTGGGGGGTAGGGTTAGGGATAGGGTTAGTATTCCAAAAAGGTTATTAGCTAAAAATGTTCCTAAAATACAGCTTTATGTATGGTAAGAAAGGCGAAAACGGAAAAGTACAATTAACCGAGAAATGCAGGGGGGGTGGCACATCTTTACCTTTACCGAATTTTCTGTAAAAATTTTGGGGATGAACCTAATAATCAGGTGCCCCTTATACGGTAAAATACGGTAAGCTGTATGATTTCATATTACTGCAGAATCTAATTTATTGTACAGCTCTCCCTTTATTATTGGTCCCTACTGCAGGCTAATGTCAGCCAGTGATAACAGCAATTTGAGCGAAGGGGTAGAAATTGTATTGTAAGGACAAGAATTAGCGTTCTGCATTACTGTAGTCCACACAGGCATGACGTGCGTTATTACGAGTACTGTGCAGTGTTAACCCTTTCGCCGCCAGCCATCTTTGAGCCAAAACTTTCCATTAAACTTACTTGGCTACAAAAAAAGATTTTGTTTGCAATATTGTGGGATTTCTCTGTGACACATTTAGAATAGGGTCAATCCTTATTGTCCACATTTAGGAACACAATATCATTGAATAACAGACCCTGATTTGAAGAGTTTTAATGACGTGGGTGTTAAATCATTGTGGTGCAAAAATACGACATTGTCGGTGAAAGGGTTAATTCAGATATACATGTATATATATGTGCGTCTATGACTGTTGCCATCTGACATCAGACAAGTGTCCCACCCACCCCCACCCCCGTGAGGTTACCGGGGGGTCTTTTGTATAAATAGTTCCCCCACCTTCTGGAAGTTCTGTGCTTGTAACTTCCTCTAATCTGTCGCTCTCTTTGACTCTGCCTTTTCCCTTTGCTTACTGTCATCTACTATCTTTCTGCCTTACCAGTCCATTCTCCTGCCTTTTTTTCATGAAAAACACTTTCAAAAAGATTTCCTCCAGCCGAAGTCGGACTTGCTGGGCCTAACTATTTCTTAGTTAGGCGCATAACGGCAGCATGACGCATCTGCGCTCAAAATTGACAGGAAACTGTGCGATCGAAGAAGAAGACCAGTGTGTCACTAAGCGTAGCAAATTTTCACCTGACGCACAGTTGTTGGTTTTTTATGTTAAATTATAAAGACAGATCCCCTAAAATACGGTGGAACCTCCCTTTAAGACCTCCAATTATAAGACTCCCTCCCACATAAGACCTACTTCTCTGAGACAGTGCCCTTCTTTATAAGTATTAAAATTACCTCCCTTATAAGGCCCCTCCCTTATAAGACCTCATTTTGGATTATTTTTGAAGGACTTATAAAGGAGGTTCCACTATATCCAGGTGACGCTACTCAAAAAAAATTGGAGGCATATTTTGTGCGTTCATTCTGACCCCCTGATTTTGAAGATAGAGTTAATTCCGTTATATGGACAAGAATTTAGCATTCTGCATTGCTGTAGTCCACAAAGGCGACGCAGTCCACAAAGGCACGATGACATAATGTATTATTATTATGATTATGTGCGCTGTGTGGCTGTTGCAGCTGACCCTCCCCCCATGGAGCATGTACCGGAAAAACCCGCTGCAGTGGCAAAAGGCGCGACCAGAGGAGGGATCTGAGGACATCGCCCCCTCCGCCCCTGCCCCACCCTCTCAGCAGAAATCCAAGAAGAAAAAGTAGATCTCAGGGTTACGGAATGGTTACCATCGACAGTTGTTGGGATTGTTTGTTTCAATGTCTTTGCTCCTTTGATTGTACATTCTGTTTGTTGGTGCAGTATTTATGGTTTTGTTTAACTTTATGAAGTGTGTTGATTGTTAGTGTTACATTTTATAAAAAGGTTCAGGGTTCTCAGTGTCCATCTCCCCCCCCCCTCCCCTTTTTTTAAATACTTTTGTTGTTGCTAAGGGGAGCTCTTTTGTTGTTAAACTTAAAGGAAGAGGGATGAAGGTAGAGGGGTATTGGTTATGACTTGCTTCTTGAATAAAAGTTGGTATTTTTTCTTCGTGGCATTTGCAGTTTCTTCAATGTTCTGAAAATTCTCCTTTGACATTGCTTAAAAAATATTTTGACTATTCTAGTATAAATATCAGAGCATAGTTATCGCAGCCCTTACCATCCAGTAATTTGTTTCAAACTGTGTATGCTAGTTGTCCGTAAGTATAGCTTTGGTCGAGTTGTTATCAGCGTGTGAGATGGCATGTCATGACAAAATGTTCTTTGAGAATCTTGTGGTGCTGGCAGTTTCATTAAACGTTCCACATAACATTTTTTTTTATCTGGTGTTATCTGAACAGTGTTGTTTTTTCTCGTAACCATTATCTGTATGTCTTTTTTGACATTCATATTATTATTGTTTGGCTTTGCCCTCGTCTCTGTGTCGAAATAAATATGACTCAATTAATTCGCTTTCTCTCTCTCACTCTCTCTCTCTCTCTTTCTCCCTTGATATGTCTATTAAAGTTATTTTCTCTTCCTGTGCCTCTCTGTCTCTCTCTATGTCATTCTCTCTCTCTGTATCTGCTTTTCTCTCTCTGAGTTCAGTTGGGTTTTTTTAGCCATATCCACACAAGCATAAGCATCAGTAATAATAAGTATGTACAAAACTCCTCGAATGCGTATTTCCATCATTTAATAACATCATAAACCATAACATTTCCAACATATTAATTGCAAAGAACTTGTAAGGAAGGCACATGTACACTCAATCCAAAACAAATCAAAATAAAAAGGAAGAAAACACTGAAGATAAGTTTGTTGCAATCTTTACAAATATCAAGTCTGTTTGAAATCCTGTTTTAACTGAATCCAAACATTAGATCTGAAATGAATTTGACCTGATTTTTGTGTGTGTGTGCATGCATGTGCGCGCTAATAATGACAGTTCAACTCTGCGACAGAAAAACCATAGTTATGCAACCAAAGGCATACACATTTCTTTGTTTGAGGGGAAAAAACCAGTAGAGGAGTAAATGTTGCATAGATCATCATACCGGTAGTTTGAAGGCTAACACCCCACATGGAAATTATCCCTTTTCATGAAACAAGTATTATGAAGAAGAGTGGGAGAGGGAACACAATCAAAATGAAGCAAAATTTGAACAGGTGAATGATAGATAACCATGGAATGTTATCATCCAACTTTTTAATATTATTAATGATTGTGAAAGTTATGACTTTCAATGTAAGGTAGAATGAACATCATCTTGCAAGAAAGGTTTCAACTCAATGTTAAACAAACCACAAATTCAAAAATACTAAAATGTAAATAAAGCTAAACAGAAAAACAAAAACTCTTGTTTCTTTCGCGTAAGAACATTTGAAACATGAGGAAAACGTTCCAAATCACCAGGGCTCCTAAGTGCGTAATGTCCAGACTGGATGACGCAGAATCCATGCCAAATCTAAGACACCCTCTGCTCTTTCTCTGTTATACCTCAACCTGTCTGAATTCCTCCACTCTGCAAAAAAACCCTACTTGTTCAAAAGCTTGTTCAATGTTCTACACAAAAAGTCAAGTCAAATTTTCTTGGTCGGTTTCTTTCTTCCTGCAAGCCTAAGGTTTGCTTATGGTCTTGAAAAAATACCTGGGTGATCAAAAATAACTCACCTTTTTTTTAATAGAATGACCAATGTCATAAAACAGATATATGTTTTTCAAGTTAAAACACCTGTCTTCGGAACGAACATGCAGCATTCGTTTTATATACTTATGAATATGTGGAGTTCAATAAGAACAGCCTTGAAAGTCCCACAAACAAAAGATTTGTATTTAATCGCTGTGTTTTATAAATACTTATGTGTGCAGGTGAGTTTAAGCATGCACAAGTCTTTGTATGTATGTCATACATCTATCCCAAAAAATGTAAACCATGTTTGTATCAAATGTAGGTCTACTAATGGAATGTTGATACAACGTGATCAAGGAAAGATCTTGCCAGTGTTCTCTACCGTGTCAAAGTATCATAGAACTTTGTAATTATTGTAGAGAATCCAAAAATTAATAAATTAGACAAACCAAGCTCTTACATCACATTCTCTCATATTTATGCCAAAGTACAACTGTAAACCAAATAATGCCAGAAATTACAGCATTCTGAGTTTAGTCTCTACTGTTTTTGACGAATGAAACTGAACAAGTTATGCCATTGCCACACAATTTTGCACAGCAGCAACAGATGTGGAGTGAGCAAGTCGGAGCATGGAGCTTGACGGCAAAGTTCTGATAACTAATGTCCCCTTTTCTTCCTCTTTCTTTCCTCAGTTCCCTCCCCCTTCCTCATCAGAATTGGCGGCAGTGTCATTCTGAAACCAAAAGGAAATAAAAACTGTCATCAATTGATTTTTAATACATTATATATGCCGTACCATATTTTACGGACCATAAGGTGCATATCATAATTTCACACAAATTTCACACAAATTCAGATGTTGCTATACCATTTTCTTCCTATATTATTAGTCATGTGATAAAGCACAGGCGTCTTGGTCTGAAAAAAGAAGTATCGCCTTCTACTCCGTAAAATATGGTATTTTTTCTCCTAATAAATGAAAACATTTACAATCTTCTTCCTCGATCGCTCAGACAGTTTCCTGTCAATTATGAGCGCAGATGCACCTAACTAAGAAATAATTAGGCCCAGCAAGTCCAACTTCAGCAGGAGGAAATATTTTTGAAAGCGTTTCTTAAAAAAAGGCAGAAGAATGGACCGGTTAGGCAGAAAGATAGTAGATGACAGTAAGCAAAGGGAAAAGGCAGAGTCAAAGAGAGTGACAGATTAAAGGAAGTTACAAGCACAGAAGTTGGGGGAACTTTATGCAAAAGATCCCCTGGTATCCCCACGGGGGGGGAACCTTTACAATAATTTGTTGGTTACTTATGACATAGCGAGTGTTCAAGAAACGTTTCATATACTTAAGCTGCCCTCAAACAGTCAAGAAGACGGTGGATTCAAGACTAGCATTAAGAGCAAGATTAAAGACACGCACACAATACTTCTTTTTCTACACTCGTAGTGAACACAATTGTATAATATTTAAGACACAATTTATCTAAAATATCTGCTGAAAGAAAATGATGTGCCCCAAATTGTCATAGTGTACACCTAACACATGCATACACGATCCTGCAAACACAAGTGGACATGTATGTGTGCACACACACACACATTCATTTCAAATTAACTAAGATACACATCAGCACAAATTGTATATATCTTAACCCTTTCACCGCCAGCCATGTTTCAGCAAAAAAATGTCCATTAAACTTACCTGGGTAGAGAACAAAATCTGTCTGTAATATTGGGGAATCCTCTGTAACATATTTAAAGTAAGGCGTATCCTTACCTCCCAAAATTAAGAGAATAGGGTCTCAGATAACAGGCCCTGATTTGATGCTTTTCAGTGATATGGGTATTAAAGTAAACCATTGTGGTGCTAAAATGCGACATTGGCGGTGAAAGGGTTAATTTAATAACTTTAAGTAAAATATCAGAGCCATTCTTTTTATCCATCAAATATGGTTAAGCTTTAAAGTAAGTTTTGTTTACCCCTGCATATCGTCGGTGAAATTCAAAAACCTCGTATCTCGATTTTTGGGTTTTGAATTAGATACATAGTCAGCTCTCTAATTTGTCCCGCCACCTAAGACCAAAGGCTTGTATCTCTAACGACTTTCTATCTGGGGTAAATAAGGTTGTGTAAACAGAAGAACGCTAAACAGAAGAAAAACTAGTAAGTCCCAAATTCAGATCTAGTTATGGACAAAAACCTTGTATCTTCGTTCTTGTCAAGCATTTTTTTTTTTTAAATAATAATTTTAACAAATTGCAGGACTAAACTCGCAATGTCTTGAACAACATATCCATCATAGTTAATCAACTGTGGTAAACGTGGTTAATTTTGTTATAAAAAAATTTTTTCTCAAAACTACCAAAATTGAATTTCACCGACGATATGGAAACAACAAAATGAACATTGCAAGTATAAAACTATATTACTGGTAAGCTAATTAATTTTTGTTCATTCTACTGATGCTGTTTACCTAAAATAAAGATATAAAAAAAGTTACCCAGGTTCATTAGTTATTTTTAAAACATGATTAAAGATTACATTATTTCAAAGTGTGCACAGAAATAGGCCCTGTGGATTTTCAGTGCTAGAGAGAAGAAAGAAACTACAAAAATCATACAGACTGAATTTAATAAAATGTGGAAGAACCAGAACCGTTTGGATATTACTTAAAGATACAACAGTAATACCATTTGTATGTAATACCAATCAAACTTAGTTTTACTTTTTAGCCTTTCTTTTTAGATTGGAAATCTAATGCCAAAAGAACCATCTTGTGTACAACAGATTCAAGTCAGTGAGTATGGTATTACATGGTAGTAGTCAGTGAGTATGGCATTACATGGTAGTAGAGATATGTGTAGCATCATGACAAAAGCAGTTTAACAATGAGTAGCATTGGCTTCTTGCCATACATAAGAAATACCGTATTTTTCTGACTATAACTAGTATAAGGCGATACTTTTTTCCAAGACTCAGACCCCTGCGCCTTATAATGTGACTAATAAAATAGTAAGAAAATATAGTAACAACATCTTAAATTTGGGGGGTGCGCCTTAGAGTCAGAAAAATACCGTATTTATATTCATCAACATAAAACTATAACAGTTTTCTTTCACCTTTTGAAGAAAAAAAATCTTCCTTTTTCAAACATTAAAAACAAGAAAATAAATAATTCTAATAAAGCTGTTGAAATGACTTTACAGAATTTCCCTTTCATTTCAATTTAAAAACGAAATGATTCTGTCATTTAAAGATCAACTGATATTCATTCTATCCATCATATGCTCATCCATGCCACACATGCATGCATGCACACACACACACATACACTAAAACATAGCAAAAGATACATATCAAATGTACAACAGAAGTAAAGATATAGTTGTCCATGTCTTACAGGCATGTCCATTTCCAAAAGCATCAATTTTAAAAAACAGGACAATTCAGAAGGAAAGTGATGAACAAAAGACAAGAAACTGACGATGCAATGTCGAATTTCAATGTTTTTCATGTAAAAGATGTTTATTTTGCTATAAATGATATGGGTACACCACATGTCACAATAAACTTGTCATTCATGTTCTGATTTCTATCAGTGTTGATTTTTTTAAAACTTTAGTATGAGTGTGATTCTTTAAAGTCATAACTCTATGGCATTGTTTAAAGCAGCACAAATAAAACATGAATAAAAAACAGAAAAAGAAAAGCTCAAAAATAACAAAACAAGAATTTAAAAAGAAATAAGAACCCAAAGCCCTTATTATATTGAACCAATTATTGAATAGAAAATCAACATAACATGCTAATGAACAGGAACTAGAAAAATAACAGAAAGAAAAGAGAAGTTGGAAACGGTAATGTTAAAACCAAACCAAAAATAACGGTACATTTATCTTCATTTCAGAGAATTCTCACTCAAACTTTTGACACTTTCTCTTCCGCTGACTTGTCAATCTCCTTGTTCAGAGGCAAGATCCGCTGTGGAGTCTTCCAACTTTGGGTTGCTGCTACTAGCGTCTTGCTCATCCAAGGGGACTTCGTTGCTAGAATCAATTGCCGCCGGAGGTTCTTGTTCTGCTGCCATTTCCTTTTCCAATCTCTCTGCCTGCATTGGTGTTTGTTTGACATGGATTTTTTAAATTATTAAACTAGCCATGTCAAAACTTTCTTTGCCTGAGCTGGAGTTAATATCAGTCAATTGTTATTACATTATTCTCTGCCTGATTTTGTGTGTGTGAGAGAGAGAGAGAGTGTGTGTGTGTGCATGCGTGCGTGCATGTGTGTGTGAGCGTGCGTGTATGTATGCTATTGAATTGTGTCCAACAATGACCTCCAGACAGCAGAGGAGCCAAATGCTATTTTGGAAAGAGTAACTATATTACACTGCAAAACACATAGGAACTTCAGCTTACCAATTAGATACACACTCACACAGATGTTAAGCACACCAAAAATAAGCTTAAAAAAAGCAAGCACCGCAAAAACACTTTCTACACAAGAGTGTAGCACACCCCAAAACACACTGAGCACACATAAACATTCATACACACGATATGCATGCAAAAACTATGCCCACACACATTCAACACCCCTAACCCAGCGGCTTACTTCAGCAGATTCATCTTCGGCTTTGCGCGGTTTGTAGATATGCACGCAAAAACTATGCCCACACACATTCAGCACCCCTAACCCAGCGGCTTACTTCAGCAGATTCATCTTCGGCTTTGCGCGGTTCGTAGATATGCATGCAAAAACTATGCCCACACACATTCAGCACCCCTAACCCAGCGGCTTACTTCAGCAGATTCATCTTCGGCTTTGCGCGGTTCGTAGATATGCATGCAAAAACTATGCCCACACACATTCAGCACCCCTAACCCAGCGGCTTACTTCAGCAGATTCATCTTCGGCTTTGCGCGGTTCGTAGATATGCATGCAAAAACTATGCCCACACACATTCAACACCCCTAACCTGGAGGCCTCATCTTTGGGTTTGCATGTTTCGTACATCCCGGCGTTCATACACATAATATGCGTAACAAAATTATGCTTGCACACATTCAACACCCACAGAATCGGTCATCCTTACTTCAGCGGCCTCAGCCTCTGTTTTGCGTGTTTCGTAGATCTCCTCGGCCTCGTGTCGTTCCTCGTCGTTGAACTCGTCCTTGTCGAGGCGTTCCAGGGTGCGTAGAGCGATGAGGACCTCCATCCTGTAGTCATCCTCGTCGGCCACGGGGTTCTCCGACAGCGCCAGAGCCCGCAGGAAGGGCAGCATCTTCAGCCTCTCGGACTCCTTCACCTGCGTCACCAGGTTGCCTCTGGGGAAATACCACGTAGATGGGAAGGAATCAGAAAAATCCGATAAGAAAGAATTTGTTAACTCACTCGGGACTGGCCGAATTATTTCCCCTTGTTCTGTGGGGACTGGGCATTCGACTAGGTTTGTAAAATAATCACCAAAACCAAGTTATGAAGAGTTAGGCATCAATATTTACAGAAACGATTAGCAACACCATGCACTAAACGATTGTAAAATATCAGATTCCTTATCTTCGTCGTTTGTCTCCTATTGACGAAAACAGCTAACACATAGAAAGAAGGAAAATTTCACATTCCGATCTTTGACCCCCCTCTACAACCAAAGCTGAATGTAAAGTCTGCAATGATGGTTGATTTCAAGAGAGGCAAGGTCAAAGCAAACTAAAAATAGGTTATGACTTCGCACCGGAAAGCTGGTTACACGCCAGAAATCAAAACCTCTTGAAAACTCTTATGAGCCGGATCCGGGACATTCGTCCTAAACAGTTGTGCGAGCCGATCCGGCTCATTCGTCCCGAGTGAGTTAAAGCAGATATCAAAGAATTTTGCGAAAACCGATGGAAAGGAATTTGTAAAAACAGATATCAAAGAATTTGTGACAACCGATATGAAGAAATTTGTGAAAGCAGATAGAGTACTGACGAGTCTACGCGTTGGCTGGGTCAGATTGGAAAGGGAAATTTTAAAGTTGATTTGTGTACATCGTCTGTATCAGTGAAAATATACTGATGTGAAAGGAAAATGAAAATCTTACAGTTAAATTTATGTAATTAAGGCATTGTGCTACCAGGTTGCCTCTGAGAAAGTGCTAATATTTCCCACCTCAGGTTGATGTACTGCAGCTCTTTGAGGTCCTCGGTGAATCCATCCAGAGTTTCCAGCTGGTTGTCACGGAGATGAAGAGTTGTCAGCCCTTTGCAGCGACTCAGGCCTTCGATCCTTTTGATCACATTAGCTGCCTGTGGACACCATGTGCACAACCATCAGTAACACATCAGTTATCACTTTTACTGTTGAAAAAACAACCCAAAAACATTAAAGCTTGCTGATTATAAAACCTTGTTTGGGTCTTGAAAAGTACAAAGTTAATGCAAACTTTTCAACGTAACAACATCCATTTAAAATGTCCTAGTCTCACACAAAAAATACTCAATGTTAATTCATGTATTAACTTAAAATTTAATTATTTTGTTTTAACTTATCAACACAACAGCATAAATTCCTCATTTCACAACATGTTTTTTAATCCTAAGATGATTATGTCTTATATAAATAAATAATTAATAATGCTTATATAGCGCATAATCTTGCAAAGCAACTCAATGCGCTTTTCACTCACCATTCGTACAAACATTTCTAACAAACTGGCCCACGCATCCTCACCATACATCTCTATATAAATGAATACATATTAGAGAATGCATTGCATATAATCATAACACAACACACCAACACCCACGTCCCTTCAACACCAAAACCCCAACCATCCCCCCCCCCCCCCCCCCACCATCCCCAATTAATGCCCCCCTACTCCCCACCCCCACCCCATACACACACACGCGCACGCGTTAACCTCATACTCAACGTCTTCAATGAGCTGGAAAACAAGAGTGGGGAAAGGATCATAGACTTTGCAGAGAGAAAGCTTTCCTGAAGAAGTGGGTCTTTAGTTGGGACTTGAAGGAAGGAAGAGTGGACTGGTTACGGGTATGGTCAGGGAGAGAATTCCAAACGTTTGGTGCAACAAAACTAAACGCCCTCTCACCCGAAGATTTCAAGGACCGCTTAGGAACTTTAAGAAGTTTCTGGGAAGAAGAACGAAGAGTGCGAGAGCTTTGGTAGGTGCAGAGAGAAGAAGAGAGGTAGTGAGGAAGAGTTTTGTCAAAGTGACGAAAAGCGAGAGTAGCCATCTTGAACTGCCAGCGGAATTTGACAGGAAGCCAGTGGAGCTCAGCCAAAAGAGGTGTGATGTGATCACGCTTTCTTTTGCCAAGCACAAGCCGAGCAGCACTGTTCTGCACTCTCTGTAAGCGCGAAATCTGTTCTGCTGGAAGCCCAGCATACATCGAATTACAGTAGTCCAATCTGGGCAACACGAAGGCAGAAATCAGTCCGACAGCAGCATCTCTGGACAGGAAGGGTCTGATGGAGGCCTTAGCTCTAAGAAAGATGCACGACAAACACTATATATTTGCTCCTGCATCGACATGGTTTGATCGAGGGAGACACTGAGGTACTTAACAGTCTTCCGAAATGGCAATTCGGATCCAACAATATTGATGGAATCTGTTTTAACTTTCTTCAGGGAAGAGGAGGTGCCAACAGGCATCACCTCGGTCTTTTCACTGTTCAGTTTCAGCTTGTTACTGGTCATCCACCCCTGAACACTGCTGACACACTCAGAAACCTCTGATTTAACCGACTGAAACTCATCAGGAGTGCCACTCCTGGACAGCTCTGTATCATCTGCATATTTGTGAAAGTTACATTTGTGTTCAGATATAACATCAGATAAGGGCTGAGAATAAAGTGTAAAAAGAACTGGCCCCAGCACAGACCCCTGGGGTACACCATACAGCAGAGGAGAGAGAGAGGATTTAACACCGCCAACCATAACGATGAAAAGAAACCATTGAATTGATTCCATTTAAAATCAGTTTTTGCTACACTGTTGCAACTTCTACATATATCATCTTTCTTAATCTATGGTGACTCAATATAGTATTTTAAAAGCACAGCAAATTAGCTTACAATGAATCCAATTAACCCTTTCACCACCAGCCATTGCTTCAACAAAAAATTCTTTGCATTAAAATCGTTACCTGAGTAGAGAAAATGAGCATTGCTGTTGCTGTAATATTGGGGATTCCTCTGTGACATATTTAAACTAAGGTACTATCCTTACCTCCCAAAACTAAGACAATGATGGTCTTTGGACTACTACTACCCTGATTTGATGCCTTTTAGTGACATGGGTGTTAAATCATTGTGGTGCAAAAATGCGACGTTGGCGGTGAAAGGGTTAATAAGTTTTGTGCAAATATCTAAACAGCATGCTCAAAGCAAATTCTTTGCAATAATAATCGTGTTCACTCAGACATGTGAAAATGATAATTGCTGTTGCCGCTGCTACTACACAACATTACATACTACTGCTACTGGTACTTCTACTACTACTACTACTGTACTGCTATTACTTCTATTTCTACAACAACCACTACAACAGTGATGGTGGTGACTACTACAACTACGACCACTACTATTACCATTGTGACTAGCAGATCACTTATCAGGGTTTCTGATTTTGTTTTCTTTTAAAGGGGTATGCTCACCCCCTGTTTACAGTTTGAAGGGTCATTTTCACCCCCTGTTTGAAATTATAAAGGGTCAACACAAAAACATGGGAGACATTCCACCCCACTTCCCACGCGCTCCCACACGCCCATAGACCATGCACGCATACACATAACACACACAATTATGCACACTCACACACACGTACATGTGCACGTGCAGACTGTAAGCTGTAGCCAACTCAGTCCCAAAAAAATGCATTAAGTGCGCTAAAAGATTTTATTCAATGCTTAGAAAATGATCTGCCAGACCAATGAGCTTTCAACGATTACGGATTTCTGCACAATCTTGTGGCAGTAGCACAAGCAATGCCGTTAGCTTACTGAAAAGTAACAATCGTATTTAGGCCTACACATGAATCATCATTTCAATGCGCCATCTCCACTTGAGATTTCAAAGGGTAAATGGTTTGAGATTCTAGCGGGTGATTTGAGTTCTAGTGCGTAAATATGCACAATCTGCACGTTTTCAGAAACCCTGCTTATACTACTACAACAAAACTTTTGCTGTTGATAAGCACACACACACACATACACTACTCTACAAGAATGCACCTTCAAAGCACACAGCTAGTGCATGTTTTTGCCAGACTCACCAAGAACAGATTTTTGATGTTGGGGAGATAGATGCCATCCGTGGTCTCCAGCTTGTTGCCTCGAAGTTCCAAGGTGTGGAGACGAGCCAGTTTGTTTGCGTCTAGACCGGTCACCTGAGTGATGTTGTTGTCTGCACACAGAGAAAGAGACACATACAAGTATATAGATCCAGACAATTTGTTACCGGGGGGCCTAAGTATAATGCCATTCTGGGCTTTTAAACTCAAACTGCTACAATCATGGCTCAGGGCTTTCAATTTGTCCTGTCAAAACTGTCTCTCTGCAGGGACTCCATTCTCACTTACAGCATAGAGGGTCTTAGAGGAAGGATAGAGGGTCCCAAGTCGGACATTGCTGGGCTAAAAAGATTTTTTAGTAGTGCATCCCTGGCATGACCCCTGCGCTCATATTTGACTTGTCTGAGCGTCCGAAGAGAATTCTAGTTTGTTTGATAAGTACCCCCATAATGCTGGGGTCCCTAAAAACTACAATCATGGGTTGACATTAAATGGCCTTAAGTTAGAATTAGAATGGAAATTAGAAAGAAAGGAAATCAAAAGACTATGACTCTCAATCTAGGAGGCGCTGCATTGCTCCTTAGTGCTGCAGCCTTGGGGACAGTAGGCCTAAGATCTGGTTGGAGACCATTCCCAATGCCAACTTGGCTGAGATAGTGGTGAGAATGCACCCTAGGCAAGGCATTTCTACGATACATCAACCCAGTTGTCTAGAATACTATTTGATTTCCTTGCTACTTAGAGGTCAAAGTCCGATATGACTGAAACATGAGGCTGTGTCAGACCAGTTGACATAAGCTAGAACACCAAGGCTACATCAAAATGTTGTAATGTTCTGCATGGTTGTGCGGGGATTGTCTTAAGCCATGACAAGCTCCTAGCACAACATCATCAGTCTAAAATCCTCCGAAGTCGGAGTGAGGCTGCCCACGTGGCGGGGTTAAAAAAAAAAGGTCACACACGTAATGTTCTCATCCCTAGCTGGTGCATTTGTGCCATAGTGTTCAAGTGCTTTGGCGGTTGGGATGATCCCTGGAGTCTTTAAGCCATGGTAAGACAACAACAACTGAAAACAACACACACAACATGGGGTGGTATATACACACAGACAGAAAAACAAAGAGAACTACAATATTCCTCCACTCCGGAAGAAGGCAGAGGGCAAACAAGGGGAGGTAAAAAGGTACTGACTGCTAAGCACAAGGTGCTCCAGCATGGGGTGGTTGAAGCCCTCGGTGGTGGTCAGCTTGTTGTGGGAGAAGCTGGCCACCTGCAGGAAGGGCATCTCCTCCAGCTGGACAGTGGTCAGCAGGTTCTCGTCCGCCTTGAGGGTCAGCAGGTGGGTCAGCGCGCTCAGCGGGGAGATGTCCTTCAGCGCGTTCTTGGTGACGTCCACGTAGCGCACGTGGATGTAGGACTTCAGCAGGTCGATGTCTGTCACGCCCCTGAGGCAAAGGGGAAGTTTTATGGGGTATGGCTAATTGTTTTTTGTGTGGGTTTTTTAGCCATGTACAATAATTTACAGAACAGATACAGTGGAACGTCCCTTATAAGACCTCCCATTATAAGACTCCCTCCCATGTAAAACCTACTTTTCCGAGACATTGCCCTTCTTTGTAAGTATTAAAATTACCTCCCTTATAAGACCCATCCCTTATAAGACCTCATTTTGGATGATTTTTGAAGGTCTTATAAGGGAGGTTCCACTGTATCAGAAAATAACTTAGCTAAGTAAAGGGTTGTAAGAACAGACCAAGAAAATTGTGAAAGCAAAAGAAAAAATGATCACACACACATACACATGCACATGCATGTATACACATACACACACATATATATGTGTACATACATGTACACAGAGACATAGAAACATACACACTCTCTCTTCTTCTTCTTCTACCAATAATGTCCACCTGCCGTAACCGGCAATTATTGACATATACTGGGGTTCAAAGAATTATGCAGCGCAGGAAAAACAAAAACAAGGCTAGATAGATAAGAGGGCATGCATGGCCGGGCACCCCTGGCTAGTCCGACAATACCCGGCCCCCACACAATTTTTTTTATTATTTTTATTTAAATTGAGTTTATAAGTGGGGAGCTTCAGCACCTTCGAGGTGAAGGAGCTGAGCATGGGGGACTGGATGGTTTCTAGTGGCAGGGAGTTCCAGTTGCAGACGGTTTTCGGGAAAAAGGAGTTGTTGCGGTACTCTCTCTCTCAAACATAATCGCCTACTTAGTTACTAATTAACACAAGGTGCACACATACATACACAAAAACCATATTTACCAGAAATAATGTTTTAATTTCACACAGACATCAACAATGGAGGATTTAATTAAAGTCACACACACACACACACACACACACACACACACACACACACACACACACACAACTGAGTGTAACAAAGAAAGTTTAATAAACTTAAAATTAATCATTGACGAAGTGAGTTCTGGAAACTGCAGAAGACTTCTTTGGTTACAATGTTACTGTAGCTGTACTAAAGTTTCTTTTTAGTGGAGTTCATTGTCATTTTATTATTAATAGTTTGCTTTTTACCTTTCATGTATATCCACTCTGACATAGGCGTGGGCCAGACCATTCCCAGTCTTACAGAGCAGTGATAGACTCTCTGCCACCATTTCGTCTGTCAGGGGATTGGGTGGCACTTTCTGTAACAAGGTGCACACAATTCAATTTGTATTCTCTTAGCATAGCATAGCATAGCAATTTGGCACAATAGGCTTATTTTGTAAGCATTTTGCCCTCTAGATATCGTTTCAAGTGATATCATATACTTTTTTTACCCGTGAACTAATAGGCTTTTGTGTATTAATCTGAATCCTAATAAAGTTCCTCTAAATTTAAGGAGTACATGTACATCACGCTTTTATATTTTTGGTCAATATTGTTTTTGAATACGTTCAGTGAATATGCATTAACAGTCTCATTTGAAAGGTTATTCCATGCAGTTGTAATTCTATTCGTGACATTTCTTTGAGTGGAACGAGTATTGCTTATTTTCTTTGTAAGTTTGAAATTATGCCCTCGAGTTCTATCTTTTTCTGAAAGTGTTAATAAGGTTTTAGTGGTGCTAGCACCATAAAGGTTGTGTAGAATTTTATAAACCTTGATAAGGTCACCTCTTAAACGTCTATACTCTAAACTTGGCAATTTCAAATATTTCAGTCTCTCTTCGTAGTCCATATTACTCGTACCAACAATTTTCTTTGTAAATCTCCTTTGGACACTCAATATGTTCAATATGTTTTCTAAGATATGGGCACCAAACAGGGTTACCGTACTCTAAAATAGGGTGAACTAACAAAGGCATCATAATCAATTTTGATTTATTAGCTATTGTCCTAATCTGGAGACCTGCAATACGATTAGCTTTCTTGACGACTCCATTTATGTGAGGTTCAAAAGACAGGGATGGATCTACAGATACACCAAGGTCTTTTTCTGCATACATGTTTTCCAGTACTCTTTTGACATCACCATCTTTCATGTAGTAACTATGCATAGGATTATTTTTACCCAAATGTAAAACTTTACACTTTTGACTGTTAAAACTCATTAACCAAGTGTCAGACCAAGTGACTAAAGAATCAATACACCTCTGAATCTACTCTTTAGATAACAGGTTATCATCAACAGTGGAATAGGCTTTTGTGTCATCAGCAAACATTTTAACATCACATTCCATATTGTCTGTCAGGCAACTCGTTAATGAAGTAGATGATTGTCAGTATTCATGTGTACACACACGTGTGTGTGTGTGTGTGTGTGTGTGTGTGTACAACACACATGCATGCGAATATGTACTTGCTCTATATTTATATTATGGTCTTTATAACTGATAAACTTTTATATTAAAAAAAGGCAAAATACTAAGCAAATCCATAATTATCAACTAATTTGAATCATTCAATTGTGGTCTATTCACTTCCCTTTGAAACTGATCTGTGCTGGGTAAGGGAATGGAGGGTCAGTTATGATTTGTTTGAAATGGACAAAAATTGTAATCAGATGTAATGTTACATGTACTTTGTTTGAATGCCTTACCTCTTCTTCCTCTTCTTCTTCTACATGTTCTGCATCCTGTTCTTCGTCTCCAAGCTGTTCTGTGTCTTCCTCCAGATCTTCTCCAGTTTCTTCTTCATCATAAGCTTCTTCGTCCGACATTTTGTTTTTGCCTGAAACCGTCACTAGCAACAGTCAACCACTTTGAAGGCGATCCACGCACCTGTTGATTGACAAAATGGCGTCCTGTTACTGGGGCAACCGATGACCAAAAAAAGAGGATATCGAAATATTTTTTCGTATTCGTGTCAAGATGAATAAAAACATGAAAAGCAGACTTATTTTAAAACAAAGTACACTTTTTTTTTTGCACCAAATCCGTGTCTTTTGAGATTCTCTTATAGTCTCGTGTCACCACGAGAGTTTGAATCGAGCAGAAGACATCAATCGACACTGAGGTAACAATTTATTTGTAACTTTATAAAGTCTAAAAAAGTTGTTAATCTTGTATTTTATTGTTTAAAAGTGATATCAGAGTACTCATTGGTGTGATTACAATTTTTCTGTTTTGATTTCTAACCCGATTCTTTATTTGATCGCTTGTAATCGAATGAGAAAGGAATGGCATGTTTTGGGACATTTTCGTCTGTTTTTAGCCCAAAATGGTTTATTAGCGCCGCGATATGCCTACAGTTCAAAGATCGCTGTTGGGGGCGGTGTTCAGTGAACGGCTGAGTAATGCTTTTTCTCTTTTAATGATCAGGGCTGGAAACGTGCATTTAGTGTTCATTTAATACGATTTCTTTAATATTTTCAATTTTTGTGCAATTTCACCTGTTTTGTAAAGCGAAAAACAATAGGCTCAATACTGTGACATTGTCATTGTGGAAATGCGCATTTCAAGGTCCATGGTCGTTAGGTTTCGTAAGGATCGTCACCAACTTGGCTGAAATACGGTCGTCACCAACATGGCAGTTGTGTCGGTTTTGTGTGAATTTGGGTTGTTTGGTGTGAATTTTGATAAATTTGATTTTTTCACATTAATCTTTTATGCGAATTAAAAAAAGGGGGTGTGACACTAATAACACAAGTCGGTCTGTGTTGGCTGACGCCTGCTGGGGGCTTTTCACATTAGTTTTGTCGAGTGCTACACTAAGTATAGTCTACAGGGGGAATAAAACATTGACCTGGAATTGTTTTGTGATTTTATTCAGTTATCGCAGCCAGCCCCGCTGGATTCGGTTTGGGGCGGCCTCGCTACTCGTAACTTTTTGTATGCGGACTCGGTCGTACTCTATAATGACTAGGGGCATGTAAGCGGCTTCTGTCAGCTCAAGTAAGGGCAGACTTTGCCAAGAAAGTTGCGATCGTCTTATACAGCTAGAAAGCTCATTGACGTGCGCCTTGAGGTAAAACCCAATAAAAGATTTATTCAAGTTTTATTGATTCAGGAGGGGGTATGGCATGCCCGGGTTTGTCTCGTTGCCTTGGTTACCGGCACGTATTCCTGAAAACCTAGTCCCGGCCGGTGGATCGGAGTTCTAAGCTCCCCTATTGTTTGCCCGGCAACTGGAAGGGGGGTTCTTTTCATGGGAACCCAGGCTTGAATATTGTTTTTCCGGTGGCGCGTGGATTGTCATGGAAACCCCCCCCTAGTCCTTTGTTGTCTGGTCGAACCTGTTTCTACCTGCACGGTCCGTCTCGATCAGTCGTCGGCTCCGCTCTTTACTTGGCAGGGGCCCAGGAAAAAAAAATGCTGCAAAGGCAGTCAATGGAACAGATCGAGTGGCTAGTCCGAGTGAGGGTTTTTTTGCAGGCGAAGAGAGAGAGAGAGAAGAGGAAAAAAAATCGGATAAACATTGGTGACGTTACGCACTTTGGCACTTTGACAAACTAAGCCTATGTTTGTGCTCAAATTTCACGAATGATTATAATTGCAAACCAGCGTTTTGGCTCTTGCGGATTCAACGCCTTTTCTTTTTTTTCCCGCTTTTCTTTTGATCAGAAAGTAGGGACAAGGTTGAATAGCCGTTGCTTTTAAAGTCACTTCGTTTTATGCAATTGTAATGCTATATAATTCAAGGTCTATCGGTTGCTCAGGTTTTTGGATGATTGAAAATTGTGGTGGGTTTTTTTCATTCTTATTACGGGACGGGAGATTCTTATTACGGGAGAGACTGAGAGAGAGAGAGAGAGAGAGAGAGAGGGGGGGGGGGTAGTTTACTGAATGATTGGGAGCCGTTTTCCATTTTATTTTGAGCTGTCATGTCCTGGGTGTGACGGTCTCTATTAGTTAGTCATTCATTAGGCCCTATGGTGCTTGCGTCTTATACGGGTTTCTTTGTTTTTGTTCGCATCGGATCATAGTCCCAGTAACAGTAAGCCCCCCCCCCCCCCTCTCTCTCTCTCTCTCTCTCTCTCTCTCTCTCTCTCTCTCTCTCTCTCTCTCTCTCTCTCTCTCTCCGATCAACCACTTCCTTTCTTTCTGTCATTCTCAGTCTCTCTCTCGGCTTTCCAGCTTAGTCTGTGTGTGCGTGCGCGCGCGCGTTGCTTCCTGTAACTTTTTTCTTCCTATTTAGTTGTGTTTTTCTGTTAGCTTTTACTTTCATGTTATCAAAACATCGCCGGATGACTCACAACACACTCATTCGTCCAACCCTCCTTGAAAGTTAACTGGCTGAACTTTTTCATATCAATGATGTGACATTTTTATGGGATTGTTGATTCATTGGCTGGTATGCTTTCTTGCGAGTTCATTAAAGTTCGTATCGCACCTGTGTAAATCGTCATCTCTCGGGGTCTAAGCTGAATAATGATTGTAGCCTAAACGGCAACCGTTCTGAGTCAACAACTTGAATGACTTTCGGTCGAGTTTCTTAGCGGCTTCTTTCCTTTATATGATTGTTTGTTTGTCCTTACTGCCTCGATCGACTCAACTAAAATAAAAAGGTTAGGGCCGAGTGGAACCTGCTCCCGTCTGTTTCATCAGCCACAGTGGGAGCCTTCAAAAGCCAGATCTCTCATAGCTGGCGTTGGAGAAGGTCCCCAAAGACCAATCCTTCGTTTGAGAGTCATAGCCACAAGAGACTAAACTGTAGGCTACCAGTTTTCCATTACTATAGAAAAGCATCTATTGTTCAGCTAACGTCGACCAATGTTAAAACGAGAAAGAAACATTTGAGCAAAGAAAGTATGTTTGTTTGTTGGCCAGTTTGCAGAATCGCATAAAAGCTATGAACTGTTAGACTTTCACCGAACCTATTTGCCGCCAAAACCGACACAGACCCACGTGTTAGGAGGCCCTTGCCTATCTTGAAAGACTAGACCATCGATACTAGGCTAGAAGTCGCGCGTGGCCGTGAGAGCTCCCACCACTCCCGGTCCCCGACGCCTCTGGCATCACACTCCCACTCCCCTCTCTCTTCTCCTTCAAAGCCCCGTCTCCTGTGTTATTCCTCCCTTCTCCCCTCCCCGCCTCCCTAATATCTCCACTCTCCCGTCTTTCGTGCTATTATTACTAACCGTGCAGGAGGGTGCAAAAGACGCTGCTACCGCCATTGTCTCGGGCCCCTCCTTTTAGATATAGAAAACTGGTTCTGCCAGAGCGGGAGACGGGGGAGCGCTATGGCAACTAAGTATTATTTATGCATGGCCTGCCCACTGCATTGTCCCTTGTTGCTAGGGCAACCAACGAATTTCTTCCAGCGTGGGACGCTAGAGAGAGAGAGAGAGAGAGAAAAGGAAAAAGAGCAGCTACTAGCGAGGTATGGGGGAGGGGCCACTTCACAGACGTAGGGCTTCTGGTTTCGTCTGTCCGTGTTGATGATGGCTTAGTTTTTTTGGGGGGCTTTCCCTGCACAGAGAAAGAGAGAAGACGAAGAAGAAAATAAGAAAAGGAGGGAATAAGGTAGAGAGGAGAAGCTTGTGTGTGCGATGTAGTGGTGCCTGTTTTCGTGAGAGATGGGACAGGTAGAGTCGACCAGGTGAGACTGATCTTAAATTAGCAGAAAGCTTAAATACCCATGCAGTAGTTTTGGTTTCTAAGAGTAATGCATGTACTTGCGTATCACTGAAAGGTAATTATTGCTCACGAGTGCTAAAAGAGGGGGGGGGGGGGGGGGGGGGGGGGGGGGGGGGGGGGGGGGGGGGGGAGGGGGGGGGGGGGGGGGGGAAGGGGGGGGGGGGGGGGGGGGGGGGGGGGGAAGGGGGGGGGGGGGGGGGGGTCAACAAACTTTCAACTGACAACCATTTCTTGTAAAGATGGGTTTGGGTTTTGCAACATTATTCACCCCCAGCCCTCATTGCCTCTTATTAATATTTAGTATTAAGTAATTGATCTTAATATAATTTTTTTAAAGTAAAATTTAACTTTGACTAATTGACTATATTTATTTTGTAACTGAGTTTTCCACTGGGTTTGTGTGTGTGTGTGTGTGTGTGTGTGTGTGTGTGTGTGTAAAGTGAAGCAGTGACTGGAGCTGCTAGGAACAAAGTTATTGTACATGTTTTGTTACAAGTCAATAATTGAACGTGTAAGCTTATGTTGTATTTGTGAGAGTGGCAACGCAAGGCGTTCTTTCAATGATATTTCTGAAAAAGTTTGAAGTGTAACGCTAGACTAGTGTACTTGAGAAATCATTCTTGTGGTGTCGAACGTTGCATAAATTGTTACTAAACAGGTTTTGAATTTTTAAACTCTGTGTGAGTTTTTAAGCTCTGTGTGTGTGTGTGTGTGTGTGTGCGTGTGCGTGCGTGCGCGCGCGCGCACGCGTGTGTGCTAAAGGATTACACAGCAATTTTTGGTTTGGAAGGCGCTGTAGAGGAGTCGACGAAAATGGTGTTTTACGTCCTCTTGGTCTGAATCAGACACATATGGGACATTTGTAAATACAAAATATGGTGGGAACAATACTGGAGGCAATGCCCGGAGGCAGTAACGAAACCCCGATGTCCCACCCCACCCCCCCCACCCCCCACACCCCACACCCCCCCCCCCCAACCCCCCCCCCCCACCCCCCCCCCCCCACCCCCCCACCCCACCACCCCCCCCCCCCCCCAGTCCCGATTTTTTATTAATACAGATAGCTGTAGCGGTGACCACGCCTCGGTTAAACCTCATCGGCTATGGCACCGCCACAAATCATATATATTTTCGAAATCTGTCTGTTTTTGTGTCTGTCTGTCTGTCTGTCTGTGTGTCCTTTATGCACGGCCACAGTTCTCAACCGATCGACACCAAATTTGGCATCAAGCATCCTTGGCACCCTCCGAAGGTCATGCCGTCCTTACCGTTTCGGAAACCTCCGCCAAGGGGTCGTGGGGAGGGGGGGGACCATACGCAGCTTGGATTTACTAACGGCAAGTGCGTGTGAGCTGGGGGGGGGGGAGGGGGAGGGGGGGAGGGGGGGGATGGTCGGGTGTGTGTGTTGGGGGGTAGGGGGGTGGGCTGGAGGGGGCCACAGTTCTCAACCGATCGCGACACCAAATTTGGTATCAAGCATCCTTGGCATCCTCGGAAGGTCATGCCGTCCTTACTTTTCGGAAACCTCCGCCAAGGGGTCGTGGGGAGGGGGGGGCCACACACAGCTCCACATGCACTTGCGGTTAGTAAATCCGAGCTGTTCGGGTTTGTTTCCTTTTTTGTTTGTTTGTTTGTTCTTTTCTGTCTGTCTCAAGGATCTCCTGAACCGCTTGACCGAATCGCTTCAAATTCTGTGTGTTGGTGTGTTCCCATGAGAGGAAGGCATCTGTGCAAAACTTTTTGCCATCCTGACCTTGACGTTGGTGTATGACCTTGAAAACCGGAAATCGTTAAGGGGCCATAACGTTCACACCGCAGGTCCTAGAGTCTTGAAACTTGGCATGGATGTACTTTCGCTTATGGCCGTTCTGATGATGGCGTACCAGTGAGATCAGTATGCCTTGAAAGTGGTAGGGGTCTAATGATTGGGTTTTACTGTCCCACGCATATCTCCCGAACTGCTTTACCGAATCGTTTCCAGTTTTGTGTGGTGGCATGTCACCATGAGAGAAGGCATCCGCGCATAAATTATCGCCGTCATGACCTTCACCTTGGCGTATGACCTTGAAAACCGAAAATCTTTAAGGGGCTATAACGTCCACACCGTTGGTCTTAGGGACTTCAAACTTGGCATGTAGGTACTTTGGCTTATGGTTGTTCTGATCATTGCATACCGATCAAGGTCACAGTCAAGGTCATGGAGATCGGTAGGCCTTGAAAGTGGTAGGGGTCCAAAAATTGT
>CM065698.1:19910992-19913492 GCA_017654935.2 Phymorhynchus buccinoides
AGAGTAGCCCAGCAGCCTCCTAAATTCCAACCACACGTCCTCGTCGTAGGAGGCGGGCAACGGCTTAGGCTGGCTTATGTGGTTAGGGTCCTCCCGTGGGGATACTGGGGGGTCTCAGCAGAAATAGTTCCCCCTTCTTCTGGAAGTTCTATGCTAGTAACTTCCCCTACTCTGTCACTCTCGTTTGACTCTGCCTTTTCTCTTCTTTTTGCTTTCTAGTGTCTACTTTTTTCTGCCTTGTTGGTCCATTCACCTGCATTTTTTCTATAAAACCCTTCCACGTTTTTCCTTTTTACAATTTATGACATGCCAGTTTGTTTCTATTGTACACTGGCGTCCACGCGTGATAATTGCGCACCTGTTGTCCATTCTGTAGTGCATATTTGCTTATATAGCCCTTTTTATGTATTTTAGCTTTGTTATCCTTTTTTACTGTTTTTTTAAAACCTGGATCCATAAATGAGAGTAGCGTGGCTCCACGTTTCCAGCACTGTGTGGACTTATGTGCTATAGGGTATAATGATGGAAGTGTCATGTTATGAATTGTACTACATTTTGTTTGCAGGTTTTGTACGTTGTTAAGATTCATGGATTTGTGTTTTGCTATAAGTGATAGAGCTTTATGCGGTGACAGTCCTGAGATAACCATAGCTGTTGACGGGACTATAACAGACTAACTAACTAACCTACAAGCTAACCAGACGGCGTTGCTTGGAAACCAAATATGAGGTATGCAAAGATAATATGCAAACTTGATGACTCGCTCGTAGACGTTAAAACCTACAGCAGTTACATTACTCTCTCAGTGCTATATATGTCTAACACAGCGCAAACAATTCATTCAAAAGATTTAAGAATCATATTTTTTTTTTAAATTAATAATATATAATAGAATCTTTAGCCGTAACCGGTGATGGATCTTTTATGTACTAATGTACTCCTCGTTCATCTTCTTATCTACCCCCCTCTCTATGCCTCTGTCTGTGTGACTCAAAAGTACACAGGCACACACGCGCGCGCACCCCCCCCCCCCCCCCCCCCCTCCCCCCCTCGCCGACAATAGAAGGAGCATTAGCGCAAGCAATGCAAACTGAAGGCAAGCTTTAAACATTTATCTCCCGCTTTAAATTCTCTCTCTGTGGACTTGTATTTTTCTCCCGCCGACGTACCCCCCCCCCCCCCCCCACACACACACACACACCACCAACACCAACACCACCACCACCACCGCCACTATCACCCCCTTTCTTGTTCCTCCATCTTTCCCTAAGCGTTTAGTATGGCGCGCCAAAGATACAAAACTCTATCTAGCTGTTCGATAGAGTTTGAAAACCCTATCTAGCTGTTCGATAGAGTTTGAAAACTCTGTCGAACAGATAGATAGGGTTTCCACAAAATAACCCTATCGAGATATATATTTTTTATCGCGATTTCTGATTGGTACATGGCTTCAGCGACAAGTTTGTGGCCTTGGCAGGGCAGTGACCCGTGAATTTGAATAAGACAATAGGCCTAGGCCCCTACATGTAGTCAAACAAGCATGGCAGCTGAATTTGAAGTCTCAGTTTTCAATTTGTACACCTTTTAAAAGTAAATGAAATCTATTCCAATGATTCAAAACATCAACATTTATTATTTCACAAGAATTAATGATGTTAAGATACTAGTCCTATCTACCAAGGAAATGCTTCGTTTAAAAAAAGTATCAAAATGGCGCGTTCGATAGAGTTTTAAGACGATAATCTCTATCTAGCTGCTCGACAGAGTTTTGAAACTATCTAACTGCTAGCTATAGTTTAGAAACTGTATCTAACAGTTCGATAGGGTTTTTAAACTCTGTCGAACTGTTAGATAGAGTTTTGTATCTTTGGCGCGCCATAGTTTAGTTACTTCTTCCTTATAATTGTCAATTTGAATATGTCTGTGTGCCCGTCTGTCTGTCTGTCTCTCTCTCTCTCTCTCTCTCTCTCTCTCTCTCTCTCTCTCTCTCATCCTCTCTCTCTTCTCTCTCTCTCTCTCTCTCCCTCCCTCTCTCTCTCTCTCTCTCTCTCTCTCTCTCCCCCTCTCTCTCTCTCCCCCCCTCTCTCTCTCTCTCTCTCTCCCTCTCTTCCCTCTCTCTCTCTCTCTCTCTCTCTCTCTCTCTCTCTCTCTCTCCTCTCTCTCTCTCTCTCCTCTCTCTCTCGATCTCTCTCTCTCTCTTTCACACACACACATACACACACACACACACACACCGATTTTTCTTGCGAACATTAAACATAATGAGACTGTTAGCAAGTTGACCATAACACTACTAGTCTTTTAGCCCATGTGTACCCTCCCCTCTTACTTTTCTTTATTAATATTATTCTATTTTCTCTCTCTGTTTAAAAAAAAAAAAGCCATTGCATTAAAAACAAGGGCGTCGCCGGGCGGCAGACATGTCCGTCACCAGCAATGCCACGCACTTGCGACACCCCGTAGAGTGTCACATCCTGACACAAAATTGGAAGGGATTCTG
>CM065698.1:19930992-19950992 GCA_017654935.2 Phymorhynchus buccinoides
GGAGGGGAGGGAGAAGTGAGAGAGAGAGAGAGAGAGAGAGAGAGAGGAGAGAGAGAAAAAGGAGGAACAGAGAGCAAAATGTCATGTAGGCTATTACCCTATTTTATAATGTTATTTTACTCATTGTTTTTTTATTTAGTCTTCTGTGTGTCGCAGTGGTTTTCAAGAGGCCAATCTTGTTTTATGCTACGTCAGGTCCTTAGAATGAGTATAGTTATCTTGATTGCCCTCAGTGGAAGGATTCAAATCCCAAATATAGAAACCCCCTCCCCCTGTCTCCCCCAAATCCCCATGTTCCAGCCCACAACACCCCCCCCCCCCCCCCCCCCCCCCCCCCCGCCCCCCCCCCCCCCCCCCCAGCCTCTTTCAAGTTCAGCCCCCGCCCCCCTCTCCTCCCGTACCGTGACGTAAGCTGCCAGACTGGAAAGTCCCCCAGTTTTATACACATCAGAATCTTCAAGCTGAAGGAGGATGTTTAAAGAAAGAAGAAAGAAGAAGATTGATATTAAACTACAAAAACACACACCCTCAAAACATAACCCAAAAAAACAACGAAACAAATAAAATAAAAAGAAATACAGTGAAAATCGCTTAACCTTATTTGAAGTGACTGAAGTTTTAGTTTGAGGTAATTTCCAACATAAGGATTATTAATGTGGGACCATAACATTATTGAGTTATCCAGAATTTTTGAGTTATCAACAATCCACTGTAAATTACATCAAGAAAAACCACGTAATTATTGAATGTACATAATGGTGACAGTTGGGCAATCTTGTACTTTAGTCACCCCCCCCCCCCCCCCTCATGTTTACTACCCTCAATCTCAAAGTCTGCTTCTTTTTTCAGTTTTATGAAAATAATCCTTTGCTGACCCTAACCCTATCCCTTTTCCCTAAAAATGTCAGAATGTTGCTTCTCAGTGACATTTTTCAATGCAAAAAATGTAATGGGGGTTTAAAGTACAACTTTGCTTGCTATTTTAACTCATTGAATTGTTTCCCTCTTCTGGAGATCGTCTATTTATGCATTTCACTCCGACTCTCGGGTCAGGTCAGGGTCGAATTTCTCTAGATAACGGTCGCCGCGCAAATAACGCTTACACCAAACGGGGCCTAAGAAACGCTTTAGAAAACGTTTGCGGAAGAATATGACAAGCTCTTATCTGATTGGTCGATTATCTCATGAAATAAAGCAAATTTCAGTCAAATTTGCCCATGAGACGAATGCTAAACATTAATACTCGTCTCATGGGCAAAATTTTACTGAAATTTGCTTCATTTCATGAAATAATTGGCATGGGCTTCTTACCCGCCCATGGGCTTTTTACCCCGTCTTACCCTATTGTTGTGCAGACTTTTAAGCCGAAATGTATCGTGTTCTTATTTCGTTTCTGCAGTTCGCACCCCTGTCATGTTCAAATCACATGAATAATATAATAATTATTATTATTATTATTATTCATGTGATAATGTTGTTCATCCCTTTTTTTCCTTCTTTTTGAAACTTTGCTCAAATCATATACTGGTGTATCTAAATGCTGATTGGAAATGTTTGGAAAATGTTTATGTGCTGTTTATGTTCGGCCTCATAAATGTTAAATTGTGTAATGTGTACGGGCACGATATAAGCCGAAGGCTTGTTGCTGCCCTTTATTCTCATATTGATTATTTTGTTACGTTATAAGGAAGAAATAAAGAAGTTTAAACCGAATCGAGTCATGTCAGGTCAAGTAGGGTGTGTTATTTGTCTCATCATTGCATACACCGTATGATGCAGATGCGTCATGCTGCCGTTATGCGCCTAAGAAATAGCTACGCCCAGCAAGTCCGACTTCGGCTGGAGGAAATCTTTTTGAAAGCGTTTCGTGAAAAAAGGCAGGAGAATGGACCGGTAAAGGCAGAAAGATAGTCGAAGACGGGGTAAAAAGCCCATGGGCGGGTAAGAAGCCCATGCCAATTATCATGGAATAAAGAAAATTTCAGTCAAATTTGCCCATGAGACGAATGCTAAACATTAACACTCGTCTCATGGGCAAAATGTGCCTGAAATTGTCACTTCATGAGATAATTGGCATGAGCTTCTTACCCGCCTATGGGCTTTTTACCCCGTCTTACCCGTGTTTCTTGAAAAAGGGCAGGAGAATGGACTGGTAAGGAAGAAAGATAGTAGGTGACAGTAAGCAAAGGGAAAAGGCAGAGTCAAAAGAGAGTGACAAATTAGAGGACGTTACAAGCTACATAACTTCCAGAAGGTGGGGGAACTATTTATACAAAAGTCCCCCCGGTATCCCCACGGGGGGTACGCATTTCATTGACCCGCTTCATTGTTTCACTCTTTCGTCGATAACCTCTTTGAACATAGAGTGCAAGTTGGGTGTGATTATCATGCTGACATGATAATTAATTCAACAAAATGTTGTCGTCCTCTTTAGTTTCTCTTTTGTGTGTTTCTCTTTTGTTTTGTTTATAGAAAACGAATGTTGGGGGACAGGTCTATGGTGGGTGGGAGGAATCTGCAGGCTTGCGAAATTTGTGTATGGGCCTGCACAAGTGCGAAACGCGAGGAGTTGTGGGGATGTTGTTAGCTCTTTGCTTTGAAGTCCCATAGTTAGCCACGGTAGCCTTGACGGGATCATATCAATATGGTTAGGGATAGGTTTAGGGTCAGTTTAGTCATCAACTTTGTGTGTGTGTGTGTGTGTGTGTGTGTGTGTGTGTGTGTGTGTGTGTGTGTGTGTGTGTGTGTGTGTGTGTGTGTATTTGACATTAAACTGACCCTAAGCCTATGCTTAACCCTATCCCAAACCCTATTCCTAACCCTAACCTGAAACCGTCTAATCCACACAACAATTAAAATTGATCGTATGTTATGAGATTGACACTTAACTGACCCTCAACCTATCCCTAACCTTATCCCTTCCCCTATTCTTAACTCTAACCCTAACTGAACCCGTCTGAAATGAATGGAAGGGGCAGAGGAAGGAGCTTTTCTTAACATTTGCCGGGATAGAGTTAGGAATGGGGTTAGGATTACGAGAGAAAAAAAAACCCAAAGAAACGTATAAATAAAAGACGGGGACAAATAGAGACGAGTACATAGGGGACGGGGGACACATAGAGACAAAATTGGGGATACATAGAAACGACATTGAGAATACCTAGAGACGGGGGCACAATGCTACGTAATTGACTTGACAGCATCATATTGACTGCTGCTGGCCACTCGGCCAATAATGGTTTTGCCTATACCTTAAAGGGGCACCCCGACGGATGAGTTTTTGTACGAAACACGTCGAGATCACCAGGAAAACACCCTTTACAGAGATCGCAACACTCACTTTGCTCTGGTTTCCCAGAAATCAAGACGTCAAAAAGGCGATTCCACCCACTTTGCTCTGGTTTCCTAGAAATCAAATCGGCGATTCCTCCTTGGCGGAGGTGCTGGAAGTCAAATTATTTCACTGAAAGAGAAGGCGTCTGCCGTCTCTTTTGTAATGGCCGCCTGACTTTAGACCAAATCGTTTGCACGACATTTTCGCAATACAAGCCTTTTTATTTTTTTCATTTTATGCAGTTTATTTAAAGGAGTTTCGCTCACAACAGAGGAAATAGCTCCTCTTTTTTTTTTTTACTGCACTACAAAAAAAAAGAAGCTTCAACCACAATGAGATTGGCCTCCACCCACCCTCTCCCAAATGGCTTTTCTCTCCGGTAACTCCGCCAAGGAGGAATCGCCGTTTTGACGGTTTGATTGATAGGAAACCAGAGCAAAGTGAGTGTTCCGATCCTTGAAAACGCTGTCTTTCTGGTGATCTCGATGTGTTTCTTGCAAAAACTCATCCGTCAGGGTGCCCCTTTAACCTTACCTGGTCACCCGTCGCCTCCACAATAGTTTGTTTTTTTGCGGCCGGTGTATAGCAAACCATGACCCCCACCCCCCCCCCTTCCCCTTCCCCTTCTTTTTCCTCTCTTCATTCCCCTTCTCCCTTAGTTTTCCCACTCACTTTTCTAAGTTTTGGTTTTATTTTAACCTTTCAGCCATAACTCCTTTTCCCGCGATCCTTTGAACTCTTGGCGTTGGTGTGCGTGCGTGAGCGTGCGTATGTGTGTGTGTGTGTGAATGTTGTTATAAAATATGCTTGGATTATTTTTGTTCCTCACAACACGTGTAAGCGATACAGTTATTATTATTGTTACTATTATATTTTTTTTTTTTTTTCTCAGAAAGTTTTCGGTTGTACTCTTGATAAATATTCATGTACTTCCTCAGGAAAATTAACTGACCTCTTAACAGGCTTGCTGTTTCTGTTTTGTTTTTGTTGTTGTGTTTTTTTCTTCAAGTCTCGACCACCAACACGCTAGGAATCAGTGAAGAAATAGTCTTCCACAGTTAATATAAAGGTAATGTTTGGAACGATGTATACACAATCCTTCTACATGCACAGAACGCCTTTCCCCTTAGACACAAAAACTCAAACTCTACCGTTTCGTTATACAGCGAATACGGTCGAAATACACGTTGTTCGTTTTAACTTTCCCCATAGCAACACAGTGATAAGTTACTCTAGTAATATGACTTGCATATAATAATAATAATAATAATTGATAGCATTTCTATAGCGCCTTTCTATAATTATTTTACACTCAAGACGCTTCCATTCACTGATACACCCGCAGTCACGCAAAACATTATTACCCAATCATTCACCCAGGTACAAGATCAAGAAGGAAACATTTACAAACCGAATGAGCTTTGAAAGTAGTGAGTCTTGAGTTTAGCTTTGAAACTAGAGATAGTTGGTTCATGGCAGAGATCGACTGGGAGGGAATTCCAAACAGCAGGGGCACTGAAACTGAAACTGCGCTCACCAAATGATTTTAGATTTGATTTTTGGAACTTTCAGAAGTTTTGTGTTTGAGGACCTGCGTGAGCGGGAAGGAGTGTAGGTGTGAAGAGCACTGGAGAGGTAAGGCGGAAGGGTCTGTTCAATAGTGACGGAAGGATAGGACAGTCAGCTGTCACTGTGTTAACACAGTGTGTTGCCATACGAAAGGGTGAAAACTAACAACGTGAATTTCGACCTTTACGGAATGGGTGTTTAGGCATAACATTATACCAGTGAAGCATGATCATATGCCTATTATTGCCTGGTAGGTCGAATTCTTTTTATAAAAAAAAATTTGTTTGTGGCTCAAGCCACAAACCTATAACTCACTTTGTCTGTCGGTCCAAAATTGTCGCACATTTTGACAAAATTGTCGGTCTTCAAATCGAGGCTACACTTCTGGCCGCTCTTTAAAATGATGTATTTTAAAAGTGTACAAAATAATAAACATACAGACACTACAACAGACACGACGAGTATGCGGTGCTTCTTTTGATGAGTATAAGTAGGATACATAGTTTTAAATGTTTTCCAAAAGATATAAAAAGTTACGAAATGGTGCAGAGATAACATTCTGGTTTACAGATTAAAATTATTGAAAAGCCAGGGGAGGTAACTCATGATTGGAGTGGTAAAAATAGACCGCGTGCCACAAACTATTGCGATTTCGCGCTTGTTTATGTACAGCAAACGTGTTTAAATATATGACGATGTCTGAACCATAGCAGGCATGCAATTATACACTGCTAATGCACTTGAAACTACCGAACCAATTCAGTGCCGTACCTGAAAATGCATCTCTCTCGTATTTTGCGATCTTTTTTCTATTTATATTTTTGTTAATTTCTGTTCTTTTGTTCGGAGGGCTGGATGAAAAAAAGCTGGTTATTGTGCTTATTCCGCTTTCCCTCAATAAAAAAAACCCCACATTCGTTCTCTCTCTCTCTCTCTCTCTCTCTCTCTCTCTCTCTCTCTCTCTCTCTCTCTCTCTCTCTCTCTCTCTCTCTCTCTCTCTCTCTCTCTTCTCTCTCTCTCTCTCTCTCTCCCTCCCCTCTCTCTCTCTCTCTCTCTCTCTCTCTCTCTCTCTCTCTCCTCTCTCTCTCTCTCTCTCTCTCTCTCTCTCTCTCTCGATCCCTCTCTCTCTCTCTCTCTCTGTGCCCAAACCAAGAAAGCTGCACACCTGAATTAAAAGCAAGACCGTAAGACTGAAATAAGAGACCTTTGAAATAAGCTTGTGTCCAAAGACTTCATGTCAATAGTGTAGGCTTTAAAAAAAAAAAAAGACAATATTTTAGGGGGATATAAAAGTGATGAGGGGGTGCATTCTGCTCATTCGACACCCGTCGTGTCCCGTGCCTGTGATGGCTGGGGGTGGTGGGGGTGGGTGGGAGGGGGGGGTCTGTGTACGGGCGTTACAAGGGTCCCGTATCTCGTGACACCATGGAAACGGAAGTCCTTTTTCTTCCCCGCCTGTGGCTAGAAAACAATAGGCGGTCTTTATTTTCTGTGCCCCCCACCCCCACCCTTCACCCCTCCACCACCACCCCTCTCACCCCCTATGCCTGCCATCTCTTGAACGGTTTTTGTTAGGGTTTTTTTTATCGCCAACACATCAAACAGCCATTCATACTCAGTGCTATCGTCATGGAGACTGTATGTTGTTCCACCACTCGACTGTCTCTATCTCACACACACGCACACACACTCGACTGTCTCTATCTCACACACACACACACACACGCGCGCGCGCGCGCGCACACACACGCACGCACGCACGCACGCACGCACACACACACGCACGCGCGCACGCGCACACACAACACACACACACACACACAATTTTCCATTTTAACAAACACTCTCTTTACTTTGGCCACGCTGTATTTTATTTAGTCACCACCGCCACCCTGAAATGTTCGCATTAAAAAACATTTGGTAAAGGTTTCTCGGTTAATTCCATTTTTACCCGTGTTTGCCTTTCTTACCAAACATAAAGCTGTATTTTATTAACATTTTTAGCTAATAACCTTTTTGGAATACTAACCCTATCCCTAACCCTAGGTGCCATTATCTAATAGGGACCCCCCCCCCTCCCCCCCTATGTATTGCAGTACACGGCGCCATTTGTCACAGTCGTGGTTCATTGCGTTTTCCCGTCTTATAGGGTGGGGGGTAGGGTTAGGGTTATAGGGTTAGTATTCCAAAAAGGTTATTAGCTAAAAAAAAAAGTTAATAAAATACAGCTTTATGTTTGGTAAGAAAGGCAACAACGGAAAATTGCAATTAACCGAGAAATGCAGGGGGGGGGGTGGCACATCTTTACCTCTTCGATCACTCAGACAGGTTCCTGTCAATTATGAGTGCAGATGCGTCATGCTGCCTTTATGCGCCTAACTAAGAAATAGTTAGGCCCAGCAAGTCCGACTTCGGCTGGAGGAAAAAATTTTTTTAAAGTGTGTCGTGAAAAAAGGCTGGAGAATGGACCGGTTTAATAGGCAGAAAGATAGTAGATGACAGAAAGCAAAGGGAAAAGGACAGAGTCAAAGAGAGTGACAGATTAGAGGAAGTTACAAGCACAGAACTTCCAGAAGGCATGGGGGAACTATTTTTTACGAAAGACCCCCCGGTATCCCCACGGGGAGAAAACATTTTTTTTTTACTAAAAAGCGACATTGCCATTTTCGGGAGAGGATTGGGGTTAGGATCATCCTAGGATTATTTTCATAAAGCTGAAAGAAGCCGACTTTTACATTGGGGATCGTATACATGAGGGTGGGGTGGGGTGACTAAAGTATATTTTTGCCCTCTTGCCCATTTTCATAATATTCGACTCTTTCCGCCCCACTCATATTTTTATTATTTGGCTATACCTTCTTTATAACTCTTAAGTTGTATTTTACAGAACAAAAAATCGAACAGAGATTTATTGGTTATAAACAGTGAATAATCTCAGCTAGGTTGGCTAACTGGATGGTACAGACTACTGGGATGGCTCAGTTGTATGATTCTGATTGAGCTGTCCGCTTTTGCTAGTTACACATTATCCTGATGATGCTCGATGTAAACATGTATTATATCTTTTACTTCTCATCAGACATGGTACCCTATTCTTGTTCTGGTATTACCTGTGTTAAATAAACGTCGTTTTTCTTCCTGTCTACCAAATCACTTCTGGCCAGAAAGCATGTGTTCTCTGAATGATGAGAATTTAGCGAACAATTTCGAATATATTCGAATTTCGAATTTATCCAAAAGACCAGTTTTAAAAAAATCAAACGATTCTGTTCGTGTTATGTTGAAAGCCTGGACCGAATTGACTACATCTTTTCTACTCCTCTTCCCCCACCCACCCACCCACTCTCTCTCTCTCTCTCTCTCTCTCTCTCTCTCTCTCTCTCTCTCTCTCTCTCTCTCTCTCTCTCTCTTCTCTCTCTCTCTCTCCCCCCTCTCTCCCTCTCGCTCTCCTTTACATACAAATCTTCATGAGAGTTATATACTGTGTTCCAGAGAAAGCTAGTGGAATGGATGGCCATGGCCCTGAAGCGCAAGAAGCTCGACGCCATCTGTGCCCACCTGAAGAAGACCAGTGCTGTGGATGTGAACGCCACCACCCAGAACGGCGTGGACGATCACCAGCCCTTCTCCAATGGCGCCTCAGCCAAGGAGGTGGCCAAGTCCCCCACCACCACCACCACCAACAACAACAACGAGGAGACTGCTGCCGACCTAAACGAAGCTCCTCAAAATGCTGTACACTCGGAGAAAGAGTCACAGCAGTTGGCTTCTGCTGAAGGAGAGCAGTCTTCTGAAGACGGTTCTTCGGCGGAAGCCAAGTCCTCCAGTGCAGTCACCCCTGTCAGCTCATCCACCTTGTGCGCCTCTGCTGCGGATGGGACTTCCTCCTCTTCGGTGGATCCAAGCGCCTCATCAGTTCCATCACCTCGTAGCAGTGCCTCCAGTGTTCAGCCAACTGGTTCTGGGCGCCGAAAGAGTCGCAAAGCCGCAAAGCCCAGGCTGGTGTTTCAAGCTCCGGAGCAGTTTGAAAGCGATGAAGATGAGAGTCTGGTAGCAGTAAGCTCGAAAGGCAAGGATGAAAAGGAAACGCCTTCCGTTGGTAGAGTGAAGAAGGAAACCAATGGCCTGGATTCTTCTTCAGGAAGATTGTCTCCTGAGGTGTCAGGAAAGCACCATTCTTCAGGTTTTGCCCCTCAGTATTCGCTTCAGGAGCCACGGCGTAATGAAAGGATTGGGCCGTTCACCACTACCACCACCGCCCCTCCCCTCACCCCCGCACTTTCCCCGAGCTCAAACCTCGCCGGTGTTCCTCTGGACCTGTCCACTACGTCCAAAAGCTCCAACCCCTCGGAAAGTCACTCTGCTGACGCGTCCTTTTTCGACAACGAAGATGACAACGACCTGGACAACGACGACACGTCCTCCCGTCCCTCCACGGCCGTGTCCTCCCCCGCCGCGCCCTCTGCCCCACCACACATGGCGGTGTCGGCAGAGGCTGAGGGTTTGGCGGACTATGCCACCAACACCATGAACGAGCTGCTCAGCATCTACGGCTTTGGTGCCGCCACCTTGGACGGTGGCGGCCACGGACAGAGGCAGGGGGGCGTGCACAAACTCCCCA
This sequence comes from Phymorhynchus buccinoides, assembly GCA_017654935.2. NCBI lineage: Eukaryota > Metazoa > Mollusca > Gastropoda > Neogastropoda > Raphitomidae > Phymorhynchus > Phymorhynchus buccinoides. Next base: position 19,940,517 of record CM065698.1, read on the forward strand.
GCCTGGCCTCTCCTGCTGGCCTCAATGTGCCCGGTTCTGCAGAGTCTGGAAAGGTCCAGACGGTGCCCCCGGCTCACCAGGGTGCTGGTGGTGGTGGTGGTGGGTTGAGGAGCAGGCCCATGTATCACAGCCAGGCCCTGGAGAAAGCTCTGTTGTCTACCGTCAACAACTTGACTGTCACTGAAGGTAAGGGATTTTTTTATTTTATGGAATAGAAGTAATGTTAAGTATGTCTGCTTGTGGGGGGGTGTAGCTTGGACAGGGCATCTCCACTCTCTAACCCAGCTGTCCAGAATAGTGGTTGCTCCGTCTGCTGTCTGGCAATCACAGTCGGAAACAACAACTGGCATGTATGTCTGTTTGTTCAAGTTGTTGTCATATTTCGGTGGAAACTGAAGACTCGTATGTTTTGACCGATCTCGCAAAGAGTGTACCACACGTACGCACACACACACCACGCACCAGGGCTCCGAATCATCCCGCAAAACAAGGGGTCCCAGGGACTCCTTCACTTACAGTATAGAGGGTCCTAGAGGCGGGATAGAGGGTCCCAGTGGCATTGCGAATGCTAAAAAAAATTATTTCTAGTGCATCCCTGGGACCCCCTGCACATTCTTTTAGGGGGTCCTCTAGAATTTTAGTGCTTCATAGACCCCCAAATGGGGGTCCCTGGGAGCCCTGACGCATGCACACGCACGCACAGAGAGAGAGAGAGGACATACAGAAAGGGAAATAATTTTTTTTTAATAATGTATAAATTATCGGGATGGACTTCCTTTAGCAGACAATTATTTATATAGGTCAGGAAGAAGTCAAGCCACCAAAAAAACCGGGCCGCCCAAAACTGCCTTTTGAATTCCCCTGACCCTCATTTTTGCTTCTTTTTTTTCATCCTCTTAAATTTATGCAACCCGATCTTTAGTCCCCACTTTGCCCCCTCCTCTCCTTTGTTTTGTCTTCTCTATCTCATCTCAGCATCGCTGTTTTGTTTTGTTTTTACCCCTGAGGTCGAAATGTAATGAATCTTTGCCGTACCTATCTGAACACTGAACTGGCTGCTCGCGCGCGCCTGTGTGCGTGCGCGTGCGCGCATCTGTGCGTGTGTGTTTGTGTCTGTGTGTGTGTGTGTGTGTGACTCATCCGTCAGTCACCCACTCAAAAAATACCTTTAGCTCTAATATCTATTCATTACGATATTCATGTATATTTGACTTTTGTTCTCTTATTGCTTCCCTTTTTCATTGTCTTATTTTTATTTATGACGATATTCGTGTATATTTGATTTATTCTCTTAGTTATTGCTTCCCTCTTCATCATCTTTTGCCCTGTTATAGTGTACTTATAATTGTATAATTCAATAGCAAACATTGTTGACAACTCTGCTCTTGCAAATTGTACACTCTCTGAATTAAGGTCCCACAACCTCGATTAAAATCTGTCTGCTGTCTACCTTATGTCTTTCCGTCTGTTGGTCTGTCTGTCTGTCTGCCCCCCCCCTCTCTCTCTCCCTCTTATAGTTGTACTCTCTCAAACATCTCTCTCTCTCTCACTCTCTGAATCTACAACCTCGATTAAAATCTGTCTCTCTCTCTCTCCATCTGTCTCTGTCTCTCTCCCCCCCCCTCTCTCTCTCTCTCTCTGTGTCAACGTGTCTGTCACTCTGTATGCCTGTCCATCTGTCCCCCCCTCCCCACCCCCCCTTGCTCTTTTTCTCAACTTCTCTCCCCCCCCCCCCCCCCCCCCCCCCCCCCACTTTGTCTACTCGTCTCTCACTCTTTGTCTCTCCGTTTTCTATCTGTCTTACTCTCTGCTCCTCTCTATCCCCGTCTCTATCCCCAACTCCTTCCTTCTTTTACGCTCCCTCTTCTGCTTTTATGCATTACCTTCCATTTTGTCCATTTTCTTCTTTCTGCTTCTGCTCTCTGCCGCTACGGTCAGTGATGCACAATGGATGAGTGCATGTGAGCGTGTGCGTGTGTGTGCATGCGCGCATGTGTGCGTGTGTGTGTGTGTGTGTGTGCGTGTGCGTGCGTGTGTGTGTGTGTGTGTGTGTGTGTGTGTGTGTGTGTGTGGTGTGTGTGTGTTTGTGAAAGGATGGGCTGGATGGGTGTATTTTAATATTGTGAACATTTTATGTACTTGTGTATTTTTATTTCTTTTTCCATTTTGTCTCACTGTTTTAAAATGATTTTACGTTATAAGTGTTTTAAAATGCTATTTTATTAGTATGTGTGTGAGTGTCATTCATTTAATGTTTTTCCACTAATCGTGTGTGTGTGTTTGTGTGTGTGCGCGTGCGTGCATGCGTGCGTATCGGTGTGTGTGTGTGTGTGTGTGTATGTAGGGGTGGGTGGGGTATGTAAGTGTGTGTGTGTGTGTGTGTGTGTGAATGTTTATTAATATTGAATATTATGTGCCTTTTTTGTGACTATTGTATGTACAAATTATAATAAGTTGTTATTTTATGATGCAGGCAACTGTATTTCAGTCCTATATATCTCTGTCTCTGTTTGTGTGTCTCTCTCTTCTCTCTTTCTCTGTCTGTCCCTCTGTCTGGCTCTCTGTGTCTCCGTCTCTGTCTTTCTCTGTCTCTGTCTGTATGTCTGTCTGTATGTCTGTCTCTTTCTCTTTCTCTCTCTCTCTCTCTTTCTCTCTCTCTTTCTCTCTCTCGTTCTCTTTCTCTCTCTATCGTTATAAGTGTGGGTGTGAGTGTGATTTGTTAATAGTGTGGCCTGGGCGTCTTTAAGTGTCCATCAGTGTGAGTGTTTCAAGTTGGTTGCGAAAGTGTACTGTAGATTATGTCATTCATTATTTGGGCGTGATTGAGAAATTGACTGAGGGATCAGGTGTTGGTCAATGTTTGATGTATACTTTTTCTTCATTGTGTTTACTATTCATTTTAGTGATTTATGTAAAGCGCTTAGAGCTTAAAGATTAGGCGCTATAAAAGTTGTCTTAATAAATAAATAAATAAATAAATAAGGTAAAACAAAAAAAAACATACTTTAAAAAAAAAAAAATATGAGTTTGCGTGTGCACTGTTCTCCCTCAACTTTAAGTTAGTGACTTCTGTTCAGCTACCTTAGTTCGTGCATATTGTGTTTCTCACTCACTCGATTTTTTCATTTTTTTTCCGATCAATGTTCACCCCTCTGTACCTGTAAAAGTTTTGTGTAATGTCGTTTCCTTTCACTCATTCCTGAAGAAAAAACCGTTGGGTTTTTGAAAGCTTGAAAAAATGGTGGTCGTGTGTTTGCTTTGAAAAACTAAATTTAAAAAAAAGTTATTGAAGGAATTACGTATGCATTTTAAAATTAAATTTTAAAAGCAAACTCCTTGAAGTGATCTCTCTCTCTCTCTCTCTCTCTCTCATCTCTCTCTCTCTCACCTCTCTCTCTCTCTCTCCTCTCTCTCTCTCTCTCCCTCTTCTCTCTCTCTATATCTCGCTCTCTCTATCTCTCAGTCTCTCTCTCTCTCTCTCTCCCTCCCTCTCTCTCTCTCTCTCTCTCCCCTCCTTCTCTCTCTGTCTCTCTCTCTCTCTCCCCCCTCCCTCCCTCTCTCTCTCTCCCCCTCCCTCTCTCTCTCTCTCTCTCTCCCTCCCTCCCTCCCTCTCCTCTCTCTCTCTCTCTCTCTCCCCCCCTCCTCCTCCCTCTCTCTCTCTCTTCTCTCTCTCTCTCTCTCTCTCTCTCTCTCTCTATCTCTCTCTCCCCCTCCCTCCCTCCCTCCCTCCATCCATCCCTCTCTCTCTCTCTCCTCTCTCTCTCTCTCTCTCTCTCTCTCTCTCTCTCTCTCTCTCTCTCTCTCTCTCTCCTCTCTCTCTCTCTCTCTCTCTCTCTCTCTCCCTCTCTCTCTCTCTCTCTCTCTCTCTCTCTCTCCTCTCTCTCTCTCTCTCTCTCTCTCTCTCTCTCTCTCTCTTTCACACATTCCTATCACGTGTAGTCGTTAAGTCGCAACATCGTGATAATAAAACAAGTTCATTTTTTACACACAACACAAATTACCCTGTGTGGGTTTTTGGGTGTTGTTGTTCTAGCCCTTTTTTAAATTTTTATTGGAAGAATGTTTTGGTATGTGTGTCATATTATTCGGTAATGTCGAGCTCAAGCAAACATTTACAAAACTGTTTCATCTTTTTAGTCCCCGAGCCGAAGGTTCGGGGAGCTATTGTTTCTGTCTGATCCGTCTGATCCGTCCGTGCCTCCGTCCGTCCGTCCGTCCGTCCGGCTATTCGTCCGTTTTTCTCAAAAAAAACTATTCAGTCTATCATCATCAAATGTGGTATAGTAGTTTGCCAAGATGCAAGCTATCCACTGATGTATTTAGTTTTACATTAAGGTCAAGGTCGCGCCAGTTACGGGGTTCAAACCCCGAAACACATAATCGCTAATATCTCGCGAAGTTTTGCATGTATTTCAATGCAGTTTTTTTCACAACATTTCTTGAAGAATGGTCTATAACACAGTTGTCATGAATGTTTCTGTGCGCTCGTGTGCGCATGATCGCGCGCGCTCAAATCACGGGTCCGAACCCTAAGGCTATATATCAAAAACTATTCGGATTCGTGCTGTTTTCATGCGTTTTTATGTAGTTACGTGCTGTTTTGATGCGTTTTTATGTATGTGTACGCCGACACATTCCGATTTCGGAGTAGCTCGGTGATGCTGCGAGGGGACTTTGCAGCCGCTCGGCGTTGCACTTATCTTTTTTGTTTGTGTTAACTTTGTATACAAGGAAAAATAAAAAGAGGTGGTGAAAAAGTCTAGAAAGGGGGTTGGGTAACGGTGGGTGGGCCGGCGTGGTTGTAATGGTTAGTAGGGGGTGGGACAGGTTGTAAGCAAAGAAGTAGGACAGTATTTGAAATTCCCCATTCTCTCTCTCTCTCTCTCTCTCTCTCTCTCTCTCTCTCTCTCTCTCTCTCTCTCTCTCTCTCTCTCTCTCTCTCTCTCTCTCTCTCTCTCTCTCTCTCTCTCACGCACGCACGCACACGCACGCACGCGCACGCACACACACACACACACACACACACACACACACACACACATATGACGACAGGATGTAAAAAAGCTTGATCAAGCTTACTCTTTTATCGTCATTAAAGATCATTTTGACTTGACTTGACTTGACACACACACACACACACAGTGACGCACACACACTCAGTATTTATTTCACGCACTCCGTTTTATATTTCAGTTTTTATTCATCCATGGCCTGTATGCCTCATGTTTTCCGAATCAAAATATTCAGAACTTTGAATGAAGGGTTGGCAGGTTCGACTTAACATATGGAAATAAAATGTTATCAGAATGTTATAGGGTGCGTGTATTCGTGCTGTGTGTGTGTGTGTGTGTGTGTGTGTGTGTGTGTGTGTGTGTGACTGTGTGTGTGACTCTGTGTGTGTGTGACTCTGTGTGTGTGTGACTGTGTGTGTGTGTGTCTGTGTGTGTGTGACTCTGTGTGTGTGTGTGGTGTGTGTTTTGACTTTGGGAGAGAGAGTGAGAGAAGCAAACGCAAACGCAAATATTATTGGCAATAGCTTACATAGCTCTTCTGCCAAGGAAGTGCATTGGTACTGAAAGTACTTCTAAATTAATGGCGACAAAACAACGGAAAATTACGATATCCTTTTGAGAGAGAGAGAGAGAGAGAGAGAGAGAGAGAGAGAGAGAGAGAGAGAGAGAGAGAGAGAGAGAGAGAGAGAGAGAGAGAGAGAGAGAGATGAATTCAAAGACATTCCTTCTTTCTTTTTCTTCTTTTCTGCTACAATGGAACCTCCCTTATAAGACCCCCCCCCCCCCCCCCCCCTTATAACACTCACCTCCCACTTAAGACCTACTTCTCTGAGACATTGCCCTAATCTGTGTAAGTATGAAGGAGATTTAGCATATGTGCTCCCTCCCACTTAAGACCTTATTTGGGATGATTTTCCAAGGTCTTAAAAAGGAGGTTACACTGTATCGTCGTATTTTCCATGTTCAAAACAAACTTCGAGGGGTAATTGCCTAAAGAAGGGTGAACACACGTTTAGGCAATTACCCCTCGAAAATAAGCTTGTGCATAGGAGTTTCCGTACGTCAGTTCATGCTTGAGGTAATCATCATCATCATATAGTAAAAAAGCCAACTGTCCGTCCGTGTGTCCCGTGTGTGTGTTTTGTGTGTGTGTGAAATAATAATAATAATAATAGTGAATCATTTATATAGCGCATTCCTCCACCAAATGTGGAGCTCTATGCGCTTAACAACAAACAAAAATTAAGAAGCAACAAATTCAACAACAACACGAAATAATCGCTCACGCACATGCAAATAGGCATAAACATACACACCCCACCCACACATACACGCACGTACCGGCACATACACACACACACACACACATACACACACACACACACACACACACACACACACACACACACACACACACACACACACACACACACACACACACACACACACACCGTTACCATCACCACCACTCACCCCACCCCAAAAAAACACAATACAAAATACAATCAGTTGAACAAAGCATCAACACACACACACACACACACTATCTTCTCTCTCTCTCTCTCTCTCTCTCTCTCTCTCTCTCGCTCTCTCTCTCTCTCTCTCTCGCAACAAAGCTGACGTACACATTGCAGTCAACACACAGTGAAACTAATATGGGGGGAGGGGAGTGTGTGTGTGAGAATAGAGTCCAGAAGTAATGTGGCCTAAAGGTTGTGATGTAGCTTGAATAGGTGGGTCTTGAGAGCTGATTTGAAACATTGCAAGGACTGGATATGGCGGATTTCGCGTGGTAAGGAGTTCCAAACTGATGGGGCCGAAAAGGAAAAGGAGCGCTCACCAAACATTTTTGTTCGTGTACTAGGAACACAGAGAATTTTGGAATCTGAAGATGACCGCAATTGCCTTGATGGAGCATAGACAGAAAGCATGTCAGAAATGTAGCTAGGGGCATTTCCAGAGAAATAAGAATGACATAGAGTGGAAATTTTGTAGTCAATACGTGCTTTGATGGAAAGCCAATGAAGGGATATCAGGAGTGGTTGAACATGATGATACTTAGAGACCTTGAGGACAAGTCTGGCAGCAGAGTTCTGGACTTTTTGAAGCTTGTCAATGAGGTGTTGGGGGCAGCCATACAAGAGTGAATTACAATAATCTAGTTTAGAGAGAACAAAAGCGCAGACTAGTATTTTTGTAGTATCTATAGACAGGAGATGGCGAATCGTACCAATGCGACGCAGCTCACAGTATGCTGACCGACAGATAGTTTGAACTTGTGAGTCAACACTCATATCTTGAGAGATGTGGAAGCCAAGATTTCTAGCAGAAGGAGAAAAAGGTATTTGAGTGTCACAGACAGAGATGGAATCAGGCTTTGGGTACGAAAGTTGTCTAGATGGAGAGTGGATGAACAAGGCCTCCGTTTTGTCGTCATTCAGCTTCAGTTTGTTTTGTAGCATCCATGATTTGATGTTGCGAATGCAGAATTCAAGTGAAGATATAGAAGGAAGAATGGTAGATGGGGATACAGGCTTGTGGAGTTGTGTATCATCAGCAAAAGACTGAGAATCAACTGAATGAGAAGTGATCAACTCGGACAGGGGTTTAGTGTACATGATGAAGAGGACTGGTCCAAGTACTGAGCCTTGAGGAACCCCACATGTGAGGCCAACCATTGCAGAAGATGAGTCATTGATGGAGACAGACTGAGTTCGACCAGAAAGGTAAGACGAGAACCATGACAGAGCAGTGCTTGATATTCCATAGGTGATTTGAAGCCTCTTAAGGAGTATATGGTGGTCAATAGTATCAAAAGCAGCTGAAAGATCCAAAAGAGTTAATATAGATGCGTCACCAGAGTCAAGAGCTAAGAGAATGTCATTAGTTACTTTCAACAGTGCCGTTTCAGTGCTGTGAAATGGCCTGTACGCTGATTGTGAACAACTGATGAGTTGATGTTCATTGAGATAGCCTAGGAGTTGATGAAGAACTAATTTCTCGATGATTTTTGATATGAAAGAGAGGTTGGATATAGGCCTATAGTTCTTGAGAGTGTTTGGGTCAAGGGATGATTTCTTTAGAAGTGGTTTGACAATGGCAGTTTTGAACACAGATGGAAAGGAGCCAGATGTTAGAGAGTTGTTGACAATATGGGTGAGAGTAGGGAGTAGTTCATCAAGATACTCTATGAAAAGTGGCGTCGGTATAGGGTCAAGAGGACAGGAAGTGGGTTTAGCTTTTAGAATGATCTTCTTCAATTCAAAGGCAGTAACTGGCTGAAATTCCAAGAACGTGGATGTTGTTCCTATTTGGTCTAGCAGGGTGGTAGGCCTAAGTGTGGAAGAAGCCTGATCAAGTTCGTTTCTGATGAGCTGGATTTTCTGAACAAAGTAGTCGTTAAAGACATCAGGAAGGTCACTGACAGGGTGGGTGGTAGGGAGAGGGGTGCTTTTTTTTCACGCCCCAGTAGTTTGCTGCAGATAGAAAACAGCCGACTAGAGGTCACTGCATTGTTTATTTGGTCAGTGTAAAAGGAGGATCTTGCTGTCAACACTATGTTCGCTATTTTTCGTTTCGCAGCGTTGAAGATTTGTTTCGTAACGGTAAGGGGGGTCTTAAGCCATGCTCTTTCAGCTACACGCTTTTCTGACTTCGCCGAGTTCAGTTCAGTGCTAACTAAAGGATACCACGGCTCCAGTCTATCGGCACGCTCTTGGCGGTGACGTAACGGCGCGTGTGTGTCGATAACGCGAGTGAGAGCGCTGTTAAGGTTGTTGACCGTGGGGCATGATTCAGGGCAGATAGTCGCGCGCAACTCTGCTTGAAATGCTGATCTATCCATGCCGCGTACATTACGAGACTGTCTGTACGATGGGGTGTCAGACGGGACAGACAAACATAGTTCACAAACAATACAGAAATGGTCAGAAGCAAGAGATTGAGTGACATGAGTAGAGCGTAGCAAATCATCATGAAACACAAAACAGGCCTTATAACTCCGCCGTTTTTCGACCGAATCGCTTCAAATTTGCTGTGAGCCCTAACGGGGCGATGGCAACGGCAACCGAGGCGGCCGTGTCATTTGCGCGGTTTCTCAAATGCGCAAAACGCGCATCCGCCGGCTTCTCGGCGCCCGTATCTCCAGCGTTTCTGGGCCGATTGCCTTCCAATTTGGCAGGAATATGACCGGGGCCGGGGCCGGGGCCGGAGATTACAAGGGGATGACACTACACGTATCTGTATTATTAAAAAATCGGGACTTTACTGGTTTAGCACTGCCTCCGGGCATTGCCTCCAGTATTGTTCAATACTGCCATGGGGTTAAAACTGCCACGGGAATTAACTGCCACGGGGCGATTGCTAGTCATAATAATAAGCTCTGGTTAGGCTCGGGGTAATGTTACCCAGCCACCATTGTCACCACAGGGGTTATATTAATTCTAGTTTTCTGTTCTTTTCTGTTTTCTGTTCTTTTCCTGAGATTATAAAGGGTGGTTGGTCACGGTACCGGTGGTAGTGTCATTGACTACATATATAGACACACAAACCGTGTCTCGATCTAGTCATTTTTGTACGTAAGACTGTACTAGTTGGTGTGAAGCTTCCTGGTGGTAAGCACGAAATTGCAAAACCGTGTTGTCAGAGTGTCCACCTTTTACCTCACCATAGCTTTTGGGGGACACTGAATAAATACCTACGCTTCCAAGGAACGGAAGGAAAAGGGTGTGTGTGTGTGTGTGTGTGTGTGTGTGTGTGTGTGTGTGTGTGTATGCGTGTGTGTGTGTGCGTGTGAGAACATTGTGCGGATAGGATTCCCCTAGTGAAGGTTACAATTAACACATGTCACCACGAGTAGGTGCAGAGGTATATCCCGCGGGCAAAGTGCCATTCTATGAGATCTACCAAGCAGAGTTTCACACTAACAGCAAGCAAAGCCCGCTGATATTTTCCTTCCTTTTGTTAGATAGTAAGATACAGACCATTTTAACCCTGCCAAAGTCTTTTAGCACCACAGTGATTCAACACCTATGTTACTAAAAGGCATCAAAATTTGGGGTCTCTATTATCCAAAGACCCTGTTGTCTTAGTTTTGGGAAGTAAGGATAGACCTTATTTTATCTATTCATATGTCACAGAAGAATTGGGGTTTTGTACTCCCCAATCTAAACAGCCAATGGATTTTGTTCTCTTACCCTAAATTGTAATGGAAAAGAACTTTTGGCTGAAATATGGCTGGCGGCGAAAGGGTTAAAGTGGGCAAATCTAGATTCAGGCGGAGGTGCTGTATTCGTGCTCTTCCCCCCTCCTCCCTCCCCTTTTCTTCTCATTTCTGCATGTACATAATATTTTTTATATTATTTAGCTTTCTTGTTCGATTTACTTCATTTTTCCCCAGGGCTGGGTGGATAAAAGCATGTAGCTTGCTTATCTCATGTTCCCTGGGTTTTCGTTTACGTTTTTG
>CM065698.1:19958492-19970992 GCA_017654935.2 Phymorhynchus buccinoides
CCAAATCGCTTCAAATTTGCTGTCCAGCTTGCTATGGCCGGGGCAAAGACTGGCAGGAACTTTGAAGAGAATCTGGAGAGCGCGTCACTCTCAGAGCAACGCCAACGGGAAACGGGGCCTTATAACCGGCCTCTCGGCGTCCGTATCTCCGGTATTTCTGGGCGGATTGCCTTCGAATTTTGAAGATAGATGCCCGGGGACGTTGACTATTCGTGTGCCAAACCGGAAGCGAATCGATTCAGAAACGCGCGCGATATATGCCGCTTCACTTTTTCACAAACCGCGGCGTAACCAGACCCGACATTGACTCGCGATTTGGAACGTGCGTGACCAGGGATAGTGACTATCGTCGTGCAAAATTTCAACAGCATCCGTTCATAAACACGCGCGATATGCACCAATTTACAGTTTCGCGGATTCGGCGAAACGGGACCCGTCCAAACGTGCTGTTATTAAGATAATTCATCCTATCTATTTACATAATTGCGGGTCACTGAGGTTAACTGACGTGTGGCAGCGGGGCCAGCTGACAGAAATCTCCCCAGCATGCCTGAACTACCGAAGAAGAAGAAGAAACAACTTATATGGGGGGGGGGGGGGGGGGGGGGGCGCGTGCGTTGCTGTCTGTCTGTCTGTCTGTCTCTCTCTCTCTCTCTCTCTCTCTCTCTCTCTCTCTCTCATCTCTCTCTCTCTCTCTCTCCTCTCTCTCTGTCTCTCTGTCTGTCTGTCTCTCTCTCTCTCTCTGTCTCATGTCTCTGTCTATGTGTCTCTCTCTCTGTCTGTCTGTCTGTCTCTGTCTTTCTCTCTCTCTCTCTCTCTCTCTCTCTCTCTCTCTCTCTCTCTCTCTCTCTCTCTCTCTCTCTCTCTCTCTCTCTCTCTCTCTGTCTGTCTGCCTCTGTGTCTGCTCCGGGGCGGAGGACGTTAAACAAATTTTCATTAATCCAGCCGGAACAGCAGTTGTCCTCTTTGCTCTCTGTCTATGTCTCTCTGTCTCTCTGTCTCTGTTTGTCTTTGTCTGTCTCTCTCTCTCTCTCTCTCTCTCTCTCTCTCTCTCTCTCTCTCTCTCTCTCCCTCTCTCTCTCTCTCTCTCTCTCTCTCTCTCTCTCTCTCTCTCTCTCTCTCTGTCTCTTGTAGGGCTATGAGATGTACTGATTATGTAGGCTACATGTTCAATGCATAATGTCTTTACTTGGTTACTCGACTTTTAACAATCTCTTAGGTGTCTAACGTGGGATCCTTAGTCATATAATAAAAAGGCAAGTGTGTGTATGTGTGTGTGTGTCTGTCTGTCTGAAACACAAAACGGGCCTTATAACTCCGCCGTTTTTTGACCGAATCGCTTCAAATTTGCTGTCAGTCTTGCTGTGGTCGGGGCAAAGCCTGGCAGCAAATTTGAAGAGAATCGGGAGAGCGCGTCACTCTCAGAGCAGTGCTAACAGGAAACGGGGCCTTATAACTCCCCGAATCACTTCAAATTTGCTGTACTCAGCGTTACCAGTATTTGGCGTTACCGTTACTAGGTGTTGCCGTTACTCAGGAGAGCGCATCACTCTCAGAGCAGCGCCAACGGGAAACGGGGCCTTATAACTCCGCCGTTTCTTAACCGAATTGCTTCAAATTTGCTGTCAGGCTTGCTGTGGCTGGGGCAAAGCCTGGCAGCAAATTTGAAGAGAATCGGGAGAGCGTGTCACTCTCAGAGCAGCGCCAACAGGAAACGGGGCCTTATAACTCCGCTGTTTCTTAACCGAATCGCTTCAAATTTGCTGTACTCAGCGTTACCAGTACTTGGCGTTACCGTTACTAGGCGTTACCGGTACTCGGATTTGCGCTAGTAATGATAATAATAATAATAATTATGAGGAAAATTTATATAGCGCCCATCCTACTATGTAGGCTACTAGAGGGCGCTTTACACAAAATTGAAATGGAATAAAAAACATGACATAATCCAATAACATGAGCAGACAAAACAATACCGGTCAGACTTCGTTTGGTCGGTAAAAATGGACATATGAATCAGCAACAACAACTGCTGTGACTATTACTACTACTACTACTACTACTACTACTACTACTACTACTACTACTACTACTACTACTACTACTACTTATAAGAGCCTTATACACATATGCATTGTCACACAATTTACAAGCATGAAATAACAGCATAATATTCACAACAACATACACACAAAAGCAACACACACACGACCAGCTTCTCTCTCTCTCTCTCTCTCTCTCTCTCTCTCTCTCTCTCTCTCTCCCTGTTTGTTATAGTTAACCCTCTCTGTTTCTGTCGTGAAGCAAAACAGGCCTCCCATTTCCATCTCCCACCCCATCACCCCCACACTCTCTTTCTCAATCTCCCCCCACCCCTTCAACCCACCCCTCATCCTCTCTCCCTTAATCTACCCAGTACTTGTTTGACGGGTGGCTGATTCGGGTGGGTAGGGACGGAGCTGGGTGGATACCATGGAAACTACTGGGACTGTGGGAAATATCTATTCACATCATATCGATAGTGCGCGAGTGTGTGTGTGTGTGTGTATGCGCGCGCGCGCGCGCGCGCGCGCGTGTGTGTGTGTGTGTGTGCGTGTGTGCGCGTGCGCGCGTGTGTGTGGGTGATTGGGGGGTGTAGGTGGCAATGTAGTTTTGAAGGGAATGAGTGTAGTGAGGGGGGCGAGTAGTTGAGGATGGTGGTTCATGCAAAGCTGGTTTGGAGCTAGGGAATGGTTCAACGTTGGATTCTTTTGGGGGTTTTATGCCCTAAAGCGAAAACAACAGTGGACAGAGACACACAGAGAGAGAGAGAGAGAGAGGCGGGCGGACGAACAGACAAACATCCAGAAGATGGACGGACGGGCGGACAGACAGAGAGAGAGAGAGGGGGGGGGGGGGGGGGTAGGACAGACATCCAGACAGATGGACGGACGGACACTGAGAGAGGTGATACCAAAAAGCTTAAATGTTACAAAGAGTCATAACTTCGCAGCCTACCAACCTTGCAAAGAATGAAGCCAACTTTCTCACTCTCCCACCGGGAAGGTGAAAAGGTGGAAGGTGGGAAGTGTTAGTGTTGTTGTAGGCAGTGAGTGAGTTCTCAATGATTCCCACCTGTAATGTAGGTGAAAAGGTGGGAGTTTAAAAAGACCCGGCTTCAGTCAGCTGCGGAGTGCGAGCTCTTTGTATATTCAGGCTTTTTGGTGGTACTGATAGAGATGATGAGGGGCCATTGTACTTTGGAAGATTCCGGGTATTAGTGGGGTTAGGGTCTCAATGTAAGTGAACATTTTCCACTCTTTCCCCATGGCAACACAGTGATAGGCCAGTCATATAATTATGACTTACATAATACTGTGTTGCCAAGGGGGAAAAGGGGAAAATGTTCACGTGTATAGATTTTTTTTAGTGCGGCAGTGTGTGTGTGTGTGTGTCTGTGTGCATGCACATGTGTGTGTGTGTGTGTGTGTGTGTGTGTGTGTGTGTGTGTGTGTGTGTGTGTGTGAGAGTGCATGCATGTGTGTCTGTATCACATGCGCATGTTCTGTGTGTGTGTGTTTTAAGAGTGTGTGTGTGTGTGTGTGTGTGTGTGTGTGTGTGTGTGTGTGTGTGTGTGTGTGTGTGTGTGAGTGCATGCATGTGTGTCTGTATCGCATGTGCATGTCTGTGTGTGTGTGTGTGTGTGTGTGTGTGTGTGTTTTTAAGAGTGTGTGTGTGTGTGTGAGAGTGAGTGAGAGAGAAAGAGAGTGCGATTAAACTACGTGTACATTTGCCTGAATTCATTTGGCATTCATACAAAATATTGATATGCAACTATATATAAAAAATATAACACTTTGTTTCTTTGACACAGACACACACACACACACACACACACACACACACACACACACACACACACACACACACACACTCTCTCTCTCTCTCTCTCTCTCTCTCTCTCTCTCTCTCTCTCTCTCTCTCTCTCTCTCTCTCTCTCTCTCTCTCTCTCTCTCTCTCTCTCTCTCTCTCTCTCCCTCTCACACAGAGTTAATACAGTACACACAGAGTTAATATTCTTTCTTCTTTTCTTTTTTAGCTGGCATCATGACTGTGATAGCTATTGATTTATGAGGCAGTGTCCCTGACGCCAAAAGGCTCATACTTAGTGATTGATTAATTAGTATTGTCCAGTTTATTGGCATTTGATGACCTTTGCTTCTTCCCCTTCTATCATTCTGCTGCTTCTTCCCCAAGCCTTCTTCATTTTTTCTCCAGGCCCCTCTCTCTCTCTCTCTCTCTCTCTCTCCTCTCTCTCTCTCTCTCTCTCTCTCTCTCTCTCTCTCTCTCTCTCTCTCTCTCTCTCTCTCTCTCTCTCTCTCTCTCTCTCTCTCTCCTCTCTCTCTCTCTCTCTCTCTCTCTCTCTCTCTCTCTCTCTCTCTCTCTCTCTCTCTCTCTCTCTCTCTCTCTTCTCTCTCTCTCTCTCTTTTCTCTCTCTCTCTCTCTCTCTCTCTTCTCTCTCTTTCTCTTCTCTCTCTCTCTCTCCTCTCTCTCTCTCTCTCTCTCTCTCTTATTCTTCCTTCTTTTCTTTCTTCTTTTCTTCTCTTTTTTTCTTTCTTTCTTTCTTCCTTCCTCCCTTTCTTTCTCCCTTCCTTTCAGTGCCTTTCGTCATTTCTCCCCCTCCCCCCCTCTCTCTGTCTCTCTCTCTCTCTCTCTCTCTCTCTCTCTCTCTCTCTGTCTCTCTCTCTCTCTCTCTCTCTCTCTCTCTCTCTCTCTCTCTCTCTCTCTCTGTCTCTCTCTCATTTATTATTTACTTTCTTCCTGTCTTTCTTTCCTTCTTTCTTTGATATCTTTCTCTTTTTCCTTTCATTTTTCTTTAGGTGTTAGGTATTATGTACTTTATAGTCACAGAGGCGTCTCTGTGGAATTCGGGTTGCTCCCACCTGGAGAGCGCGTCACAGCCAGAGGCACGCCACCCAATTTCTTCTTTTTTTTTTTGCTTGCGATTTTTGTGTGACTGAGGAGTAGGGGGGGGGGGGGGGGGGGGGGGGGGGGGGGGGGGGGGGGGGGGGGGGGGGATATTGACCACATGACAACTTTTTCGTTGCCACTGGGCTTAACGTATCTTTCTTTCTTTGTTCCTTTCTTTCTTTCTTTCCTTCTTCCTTTCTTTCTTTCTTCCTTCCTTAATTTCTTTTTTTCTTTCTTCCTTAATTTCTTTTTTTCTTTCTTCTTTAATTTTTTTCATTCTTTCTTTCTTCCTTCCTTCCTTCCTTCATTTCTTTCTTTCTTTCTTTCTTTCTGTTCTTTGTGTCTTGGCATAGTTTCCATTGACCCGCGTCTTTGTTGTTGCCTATTGTCTTCCTGTGTTGTTTTAATCCACCGGGTTGTCTCTGTGTGTCTCAGTCAAATTGGGTTTATCTGACTGTGTGTCTCTCAAGTCCTGTCCCTCTGGCTGCATCCATGTTTCTGTCTGTCCATCTATTTGTCTGTCTGCCCACCTGCCAGTATAATGTCTTCTTTTTTTTATTACCTCTGCACCAACACACACACGCATGCACGCACACGCACACACACACGCACATGCACGCACACACGCACACATACACACATGCTCTCCCTCTCCCCTCTTTCTGTGTATCTTTCAGTCGCTCTCCGTCTGTCTGTCTGTCTTGTCTCTGTCTCTCTTTCTCCAAAGAAAAAGTTTGAATATCACTTCGTCCACTTTCCTTCCCCTATCTCTGTCTGTCTGTCTGTCTGTCTTTCTGAGTGTGTATGTGTGTTGTTGTTACTCAATTTAACGTCCTTCCACTAAAAGTGATTCAGACAAATGTGTGTATGTCTGTACAAGTATGTGTGTGTGTGTGTGTATGCACGCACGCAACACACGCACACGCACACGCACACGCACATGCACACGCACACACACACACACACACACACAGGTAGTCAGACACCAGTATAGAGCCCTTCCTTCTCCAAAACAAAAGAAGAAGAAAACCCAGACCCTACCTCCGATCGACCACCTTGAGTCTTCAGGGGGTAGAGCTCCTACTGCTGCAGTTTGAGGAGAGAATTATTGATGAGGGCGGAACGTATCGATGGAGATTGGGGGGGGGGGGGGGAGAGGAAGCCAATGGTAAGGGGGCGGGTGGGGGGGGGAGAGGCAGTCATGAAGAAAATCAATGCCCCCCCCCCACCCCACCCCACCCCTACCAAAGCTGTTCTTCTTTCTGCCAGTATGTGGGACACCTTACCTCTACATCCTCTTCTTTATTGTTTCTCTGTCTCTCTCTCTCTCTCTTTCTCATTTCCTCTCTCTCTCTCTCATTTCCCCTCTCTCTCTCTCTCTCTCTCTATCTCTCTCTCTCTCTCTCTCTCTCTCTCTCTCTCTCTCTCTCTCTCTCTCTCTCTCTCTCTTCTCTCTCTCTCTCTCTCTCTCTCTCTCTCTCTCTCTCTCTCTCTCTCTCTCATTTTTTTCTCTCTCTCTCTCTCTCTCTCTCTTTCTCTCTCTCTCTCTCTCTCTCTCTCTCTCTCTCTCTCTCTCTCTCTCTCTCTCTCTCTCTCTCTCTCTCTCTCTCAACTCTTCTCTCTCTAGCTATTCCCCCCCCCCCCTCTCTCTCTCTCTGTGTCTGTCTGTTTTTTTTCTCCCCCCCCCCCCTCTCTCTCTCTCTCTCTCTCTCCTACTTCCCTCGTTTTTTTTCTGGCCTCTTCTTGCTCATATATTTATCGTTTTATTTTAGTAGTGCACATGTATGAGGAAATAGATACCTACCTACCTACCAGAAACAAAACATTGGCTTACAAACAAGCAACAACAAAAAGGACAACAAAGAGCAACAATAACAACAGTAGCTGAAACTAAAAAGAATAAAGTAATAGAAGAGCTGATAAAGAACGATAGAAAAATTATTTCTTATTGTTCAAATTTTACCCCCCCCCCCCCCCTAGTGCAGTGTTGTCCCATGTCTCTGTTGTTGGAGAAAGGAGATGACTAACTTAAAAGCTTGCTTCCCTGACAGTCGGCAGGTGTATGTATAATTATGGTCTCTGCGAGCATCAAAAGTAAGTTGCTATATTATACTTGTGGTGGTACCATAGCCGATGAGGTTTAACCGAGGCGTGGTTACCGCTACACCTATCTGTATTGTTAAAGAATCGGGACTTTACTGGAGTTGCACTGCCTCCAGTATTGTTCCCAACTTCTTTGTATTTACAAATGTCCCATATGTGTCTGTTCCAGACTGAGAGGACGTAAAACACCATTTTTGTTCGCATCAAAAGTAGGAAAAGCACCATTCCCGCTACTAGGCACTTTGCTGACGAAAAGGGTCGTACAGCATTTAAACTTCTTCTTCTGCGTTCCCAGGCCATATAGCCATAATGGGTAAGGTACGCATGTGTCCGGTTTTCACTGGTCTCCCCGCTGTGTACAGCCGACACATTCGTATTTCGGAGGAGCTCAAAGGAGAAAAAAATATTTGGAAGATTTTTTTTTTTTTAAGGCAGGAGAATGAATGGGCCAATAAGTCACAAAGATGGTAGATGATAGAAAGCGAAGGGAAAAGACAGAGTCAAATAGAGTGGCAGATTAGAGGAAGTTACATGCACAGAACTTCAAGAAGGTGGCGGAACTATTTTTACAAAAGACCCCCTGGTATCCCCACAGGGAGTGTTTAAGCAATATTGAAGTACTGCAGACACTCTAAATACAAAGTAATGTCCCATATGGCTTCAGCCGGGAGGATGTAAAGTTAAACTTTTCTGCAGACACAATGTTTTTTCACAAAACTGATACATGTATAGGTATTCATATAATCTCTCTCTCTCTCTCTCTCTCTCTCTCTCTCTCTCTCTCTCTCTCTCTCTCTCTCTCTCTCTCTCTCTCTCTCTCTCTCTCTCTCTCTCTCTCTCTCTCTCTCTCTCCTCTCTCTCTCTCTCTCTCTCTCTCTCTCTCTCTCTCTCTCTCTCTCTCTCTCTCTCTCTCTCTCTCTCTCTCTCTCTCTCTCTCTCTCTCTCTCTCTCTCTCTCTCTCTCTCTCTCTCTCTCTCTCTCTCTCTCTCTCTCTCTCTCTCTCTCTCTCTCTCTCTCTCTCTCTCTCTCTCTCTCTCTCTCTCTCTCTCTCATCTCTCTCTCTCTCTCTCTCTCTCTCTCTCTCTCTCTCTCTCTCTCTCTCTCTCTCTCTCTCTCTCTCTCTCTGCTTGTCATTGTGTGCATATGCATACCCACGCATGCGCATGTGCATCTATGTGTATGTCTGTGTCAGTATTATAATTTAATGCAGTTAGTATGGCCATATCTGTTTCTTTTTTTAGCAGTCAGCACGGGCTGGTTTCCAAGTGTAATTTAATCACCTTTGTTTTGTTGATATCCATTCAAGCATTTTGTTCTCATGCACACTGAGTGCATGCAAGCAAGCAAGCAAGCGAGCAATCACACACACACACAAAGATTTAAAGATTGTTTAATCCTTTGACCCCTTTTGGGGTATGGATTAAACAATTTAAAAAAAACCATACACACACACACTCTCTCTCTCTCTCTCTCTCTCTCTCTCTCTCTCTCTAACTATGATTTATGTGTGTGAAAGGAATTGTGAGAATGTTGATTTATATGTCATGTTGTCCTTGTTCTTTGGATTTGTTACATTTGATTGTTACATTGTTTACTTTTGAACCATTTGAGTTTGTTTTGTAATTTATTTATTTATTTATTCACTTCATATGTCATTATTTTATTAGAGGACCTGATGAAAATAAGCTATTTCTGCTTACTCAGTTTATCCTCATTAAAAATTTCGAGTTCGAGTTCGAGTTCTCTCTCTCTCCCTTCCTCCCCCTCCCCTCTCTCTCTCTCTCTCTCTCTCTCTCCCTCCTTCTCTCTCTCTCTCTCTCTCTCTCTCTCTCTCTCTCTCTCTCTCTCTCTCTCTCTCTCTCTCTCTCTCTCTCTTCAGTCTTCAATGTTCAGTCTCTGTGTGGAATGTTCCCTCTTTTGACAGCATTGGGTTTGGGTACCAGAAGGTGGCTGCCATGCTTAGGACATTTTGTGTGGAATGTTCTCTCTTTTGACAGCATTGGGTTTGGGTACCAGAAGGTGGCTGCCATGCTTAGGACATGTTGTGTGGAATGTTCTCTCTTTTGACAGCATTGGGTTTGGGTACCAGAAGGTGGCTGCCATGCTTAGGACATTTTGTGTGGAATGTTCTCTCTTTTGACAGCATTGGGTTTGGGTACCAGAAGGTGGCTGCCATGCTTAGGACATTTTGTGTGGAATGTTCTCTCTTTTGACAGCATTGGGTTTGGGTACCAGAAGGTGGCTGCCATGCTTAGGACATGTTGTGTGGAATGTTCTCTCTTTTGACAGCATTGGGTTTGGGTACCAGAAGGTGGCTGCCATGCTTAGGACATTTTGTGTGGAATGTTCTCTCTTTTGACAGCATTGGGTTTGGGTACCAGAAGGTGGCTGCCATGCTTAGGACATTTTGTGTGGAATGTTCTCTCTTTTGACAGCATTGGGTTTGGGTACCAGAAGGTGGCTGCCATGCTTAGGACATTTTGTGTGGAATGTTCTCTCTTTTGACAGCATTGGGTTTGGGTACCAGAAGGTGGCTGCCATGCTTAGGACATTTTGTGTGGAATGTTCTCTCTTTTGACAGCATTTGGGTTTGGGTACCAGAAGGTGGCTGCCATGCTTAGGACATTTTGTGTGGAATGTTCTCTCTTTTGACAGCATTGGGTTTGGGTACCAGAAGGTGGCTGCCATGCTTAGGACATTTTGTGTGGAAGGGAGGGAAGTGCATGGGGAGGGGTGTAAAGACACAGGTGTGTGTATTGTGGGAGGGGTGGGGGGTGGGGGATGTTGATGTGGGATGATAGCGTGTGAAGGAGATTAACTTGATCTGCTGAAGGAGAGGCTTGGGGGATAGGGAGGGGTGGGGGGGGGGGGGTAGGGGTGGGAAGGGGAGAAGAATGGAGGGGAGGTGGAGAGGCTGTGTGTGTGTGTGCATGTGTGTGTGTGTGTGTGTGTGTACATGCATGTGTGTGTGTACGTGTGTGCATGCATGTGTGTGTGTGTGTGTGTGTGTGTGAGAGAGAGAGAGAGAGAGAGAGAGAGAGAGAGAGAGAGAGAGAGAGAGAGAGAGGGGAGAAAGAGAGAGAGAGAAAGATTGTGCATTTGATTGGTATTGTTTTGTTCTTTTTATATCTTATTGTCTTTTGCCGATCGTAGATCGCAAAGGAGTATGTTTTCGTTCGAGTCTGTTTCTTTGTTTGTTTGTTTATTTTATTTTATTTTCTGATTGGGGGGTGGGGGGTTACTGTGTGTGTGTGTATCTGTGTCACTGTGTGCACGCGCAAGTGTATGTGTGTGTGTGATAGATAGAGGGGGAGGGGGAAGAAAGAGAGAGAGAATACCCATTTGATGTGTGTCCTTGGTATTTTTTTTCTTTAATCTTAGTATTTTCTTCATCATCGTGTGTGTGTGTTGTGTGTGTATGCGTGCGTGCGTGCGTGCGTGCATGTGTCAGACATGCCTACATTATGGTTTGACCATAAAGAACTACACATTTTGGGTCAAACTACTCAACTTATACTCATTGTTGAGCGTGACAATGCGTTTTGGAGTGTGTTGGCTGCTCATTTATGAAACAGAAAAATGACATTGAAAAGCACATCTCCTGACTAAGCTGACCGTCAATGAACCGTGAACTAACCTTTGATGAGTGTTGGCTTTCTTCTGAGAGAAAAAAGCACCCATATGGCCTCTGTATTCTTATGCACCACCTCATGGCGATTAATTTACAATATGTCACAACATTGTCACATATGTCACTTATGTGACTTAATGACACCAGGTAAATCTCTTTGATGACACACAAGATGATGTTTACCCCAAACTACACATTTTGCTTCAAAACTACTCATTTTGAAGTTGAAACTAATTTCAAGTTTAGGAGGTAGGCAGGTCTGGTGTGTGTTTGTGCGCATGTGTGTATGTGTATGTGTGTGCACGCACGTGTGTGTGTGTGTGTGCGTGCGCACGTATGTGTGTGTGTGTGTGTGTGTGTGTGTGTGAGGGGAGGGAGAGCAAGGTGTTGAAGGCAGGCATAGTTTTGGAGAGGGTAAGAAAAGATCTCTCTCTCTCTCTCTCTCTCTCTCTCTCTCTCTCTCTCTCTCTCTCTCTCTCTCTCTCTCTCTCTCTCTCTCTCTCTCTCTCTCTCTCTCTTTCTCTCTCTCTCTCCCTCTCTCTCTCTCTCTCTCTCTCTCTCTCTCTCTCTCTCTCTCTCTCTCTCTCTCTCTGTCTCTCTCTCACTTCCCCAAATTTTTGACTATTTAATACCCCCATGTAATTGTTCAGAAGTCTTTTCAGGCAATGTCAGCTCACACAGTTTTGTGTCCTGACCCTATTAGTTTACAAGTAGATTGTAAAAAACATAATAAAAAAAACCCAAAAAAACAGGGCTCTCTTTCCTATGCTAGCCAAACAGGGGAAAAACTGGGGACAGAAGGGCAAAAAGAGATATCATGGAAAAGCACACGTACAGATCAGCTACTCATATTAAGTTAAGGATCACCTTTTTGCAAATGATAGTAAAAGGCAATGGTAAATTTTGTCAAATACAGAAAAAAATGTATCGACACAAAAACCTTGATTCTATTTTTTATTTTATTTTTTTCTCTTTCGTTTCGTTTTCTTCTTCTTCTTCTTCAGGTTTTGCATCTCCTCAAAAATTGTTTATTAATATTGTAAAATAAAAGCGCGTGTTTTTTCTATGGAATTTTTAATTGAGACAACATTTGGACCTTTTCCATTTGAATTAACAGACAACTACAAGAATTACAAGATGATGTACACTGACAAACTACTGTGAACAGTTAATCTTTTCAAATGTGGGATGGAGCTGAAAAAAAGAGTCGTTTATCAGCTGAGCTTTGTCGTTTGTGAATGCATAACCCCCGTGGGGATATTGGGGGATCTTTTGTACAAATAGTTCCCCCACCCTCTGGAAGTTCTGTGCTTGTAAGTTCCTCTGATCTGTCACTCTCTTTGACCCTGTCTTTTCTCTTTGCTGACTGTCATGTACTATCTTACTGCCTTGCTGGTCCATTCTCCTGCCTTTGTTATAGAAACTGTATTTTCTCCAGCCAACAACGGACATGCCGGGCCTAACTATTTCTCAGATTGCAAGACATTTTGGGAGTGATTTGGAAATGCTTTTGAAAAATGCTTGTGAACATTGTGCAAATCTAAAGTTTTCTGAAACTCTTATTCTTTTTGGTACCAGTGAAGGTGTTAAGACTGACATAGTGTTGGATTTTATAATTTTACTAGCTAAATGTTTTCAAAATTATTATTGTTATTTTTATTTTTTTTAATTATTTCCTAAAAAAATCATTTCATGTGTACATATTTACTCATAATAGTTTGTTTATGTTTCTTTATAGTTCGTTTATTCGTGTGTATTTTTTCCTCATAATATTGTTATTTATTTTTATTGAATTTCTCAGCGCACTGTCCTCTGT
>CM065698.1:19975992-20045992 GCA_017654935.2 Phymorhynchus buccinoides
TTTGTTTTTGATTTAACATATTTCCACAAAAAGTGATTCAGACAAGTGTGTGTGTGTGTCTGTATGTCTGTGTGTGTGTGTCTGTATGTCTGTGTGTGTGTGTGTGTATGTGTGTGTGTGTGTGTGTGTGTGTGTCTGTGTCTGTATGTCTGTCTGTGTGTGTGTGTGTGTGTGTGTGTGTGTGTGTGTGTGTGTGTGTGTGTGTGTGTGTGTGTGTGTGCCTGTCTCTGTGTGTGTATGTGTGTTTATGTGTGTATTAATATGGACTTGCATTGATTTGCATGTTTGGGTTTATATCCTTTCTTTTTTCTGAAAAGACATGCATGTTTAGATTGTGTGTGTGTGTGTGTTTGTTTGTTGCAGGCGCTGGCAGCTCTGCTCAGAGTCACGGCAGTGAAACGGCACGACCATCATCATCATCATCATCGTCATTGTCATTGTCATCATCATTGTCATCAGTGGCAGGAGTCGGTGGCCTCAAGCTCAAGTTCCACAACGTCAAACCAACAACGTTGAAACAACAACCTTTCTCTTCTTCCTCTTCCATTTCTCCTTCTTCTGCCAATGGAGCAGGCCGGCCAGGGACCCCCCACAAAGTCTCCTCCTCCGAGTACAACCGATACATCAAAAAGTGAGTGAGGAGAATGCTTTAACCCCTTGACTGCCATATAACGGATCACATACTGACTTGATGACATCGCTGATGACGTCATCAGATGAAGTGGAATTCTTCTTCTTCTTCTTCTGCGTTCCCAGGCCATATGGCCATCATGGGTAAGGTACATATGTGTCCGGTTTTCAGTTTTCACTGGTCTCCCCGCTGCGTACAGCCGACACATTCCGATTTCAGAGGAGCTCAAAAGAAAAATTATTTGGAAGATGTCTTTGAAAAAGAGGCAGGAGAATGGGCCAATAAGTCAGAAAGATAGGTGACAGAAAGCAAGGGGAAAAGGCAGAGTCAAAGAGAGTGGCAGATTAGAGGAAGTTACAAGCACAGAACTTCCAGAAGGTG
This sequence comes from Phymorhynchus buccinoides, assembly GCA_017654935.2. NCBI lineage: Eukaryota > Metazoa > Mollusca > Gastropoda > Neogastropoda > Raphitomidae > Phymorhynchus > Phymorhynchus buccinoides. The sequence goes on from CM065698.1 coordinate 19,977,005, forward strand.
GGGGAACTATTTTTATGAAAGACCCCCCCGGTATCTCCATGGGGAGAATGAAGTGGAATAACTCTGATATTCTGGCTTTTTCTCTAACGCAGTCAAGAGAGTTATATCCCCAGACCATTTTGCCAGATTGGCTCTATCAGTTGTCTTTTTCATGGCATGATTTGTAAAATTAATTTTTCGTTAATTTTCTCTGGCAATCAATGGGTTAAGCCGGCGACACACACGCTTAAAATCGTATAGGGGGTGCGATCCGACAGGGCCACGTGAGTCATAATTTACGTGAAATACTTCAGTGTAAAAAATAATTCTGCTATTTGCGCTTACTATACTCCAGTAGACCCAATACATGAATTTCACATGAGTCATGACTCATCACAGTCACATCGCATTCAGATCTGATTCCTACGTAATGTAGCAGGCCTATTATGTTTTGGGTTCACACACACAAAGATTCAAAGATTCAAAGATTGTTTAATCCTTTGACCCCTTTTGGGGCATGGAGGACTTGAAGCAAATCAAGCAAATACAAAATTAATGCAACAATTGAAAACGGTTACAAAAGATAACCCTAATGTAATTAACACACCAAAATGTCACACAACTTTACTAAACCTTAAAAATTTAGCTAAATTTAATAACACCTTTTTACCACCAGAGAGCAATCGACAGTAGTTAAAGACGGACTTTACACATGTAAATTTTCTGGAAATAAACTGACATCTGATATCATTGTATTTGGGACATTTCATTACAAAATGAAACTCGTCACCAAGGTCATTGTGATCGCAGTCTCTACATAATCGTTCTTCATGGGGTATTCCAAGTCTTCTGCCAATTTCTATCATGAGTTTATGATTACCACACCGAAACCGTATAAGAGGATATATATAAACATCAGGCAACATTTCAATATATCTTTCACGGCAGAAATCGGTTTTATAATTTCTATAAATAAACATTTATTACTAGACTCTAAGGCATCATTCCAAGTACGTTTGTAATTTTCCTCTAATGAAGTACGAACATTTCTACAAAGTCTGTTAACAGACAAACAAGTTTGTGTATCCCAAACACAGTCAAATCCAGTTTCTATTAAAATATCCCGTATACATATCAACCACCCAGAAGTAAAAACCTGATTTCTATATAAATCATACAACACTTGATACAATCTAGAGGAATATTTGTTGATTTGTGAAGAAAGTAGCGATGCCCAAAATCTGATCATACGTGCTTTTATTTGAACTGACACAGGATAAATTCCCAGTTCTCCATAAACCAGTTCTGTTTTGGTAGAACGATTTAAATGAAAAAGATGTTTCAAAAATTTAAGCTGAAAACGTTCCATTAGTTTTAAATCACTATAACCCCACATTTCACAGCCATAAAGAAGAACAGGTAGTACCATCGATTCATATAAATCCAATACAATATTTACAGGCAAATATTGAATTCGTGCCATCTTCAATAAAGAAAACATAGCACATTGAGCCTGGTCATATAAATACTTCTTACATTTATAAAAATTCCCCGTTCTGCTGAAAATTATACCTAAATACTTAAAAGTGTGTACTATTTCAATGGACTGCTTTCTAAACTTTAAAACTTTTCTAGGAATATACGTCCATTAAAAACTACAACCTTTGTTTTTGCGACATTAACATTAAGCTTCCATTCATCACAATACTCAGATAATACATCAAGAGCATGCTGTAAACCATGAAGAGAATTAGCAATAATAACGATATCGTCAGCATATAACAGTAAAAGTAAACTAATGTAACCTAAATAAATCTGAATCAGGAAGATTTATGTCAATATTCAAGAAATCACAATTACGATCTGTTAAGTATCATTCAAGATCATTCAAATACAAAGAAAATAACAAAGGCGAAAGATTTTCGCCTTGACGAACACCCCTGAAACTGCTAAAATATTCAGATTGACTTCCATTTACAAATACAGACGATTTTATTTGCTGATACATATTTATGATTACTCGCAGAATTTTTCCATTTACACCTTCTTTAATAAGTTTCAAACACACACACACACACAGAGCACACACTACACACACACACACTCATTCATTCATGCACACACACACTCATTCACTCACATTATTATTTGGATTTATGTAAATGGCTTCATACGTATATTTTGTCGAATTAAGAATTGTATGTTTTCTTGTGATGCTTTATAAAACAAATGTTTTTGTCCTGTGCACTCTTTGTTCTGTGCACTCTCATTTGTCCCGCAGTCTTTGTTGTTATTTTGTTCTCTTGAGGACAGGATGTAAAAAAAAAGCTGTAATGCTTATTCCTTTTAGTTTTATCCTCAATAAAGATCATTTTGACTTGACTTGACACACACACACACACACTCACTCTCTCTCTCTCTCTCTCTCTCTCTCTCTCTCTCTCTCTCTCTCTCTCTCTCTCTCTCTCTCTCTCTCTCTCTCTCTCTCTCTCCCCTCCTTCTGACTGTAACAAATGCATCAGAAAGATTAGTGAGAAGCGGCTGCTCCCACCTGGAGAGCGTGTCGTCGCTAGTGCAGCACCAACTTTTCATTATTTGCTATTACCCGGTCCTTCCTGTTATGTGCGCAGATTTCGTAGTGGCGCAGACTGTGGGGGCAGCCATTGCCGTGACCTGGGCTACAGGGACCACTACCACTGCCACGACTGCAACTTCAAGGTCAGCCACAATATATAATAATTAATAATAATTTAATTCATTTTAAAAAGTGACGCCTGTCCCTCGCGAGGCTCCAGGCGCCATTACAAAGATAAAAACCAACAGGTTTAAGAAAGAAGAGAAAGGAGACATACAAGATTAAAACATAAAAAATAACTTTGACATCGTAAGAACAAGATATCATTAGAAAACATTCAAATTAATACATGCAGGGAACATATACCCCCAGCCCCTCCACTCTCTCTCCACCCCCTTCCCCTCCCCCCTCCCTCACCCCGCGCTGTCTCCCCCCCCTAAAAAACAACAACAACAAAACACACCCTCCACTCTCTCTCGCGCCTTCTCACTCACACACACACACACGCATGCACGCACGCACTCACCTACACACACGCAATCACACACACACCGTTTGGGATAAGACATATCAGCAGGTTGACGGTTGATACACATCAGATTAATCATGGTTAAAATAGGTATGGAATAAGAAGGTCTTCATGCCTGATTTAAAAGCGTTAAACGTTTGTGCATTATGAAGGGCTAAAGGTAGCGAATTAAAAACAGTAGGGCCAGCAAAGGAAAAAGAACGCTTGCCATATGTCTCCAGGCGAACTCGCGAAAAAGGAACAAAATATGCAAAGAAACTCCTCGGCTTTAACCCCTCATTGCTACAGAACAATTGAGAAATTATTGATTTTCTTATTATAAAATCTAAAAGGGACCTGTTAGACTCAATCTGAGAAAATGGTCTAGAGAATATCGTTCCTGACTTGTCTAATCTGAAAACCAGGGCCTGTGCTTACAATTGAGATAGCATGAGACTGATCATCATGATATCTTAGAAGTCCTTCTAAAGTGGTGGGATTCAACCCTTTCGCCGCCAGCCATTTTTCAGCCCAAAAATACCATTAAACTTAACTGGGTAGAGAGAAAAAGTTAACTACATTATTGAGAATTCTTCTGTGACATGTGTAGCATTAGGCCTATCCTTACCTCTAAAATTTAAGAAAATAGGGTCTTTGGATAACAGACACTGATTTGATGCCTTTTAATGACATGGGTGTTAACCATTGTGGTGCAACAATGCGACATTGACGGTGAAAGGGTTAACAGGACTTTAGAAGGACTTTTAGCATATCATGATGATCAGTCTCATACTATCTCAATGTGAATACAGGCCCAGAATTCCAGGACTATGACATCAGAAGTGATGACATCATCAATGACATCACACAGCCCAAGGGCAGGCAGTGAAGGTGTCAATGTAGAGTTACTAGAGATAAGCGGGTTTTTTCTTTTCTTCTTCTTTTTTTTCCAAGAAAAGTACACTGTGGCTCAGTTTGCAGTGAAGTAAATAAAAATAATAAAAAAATATATACCGTAATTTTCGGACTATAAGGCGATATTTTTTTCTCCTATTTCGACCTATGCGCCTAATAAACGAGGGCGTCCTATTAGTGAACAAAATCGTGAGAAGAGAGGCAGCGATTGCCGTACTCAGTACAGTCTACTGTGAGTCACAACATCGAAAGTGGTAACGAGTCGCCGATGCGACGAATACTCTCATTAAAATGCTTCAAAATCCCTATTATCATCCGAGATACCGTCCAACAGATGCCACAACCCTTCACTGGATGTAAAAAGCATCGTTGTAGAGCTTAAAATGCCATAATTCTACCAGTTTTCGCGAAGAAAAGTCCAAACACAACAACCGGAAGTTGCAGAAACGGAAGTTCGATTATTTGAGAAGGGAGCCAACTTTCGTTTATGACAGCAGTAATGGCGGTCGGTAAGCGCTTACAGGACGTGTACAGGCTTCAAACTTTCACTTTCTTTTGCGAGGCCTTATAAACGAGGGCGCATTTTACTTTAATTTTTTTAGATTTTTCTTGAAAATTGCCCTATTCGCCTTATGCACCGCAGCGCCTAATGATCCGAAAAATACGGTATATATATATATATATATGTATATATACTGTTCAGGTGTTCCTGAAGAAGGAAGAGATGATCCGCCATTACAAGTGGCACAGGAAGCGGGAGGAGTCGCTGCAGCACGGCTTCCTGCGCTTCTCTCCCCTGGACGACTGCAGCATCAAGTTTGGCGGCTGCACGCACAACAAGCGACAGACCCACTACCACTGCATGCAGGTGTGTGGCCACGCGTCAACCAGTACATCATTCAGTACAGTGGAACCTCCCTTATAAGACCTCCCATTATGACTCCCTCCCATATAAGACCTGCTTCTCTGAGGCATTGCCCTTCTTTCTAAGTATTAAAATTACCTCCTTTATAAGACCTGATTTTGGATGATTTTTTAAGGTCTTATAAGGGAGGTTCCACTGTATTGTCACAAGTCAGTCAAGTCACAAGTCTCACAATTTATTGACCCCCCCCCAAAAAAAAAAAAAAAAAAAAACCGACACAAAAAACATCTGTGGTGTCAGGTAAAAGATAAACAGTAAACAAATAAGATCACAGTTCAAATCACTGCATAATTCAAAACATCGGGACTTGCCTGGTATTGCAGTACCTCCAGGATCGTCCCACTATCTTTATAGTTATTGATGTTCCACATGTGTCTGTTCCAGGCCGGAGGACGTTTAAACGGACTTTCCTCATCATCACAGTTCAAATATCAAAATACAGCATTCATGCATAACTCAATCGCATGCACACACCAGGCACACCCTCTGCTCTCTCTCGCCCCCACCCCCTCCCCTCTCCCTCCCTTTTTCACACATAGAGAGACAGACATACAGACAGAGAGATTGAGAGAGAGAGAGAGAGAGAGAGAGCACAAACACACATAATAACTTTCAGTGAAAATGATAAATATGCACACACACACACACATACACAAACATTCACACACACACACACGCACACACAGGTGCTTGTAGATTATGGCTGAGAGTGCAGATGCACCCTGGGCAAGGCTTCTCCACTGTGAACAAATTCTACCCCAGCCTTCCGGAATGGCAAAGCCAGAGAGGTCTAAAACCAAAAAGGTCTAAAATAGTCATACTTGTCTCTCCTGGCAGACTGGGTGCGACAAGGTGTACGTGAGCACGTCGGATGTTCAGATGCACGCCAACTACCACCGCAAGGACTCTGCCATCATCCAGGAGGGGTTCCAGAGGTTCCGGGCCACGGAGGACTGTGGCACCACCTCCTGCCAGTTCCACACGCAGCGCACCACCCACTTCCACTGCCGCAGACCCCACTGCAACTTCACCTTCAAACACAAGGCAGACATGGGTTAGTGGCTGTTTATTTCAATGTATGTGTGTATTTCATCATGTGTGTGTGTGTGTGTGTGTGTGTTTCCACTGCCGCAGACCCCACTGCAACTTCACCTTCAAACACAAGGCGGACATGGGTTAGTGGCTGTTTATTTCAATGTATGTGTGTATTTCATCATGTGTGTGTGTGTGTGTGTTTCCACTGCCGCAGACCCCACTGCAACTTCACCTTCAAACACAAGGCAGACATGGGTTAGTGGCTGTTTATTTCAATGTATGTGTGTATTTCATCATGTGTGTGTGTGTGTGTGTTTCCACTGCCGCAGACCCCACTGTAACTTCACCTTCTAACACAACTTCAAGGCAGACATGGGTTAGTGGCTGTTTATTTCAATGTCTGTGTATTTCAACTTCACCTTCAAACACAAGGCAGACATGGGTTAGAGGCTGTTTATTTCAATGTATGTGTGTTTCAACTTCACCTTCAAACACAAGGCAGACATGGGTTAGAGGCTGTTTATTTCAATGTGTGTGTGTCGCCTTGGCTTACGGCTGTGTCAGACCAATTGACATAGGCTAGAACACCAAGGCTACATCAAAATGTTGTTATGCTAAGCATAGTTGTGCGGGGATTGTCTTTAGCCATGACAAGCTTCTAGCATAACATCATCTGTCTCCACATTCCCCCAAAGTCGGAGTGTGGCTGCCCAGAGTGTGTGCGCATGAGTATAAACATGTGTGTGTGTATGTACCTGTATCATGTTTATATGCATGTATTTGTGCACACACACACACTTTTGCATAAACGTTTATGATGTTTATAATTCCCTCCCTTTCCTCCCTGCTCAGTGTCTACTATATGATGTCATTGATGATGTCATAACTTTTCATATCACAACTCTGGAACACAGTTTTTGTTTTAGATCAGCCAGGAAAGGTATAACTCTAAACCATATGTCAGATTGAGTCTAACAGGTCTCTTTTCAATTTTATAATTAAAAAATAATAATATGTCAATTTTTCTCTGGCAGTGAAGAGGTCACCCTATTTTTCAGACTATAATGCGCACCTTATTATAAGGCCCACCCCCACCCCACCCCACCCCCATATTTTGCACAAAATTCAGATTTTATTACATATTTTTTTACTATAATATATTATCAATCATATCCCCCCTGTGGGGATACCGGGGGGTCTTTTGTATAAATAGTTCCCCCACCTTCTGGAAGTTCTGTGCTTGTAATTTCCTCTAATCTGTCATTCTCTTTGACTCTGCCTTTTCCCTTTGCTTACTGTCATCTACTACTACCTTTCTGCCTTGCCGGTCCATTCTCCTGCCTTCTTTCACGAAACACTTTCAAAAACGTTTCCTCCAGCCAAAGTCGGACTTGCTGGGCCTAACTATTTCTTAGTTAGGCGCATAACGGCAGCATGACGCATCTGCGCTCATAATTGACAGGAAACTGTCTGAGCAATCGAAGAAGAAATCAATCATATTATAAGGCGCAGGTGTCTCAATCTTGGGGAAAAGTGTCACCTTATAGTCCGAATAATATGGTAAAATTATTGTTTTGTTTTGTTTTTCACAGAGAAGCACAAGAGCTACCACCAGAAGGATGAGATCCTGGGGCGCGATGGCTTCAAGAAGTTCATGAAATATGAACACTGCTCCTACAAAGAAAAAGGATGCCGCTTCTCCAAAATCAGCAACCACATCCACTGCATCCGAGAAGGTACGTTTAGCGTGAGAAGAAACTCAAGTCCATGACTATCAACTCTTTTATTGGGCTGACCATCGATTATTTTAATGTGTTGAAATATTGCTGCAAGGAATGAGTTTCTGTGTGTGTGTGTGGTGTCTTTGTGTGTGTGTGTGTGGTGTCTTTGTGTGTGTGTGGGGGGGGGGGGGTTGTTGTTCTTCAGTTTAACGTCCTTCCACTAGCTTAAAACATCAACTTTACTTACTCTTGTTTGATCATCTGGATTTAAGATCGGAAAGTATTCTTGAACAAAGTAATTAGTGTATCCCCTGAAGTCGGAGTATGGCCACCCTTGTGGCGGGGCCCTTTAAAAGCAGCCATGCATGTAATCTTCCCACCCAAGGCCTTGCGAAATGTTCACATGGCACTGGGTGTGCCCCCAGAGTGTTAAGTTGGGGAACGAAAACAACAAGTAATTAGTGTTACAAGAATCTGGTTCAAGAACTATAGATCTGTGAAAAGCATGTTTCTATCACAAGGAGACATTTTTTAGTATATTAACCCCTTCCCTGCTTGTACTTAATGATGTCATTGATGATGTCATAACTTATGATGTCATAAGCCTGGGATGATGTTTTTAAGCCAGAAAGGATATATCTCTAGACCATTTTCTCTGATTGAGTCTAACAGATTTGTTTTAAACTTTATAATTAAAAAAATCGATAATTCTGTTTTCCTCTGGCAGTGAAGGGGTTAACAAATTATTCAGCTATCTTGCCCTTTCCACTGTGTGTCACACCCTCACAATTTCTTTTGAATTTTTTAATCGAGAAGCAAAATTCTGCCATCATTTGGAAAAGGATAGGGGTAGCCTAGGATTATTTTCATTAAAAAAAAAATGAAAGAAGCAGACCTGGAGGGTCATAAACACGAGAGGGCGTGTGTAAAGTACAACTCTGCGAATTAATTCTTGGTGGGTTTTTTTCTTTGTTTTATTATAGGCTGCAACTACGTGCTTCACTCCACCGCTCAGCTGTACTCTCACAAGCGGAAGCACGAACGGCGAGAGTTTGAGAACCTGTACCGCACGTTCCGCCAGGTCCAGCGGCCCATCCAGCCTGTGGCCACGGCCAGCCAGCCACCAAGGCCTCAGGGCTTGGAGACTGGGGGGGTGCCCAGAGCAGGGGTCCCCCTGATGTCCAAGGTGGGCCTGGCCTCCCTGCCCCTGCAGGCCTACGCAGAGCCCATGGTGGTGGGGGGGTCCATTATGCAGCCGGTGCCCCTCCCCCTCAAGCTGAAGAGCAGGGGCGGGGGTGGGGGCAGAGTTTTGGCGCCTAGTGTGGCTGTGGGGTCTGCAGGGGCCCAGCACGCGGCCTCCTCTCCTGCCGTCAGCCTGCCGGAACAACCTCTGGCCCTCACCGCCGCATCCACCAGCAAAAACAGCAGCAGTCGGCCTTCCCTGTCCCACAAGACTGAGTCCTGTGTGCAGGCTGTGACCCACCTCCTCCCCTCCCCATCACCCAGCCACCAGCCACCACAACAACAACAGTCGGCGTCAAGCTCAACTCCTCCGCAGAACCTTCGCATTAAACAGGAGCCCAAGTCTGAGGAGGAGGAGAGCGACGTAGAACACCGGTCGTCCTCGCTGGTCAGTCCTACCACCACCGCTAGCCGGCTGGAGAACGTCAAGCAGGAGAATCTCAACGACTCGCTGAACCTTTCCATCCCGCCCTCCACCCCCACCACCACCCCCCAGGGCTTGCAGCTGGACGGTTTCAAAGCCAGCGAAGTGCTGCAGCCAGCGTCAGAGGCGAAGGCAGGGGCCGTGGAATCCACGTCGGAGGCCAGTGTCAGTGCGGATGCCGGCAGCAAGGTGCCGGGGGGGCCCGTCATCACACTGCGGCCCCCTGGGAGGAGAGTGGGCGCCCCCGAGAAGAGGGAGAGGGACGAGTCCTGGAAGAATTACCTCATCAGGTCAGTGATGTGGTCAGAGCGCTGAAGGGAAAGACGTAGAGTTTCAACATTGAGACAGCAGTTTATTTATTCAACAGTGTTGGGTTTTTTTCCCGATTAAGTCCCTTGGGTTTTTCTAGGTAGCTGTGACCCACATACAATTGTCCCCAACTTCAAATTGAGGCTGCTCTTTAAAAATATGTTTTGGTTTGAATTTGGGGGCATTTGTATGGGAGTCAAGCTTGGTCAAAACAAGATTTCTTACAGCTATAAGAGGGAAAACATGTTAAGCCCGTGATTTTGACACATGATCTGGTGGGTCTTTAAAGAGATTTTGTATTCATTGGTCTATCCAGTTCTCCCAATTTTCAGAAGATTGATTCTAACAAAAATCTAATTTTAGCAGAAAGTTAAATTTGTGTGTTGATGTTTTGTATTCATTGAAATGTTGCCGTCTTTGGTGCTTTTTAAGCTGCCTTTGCCTGCAAATCAAGTAAAAGTTTATAAAAAGAGGATCAACCTCCCTTTCTCACCTTGCCATACTTTGTCCCTACCACCACTGGTCACTGCCCGTGTCATGCCTTAGCCTTGTTCTTTGCTTCAAGGAGACCCTGCCAGATCCCTTCCCATACTGTGTCCACCACTGGTCACTGCCCGTGTCATGCCTTGTTCTTTGCTTCAAGGAGACCCTGCCAGATCCCTTCCCATACTGTGTCCCTCCCACCACTGGTCACTGCCCGTGTCATGCCTTGTTCTTTGCTTCAAGGAGACCCTGCCAGATCCCTTCCCGTGTCCCTACCACCACTGGTCACTGCCCGTGTCATGCCTTGTTCTTTGCTTCAAGGAGACCCTGCCAGATCCCTTCCCATACTGTGTCCCTACCACCACTGGTCACTGCCCGTGTCATGCCTTGTTCTTTGCTTCAAGGAGACCCTGCCAGATCCCTTCCCATACTGTGTCCACCACTGGTCACTGCCCGTGTCATGCCTTGTTCTTTGCTTCAAGGAGACCCTGCCAGATCCCTTCCCATACTGTGTCCCTACCACCACTGGTCACTGCCCGTGTCATGCCTTGTTCTTTGCTTCAAGGAGACCCTGCCAGATCCCTTCCCATACTGTGTCCCTACCACCACTGGTCACTGCCCGTGTCATGCCTTGTTCTTTGCTTCAAGGAGACCCTGCCAGATCCCTTCCCATACTGTGTCCACCACTGGTCACTGCCCGTGTCATGCCTTGTTCTTTGCTTCAAGGAGACCCTGCCAGATCCCTTCCCATACTGTGTCCCTACCACCACTGGTCACTGCCCGTGTCATGCCTTGTTCTTTGCTTCAAGGAGACCCTGCCAGATCAATTTAAGATAGAACTTTTCCTTCAGCTTCGAGGAGGCATTGCCCCTTTGGTATTTGGTATATTCTAGTTACAGAGACTTGTCTCTGTGAAATTTGGGCTGCGGGCCGCTGCAAGCGCAGCGCCTACCCTTTTTTTGGAGGGGTGGAGGGGAGCAGTGTGTGAAGAGGGGTGGGGGTAGACTTTGGAAACCTAGCTATCAATTTGGTCATACCAGGCAGCGGGATTTCTCCCTGCTCTTAAAGACTTTTAACTGCCTTGGGATTTTTATGACCATAAAATGCGTAAAGGGTCAGACTAGCTTCAAGTCCACATCCGAAGGACTCGACATTCAGTTCGATTTTCTTGTCGAGCTAGAAAGAAAGGGCGAGGCCGGGATTCGAACCCAGGTCGCTCACGTTGCAATCATGCAATCGGATCGTCAGGCAAACATCTTAACCATTCTGCCACTTTTCTTCCTTGCTACCTCAACATTATTCAGAAAACCAAATTGATGACTAAAAAAGAAAAACCCTGTGGGGATACCGGTGGGGTCTTTTGTATAAATAGTTCCCCCACCTTCTGGAAGTTCTGTGCTTGTAACTTCCTCTAATCTGCCACTCTCTTTGACTCTGCTTTTTCCCTTTGCTTACTGTCATCTACTATTTTTCTGCCTTACCGGTCCATTCTCCTTCCTTTTTTTCCAAGAAGCACTTTCAAAGAGATTTCCTCCAGCCGAAGTCGGACTTGCTGGGCCTAACTATTTCTCAGTTAGGCGCATAACGGCAGCATGGTGCATCTGTGCTCATAATTGACAGGAAACTGTCTGAGCGAATGAAGGAGAAGAAGAAGACTAAAAAAACAACCATACATGTATATGTCTGGATGGCCATCTTTAGCTGGTAGTTTAGGGCAGCACTAAAATTCTAAAGGACTCTCAAAAAGAATGCGCAGGGGGTCCCAGGAATGCATTGGAAAAATTATTTTTAGCATTCGCAATGCCACCGGGACCCTCTATCCCGCCTCTAGGACCCTTTATACTGTAAGTGAAGGAGTCCCTGGGACCCCTTGTTTTGTGGGACAATTGGGAGCCCTGGGGCTGACATATCTGGTGTGTGTTGCAGGTACACGGCCAATGACCCGTGCCACTCGCGCTGCCAGCTGCTGTACAAGGACCACTACCACTGCAGGATACCCGGCTGCCAGATCCTGTTCCGCTCCAAGGACGGCGTCCGTGACCACGCCAAGTCAGTTACACTCTCTTGGGCGCTTTTCGGGGATCAGAATTGACAGAGGATTTGCAAACTTAACAAGTAGTAGAACGAAATGAACCCGCCATAAATTTTGGGCAAATTTTCAACTGTATTTCGGTTTTCTTCAGGTCATCTGACTAATACGAAACTCAAAACTCAGCATTTGCACAATTCAAAGGATGAAAATATCTAACAGAGAGGATTTGTTTCTGAAGGCGAAGAAGGGTTTTCTTTTTCTTTTTTTTCTTTTTTTCAACTAGTCTAATTTTTTGTTAGTTAACCCCTTGACTGCCATATAGCGTATCACATACTGACTTGATGACATCACTGATGATGAGGAATAACCCTGATATGCTGGTTTTTGCTCTAACACAGTCAAGAGAGTTATATTCCCAGACAATTTTGTCAGAATGGCTCAATCCGTTGTCTTTTTTTCATGGCATGATTTGCACGACTTTTTCTTTCATTTTCTCTGGCAGTCAAGGGGTTAAATAGCATTTCAAAGTGATTTCTGAGTGTATTGTGCATTCCTGGTTGTGTTTAGAACTGATTGTAGTGTTGTACATACAGTCTGGGTACTTCTTTATCATGCTTTTCATAGGTTTTGATTTTACACTATTCTGATACCTCACTTTTCTTCTTTTTTTGTTTGTGGCTCAAGCCACAAACCTATAACTCACTTTGTCAGTCGGTCGGTCCAAAATTGTCGCACATATTGACAAAATTGTCGCACTTCAAATCGAGGCTGCACTTCAAATTGAGGCTGCTCTTTAAAATGATGTATTTTAAAGCGTACAAAATAATAAACATACGTAATACAGACACTACAACAGACACGACGAGTATGCTGTGCTTCTTTTGATGAGTATAAGTAGGATACATAGTTTTAAATGTTTTCCAAAAGATATAAAAAGTTACGAAATGGTGCAGAGATAACATTCTGGTTTACAGATCAAAATTATTGAAAAGCCAGGGGAAGCGACTCATGATTGGAGTGGTAAAAATAGACCGCGTGCAACAAACTATTGCGATTCCGCGCTTTTTTTGTTTGTGGCACAAGCCACAAACCTATAACTCACTTTGTCGGTCTGTCAGTAGGTCCAAAATTGTCGCACTTCAAATCGAGGCTGCACTTCAAATTGAGGCTGCTCTTTAAAATGATGTTTCGTTTTCAATTGTCGCACGCCACAAACGATTGCGAATCCGCGCTTGTTTTTATGTGGATGTCTTCATAATCATGACCAACTATGACCGTATAGCAGAGGAGGCAACTGCTATTCTGAAAACCTAGATATTCCTTGCCCAAGATCCCCTCTCTCTCCCTCTCTATCCCCCTCTCTCTCTCTGTCATGAGGACTTGAAGACAATTAGTTGAAGACAATTAGTTGAAGACAATTAGCAATACGCATGGAAGGTCCCCAAAGTCCAACTAGCCCGCAAGGGTACAGCACAAAACCTGCAATTTACCTTCTAGTTTTTTAAAGTCATAATCTTTCATGTAAGCTGTATGAAAATGATTTCCCAGTTCTGTTGATAAAACATGGTCGAACATTTGGATACACACCGTACTTGTTTAATTTAATCTTTTTTGTTTTTTGTTTTTTGTTTCTTTAACCCTTTCACCACCAAAGTCGCATTTTAGCAGCACAGTAATTTAACACCTATGTCACTAAAAGGCATCAAATTGGGGTCTATTATCCAAAGACTCTGTTGTCTTAGTTTTGGGAAGTAAGGATAGACCTTATTTTATATGATATGTCACAGAAGAATCCCCAATACTGCAAATGGATTTCGTTCTCTACCCAGGTAAATTTAATGGACATTTTTGGCTGGCAGTGAAAGGGTTAATGTCATCTTTGATTTCAAAAAGTCATGATCTTCTTTGATTCCAGATCAATTCTGCCTTTGTTGTCATGTTTATATATTTATTTCAGGTTTAATGAGTCGTGAAACCCTTGTCTCTCTTTTTCAAGGCACAGCTCTAATAGAACACACTAAGACATACTTAGGCCCAGCATGTCCCCGTCTTTATATTGCTGGAGAACATCTTTGCAAGAGTTTCTATAAATAAAAAAAAGGCAAGAGAATGGACCAATAACTGAGTAAGGTATATGATAGTGAAAAAGAGGAAAAGTCAAAGTCAAAGAGAGTGATAGATTAGAGGAAGTTGCTAGCACAGAACTTCCAGAAGGCGAGGGGAACTTTTTGTTCTCAAAGATCCCCCGGTGGCAAATGAAAGGCAGGAGCTGTGCCGGTCGGGGTTCGTCCCCGGTGAGCGCTTTGCTAGCCGGATTGGTCCAGCCTGGATACTATGAAAAAGCCTATGGCCAACTGTAATATATACTGTCAATACCACCAGACAGTTTTTTAAAAAAATACACCAAAAAATACATTAAGTTCAAACTCTCATTGCGCTCTCCCGATTTCCGTCGAGTTTATTGGGGTCTGCAACGAACACCTTTTGCAAGAGTGAATGCGGAGGGTGGGGGAAGATGGTTCAGTACTAACCAGACAGGGGGATAACTCTCGCCAATAACCCCTATTTGATGCCACTAAATGGCTGCCTTTCGCAAGAGTGAATGCCCTTGTCAGTACTGACCAGCAAGAGCAATGACTCTCACTGTCAAGGGCGTTAATAACCCTAGTTGCAAAGGCCTATAGCTTTCATAGGCTCCTTCGACGTACGAATCCAGATCCAGATCCAGAGATCCCCACGGGGATAGATTTTGAATAATTACTGTTGCTAGTTTTGATTTTGGGGTCATTTGAAGTTTGACATCTAAGATACACCATTTTGCAGAAATCTGACCTGGAATGGGACTTGTTCGTGCGTGCATGCTTGCACATGCCTGAGTGTGATTTGTTGATGTGCTGCAGACACCACGACCTGCAAGAGCGCATCACGCCCATGGTGTATGAGAGGTACGACAGCACCCAGGCCTGCCCCTCTCAGGACTGCCAGTACTACAAGAAACACACACACTACCACTGCAACTGGGTAAGTGTGTGTTCGCTCGTTCTTTAATTTAACGTCTATCCATCTTACAGTGATCTTAGAGAAAAAGTGTGTGCGTGTCTGTGTCTGTGTGTGTGTGGGGGGGGGGGGGGGACAAAGATAAAGAATAATTTTTCTCTGTTTTTTTGTTTTCATTTGGATGGTAGGAGAATGTCCTTCCTCTGTAATGTATTTTTATATCTGTAATAGATTTTTTAATTAATGTGATGTGTTGATGCTCAATTATTCATTTCTTGATTGTTGCAGCTTAATTTGTGCTGGTCTTGATCTTGATTATTTGACTGGCAGAGTCCAATTCAGGACGTAAAACACCAGTGGGTGAAGAACTTGGGGAGAGCAACTCTTTGGAAAAGTAAAAAAACCTATCACTATCTAGACTGACCCAGCCAGCCAGGTCCCGCAGGTGTATTATGCTTGCAATGTATTTATGTTAGACACATTCTGTCGATACGTGCTTGGAGTAAAAAGTATAACTCATTTTATAGTAATTCTACAGATTGACAAGTTTTGATTTGTTTGTTTGTGTGTGTGTGTGTGTGTGTATCAAAACAGACGGGCTGCACACAAGCCATTCCGGAAGGAGGCCAAACATTTGCCCGCCTGGAGCACTACAGAATCCACGAATACGCCAAGGCGTCCGCCGGCAAAAACTACCGCTCGCAGGGTGCTTCAGGCTCTCCCGGTCGCCTGGAAGAACTGACGCACCGGCGCCGCGGACGACCGCCCAAGTACCCCCGCCTGGACATCCCTCTGGTGCCCAAAGTGGACCTGACCCTACAGGAGATCCGGGATTCCATGGCAGCAACAACGAACAGCGGGGAGGGAGACGAGGGGAAGGAGAAGAAGATCATCAACGGGTTCAAGAAGTTTGAGGCCAGCGAGTTCTGCCCGGACAAGCAGTGCGTGTACCGCGGCGGGGTGCACTACCACTGCGGGCGGCCCCGCTGCCACACGTCCACGGACCGCATCGACGTGCTGAACCTGCACGCCAAGGACTTCCACAGCTTCGTCAACATCCTGGACCACTTTGAGTTCTTTGACCGCAACGTCAACTGCCGGCGGGCCCACTGCGCCAACAACCGCACCAACCGCCACTACCACTGCACCTTCCCCCGCTGCGACTACTCCTTCGTGCGCCACAGCACCATGGCCCAGCACTGCAAGAAGCACCAGGCCGCGGGCGAGGCCAGGACCCTCGCTCCCTCCGCAGCAGCAGCAGCATCCACCAAAGTCCCTCTTGCCGGCACGCCAGTGTCTCCAGGCGCGCGCATCACGCCCATTCAGCTTCTGCGCCGCCCCGACGGCCAGACCTACATCCCCATTGTGCCGGCCCCTCCGTCGGTGCTGGATAAAAGCGTGGTGAAAGCCGCGGGTACCTTCTACCCTCTCTCCGGCCTGCCCACAGCCGTGTCGGCTACTCCGGTCAGCATGGTGACCTCCGCGCTGACCTTGACCTTTCCCGCCGGCCTGGTGTCGGCGGGCCTCCCGGTGATGGCGCCCATGACGTCAGGCGCGGCGATGTCCGTCATCGCAGGTAGCCTGCTGGCGGGCAGTGTGGCCACGGCGGTGTCCTCCGCCCCTCCCCTGACGGTGCTGCTGCAGCAGAAGGCCGGGGCCAAGGGCCTGGGCCAGCCCTCCTGGTCGGCCATGAGGAGCAGCATGCACTACAGCCTGCAGGCCAGCTGCGGCCGCCCCTTCTGCAAGCTGAAGAAGAAGGACCACTACCACTGCCTCGACTGCAACCAGGCCTTCTCAGACCCTGCCCGCCTGCGCGCACACATCAGCAAACACGGCGTCAAGTTCAAAAAGCTGAGTCAGGCCCACACCAACGCTGGCCCAAACGCTGCTACTGCTTCTGCTCCCTTTGTGAAGGCTCAGGCACAGGACCCTGGGGATGTGGGTCTGGATTTGTCCACCAGTAAATCGAGAGAGTCGAGAACTTTTGCGCAGGAGGAAAGTCATGTGGGAGAGGACGGTGGGGAGGAGGGGGCAGAAGACGACGCTGACAGCCTGTCGTCCTCTCTCAACCTCAGCGTGGGGAAGATCGCCAACTGCCTGGCTCCACCCACCACCTCCACCACCTCCACCATGCTGGATCTGTCCGACCACGACCCAGGGTCACTAGTCATCGACGAACACAGCACCAGCCAGTCCGAGGAGGAGACCTGTGCACCCGCCCACATCAGCATGAATGGAAGCAACAACAACGATGAGGATGAAGATGGAAGCGTGACAGACATGAGCCTTTCGGTCAGCACGTTGGCCAGCCCCAGCCCTAACGCGTCTCGTCGCTCCAGCCGCAAAAGGACGGCGCCCAACCACTTTGACTTTGTTCCCAGCGACGACGCCACCCTGGTGGCCAAACAGATGAAGCTGAAACTGAGCGGGCCCATCCCCTGCACCGCGCCATCCACCAGCGCCCCCAGCCCCTCGGCGGGGGGACCCCCCGGCAGCCCCGACGGCTTTGTGCGCATCAAGTGCGGCACAGACTGCAGCTACAGCAGCTGCACGTACCGCCACACCGTCACCCACTTCCACTGCCTCCGCCCGGAGTGCCTGTACGGCTTCAGCGACAAGTCCCGCAAGGAAAAGCACATGGACCGACACCGCCGCCTGGATGAGCTCATGGGGGGGGAGTTCCAGTACTTCCGGGCCACCGTCAGCTGCTGGCGAGGCGGCGGAGACGACGACGACACCTGCGAGTTTTCACAAAAATCGGGCCACTTCCACTGCGAGAAGTGCGCCTTCGTGTGCGCGGATTCCAGTAAGGTGCTGGCCCACCGCAAGTTCCACACCAAGATGGACAACATCAGCAGGAACGGGTTCCGGCGCTTCGGGGCGCTGCAGTACTGCGGGGTGCTCATGTGCAACTACAGCCGCAAGCAGACCCACTACCACTGCACCCACGACGGCTGTAACCACGCCGTGCTGGGGCCTGCCCAGATGGCGCCACACAAGCTGAAGCACGCCGCTCATGGTGTGTGAGCGAGCTGAATGGATAACATTGATTAGAAGAATCAGATTGTGGAATTTTTAGGTAGTGTGCAACCCCACGAGCTGAAACATGCCGCTCATGACGTGTGAGGAAGTGGGAATGGATAACTCAAATTGTGGCATTTTTAGGTAGTGCGCAACCCCACGAGCTGAAACTGGAGGCTGAAACATGGCTTGTGAGGCATCTGAGTGCTTGCGTGGAAGAATGATAGCATTGCTTATATTCACATTTCTTCCCGTTGAGGGAGGTAATTGATAGAATATAACGACATTTAAGCAAACACCAAATTATTGGAGGAGAGGTTTTGATGGGTTTTTACCACCTTTATCGATCCATGACTCTTGTGTAAGTAAGAAAGGTAACTGATGACAGAGAATATCAAATCCACCCAAAACTGATGGCATTGGTAATATTCCCATTTCTTCTGGCAAAGGGAGACAATAATTTATGACAGAAAAGAGCACATATTGCTTTTTCAGTTCACAGATTATCTCTTGTGAGAGGAGATGGGAATATTCTTTTTCTTTATTTCTTTGTCGATCGTTCAGTTTCCAGTCACATAAGCGCAGATACTTCATGCTGCTGTTATGCGCCCAACCAAGAAATAGTTAGGCCCAGCATGTCCGTCTTCGGCGGGAGAAAATCTTTGTAAGAGTTTCTTGAGCAAAGGCAGGAGAAGGGACCAATAAGGCAGAAAAATAGTAACAGATGATAGTAAGCAATGGGTAAAGGCACAGTCAAACACAGATTAGAGGACAGGAACTTCCAGAAGGTGGGGGAGCTATTATTCAAAAGATCCCCCGGTATCCCCACGGGGGGAGATGTGAATATTGCCCTGGCATTGATAAGAAGAATCGGAACGTGGTGTTGGCAGTGTGCAACAGTATTTATGGGGGGTTTTCTCTGTGTGTTTGTGTTTGTGCATGTGACTATGCGCGTGTTACTGTTAGTCTTTGGGTGTGGTTACATAGTTTTTCGTTATGCTCTGTGTGGATGCGAGCTAACACTGTGTTGTGGTGGTGTTAGTGCACAGTTGGTAAAGGTAAAGATGTGCCACCCCCCCATGCATTTCTCGGTTAATTCTATTTTTCCGTTTTTGCCTTTCTTACCATACATAAAGCTGTATTTTAGGAACATTTTTAGCTAATTACCTTTTTGGAATACTAACCCTAACCCTAACCCTAGCCCTAAACCTAACCCTACCCCCCACTATGTACTGCAGTACACCGCGATTTGTCACAGTTGTGGTTCGTTGCGTTTTTCCGTCTTATACGGTGGGGGGTAGGGTTAGGGTTAGGGCTAGGGTTAGGGTTAGGGTTAGTATTCCAAAAAGGTTATTAGCTAAAAATGTTCCTAAAATACAGCTTTATGTATGGTAAGAAAGGCAATAACGGAAAAATACAATTAACCGAGATAGGTAGGGGGGGTGGCACATCTTGACCTTTACCGCACATTTTTGTGCACATGAAGTTTAGTCTAAAAGTGTCTTTAGTTGTAGTTCAGTGAAAAATGAAGACTGTGAAGAAGCTAGTTTGGACGATGGTGTCTTCTTTGTGTAGAAGTCCAATTTATATTTCACAATTTTTATGCGCATCAACATCACCATCTTCTTTGTTTCAAAACTTTTTTCAAACAATCATTTGCTCTATTTTCATGTCCTGTTATTGATTAATGATTCAACATTCTCATACTTTTTTTTATTCAGTTATTGTTATTTTATAAACCAGGGCCTGTATTCACGTTGAGATAGCATGAGACTTAGCATGATGCTAACTTAGAAGCTCTTCCAATGTCCTATAGGATTTGCTATCTCAACGTGAATACAGGCCCTGATGAAAATAATTTACTTGTACGCAAAGGGGAGACAATTTAGGCATTGAAAAAAATATTATAAAAAGTTTTTAGCTTGCCCTGGCAACATTGCCAACCGTCATGTTTATCTGTTGTAATAAATATATGGATTACATTTTCGTAAAGAATTAAATCTCTTCTTTTTTTTTAAACAGAAAGATGTTACAGTTAATTCTCAGGAATATACAGAGATTTTTTTTTTTTTACTTTAAAAAAACTTGTTGAAGTATGCCTGCAATAGGTACCGCTGCTAACAAAAGGCATTCTTCCATGTAATGATAGCTAAAGTTTTACATCATTGACATTTTTTTTATAGCGGATTCAGTGATGTACCGAGGGGAAAAGTAATAGGACAAACTACTGAAACAAGAAAATCAATAGGACATGTCCTGGCTCTTGCAGAAATCAATAGGACATGTCCTGGCTCTTGCAGAAATCAATAGGACATGTCCTGGCTCTTGCAGAAATCAATAGGACATGTCCTGGCTCTTGCAGAAATCAATAGGACATGTCCTGGCTCTTGCAGAAATCAATAGGACATGTCCTGGCTCTTGCAGAAATCAATAGGACAATGTCCTGGCTCTTGCAGAAATCAATAGGACATGTCCTGGCTCTTGCAGAAATCAATAGGACATGTCCTGGCTTTTGCAGAAATCAATAGGACATGTCCTGGCTTTTGCAGAAATCAATAGGACATGTCCTGGCTCTTGCTGAAATCAATAGGACAAAGTCTGCAAGTGTTCAGTTTCAATGGGCCATTTGTCCTGACGGGGGAGGGGGAGGGGGGCACAATGGGACATTTTGAGTTTTAATAAGACTGTCCTATGACCTTGACCTCAGGATATCGCTGCAGATTATATATTTATACAGCACATTCCACTTTCAAAACCTGATTCATTTAATACCTGATGGTACTGGACCAATAACATAAGCATGACATTCCATAAATGTTTGGTTTTTCAGATTTTCTTTTTATCTTTGTTTTACTTGTTTTATGTCAAACCAATGTTACTACTAACATTCACCAAAAGATAGTAATCAAATATTTCACTTATTTATATAGAACCTAATGATGAAGTACTTTTGCAATCATTCATTAACATTAACATCAACATCAAATTCATGCTGACAGACATCAATGAGACTGACATGCAGCCAAAATGTAGCTGGATCGATTCATAATCTGTCTAAAACATGCATAATAGACATACCTTAATCGGTTTTAATGTGTTAACAATTTGTTATTGTTGATGCTTGCCTGATTTGCTTAAGGGGTATGCTGTTCCTACAAAAAACTATGTGGCGGTACCATAGCCGATGAGGTTAAACCGAGGCGTGGCTACCGCTACACCTATCTATATTGTTAAAAACTCGGGACTTTACTGGTGTTGCACTGCCTCCGGGCATTGCAGCCAGTATTGTTCCCACCATATTTGTATTTACAAATGTCCCATGTGTGTCTATGACCGAGAGGACATAAAACACCATTTTCATTTCTGATTTGCTAACAGTGTAGTTGTGAGTTTGTAGCCCTTGGCCTTGCTCTTGTCTGGCCTGGCGGTGTGTGAAGAATCATTGAACTGTTTCCTTTTTTTTTCCTTTTAACTATAAATGAATGCACATTCCTCAAATGTTTTCATTCCATGGACATCAATAATTGATGTATTTATTTGATATAGGGGTTTAAACATCCACTAAGTTTTGTATGGTGATTTCGTATTGTTGACTATTGTCCTGTGCAGTGTTAGAAACTACACTTTTGAATTTAGTTTTCATTCTCTTTGACACCACTTTCAAAATATGTAGAGGTGGATAAAGTTCTAACTTAAAAACAATTTCTAATTTTTGTTATTTTCCTCGCTAAAGTTGTAGTATTTCTTTTACTATGACCACAACTAGCACCAGACTTTTAAAGTATTGGAATTTTACTTTGCTATTTGATTTTACTTTTTGTGGTATGTATAAGAGAAATTACATTTAATTTTCTTTGAGCAGAACTGTCTTTATCAATAATTGAAAAAAACAATGTCCGACAATGATTTGACTTTTTCTTATTCTCAGTGCTCTTCTTCTTCATTGCCGTCCCAAATTTTCTTCCTCATCTATGCAAAAGCGTACCGTAAATTATTGATAGATTTTTGAAAAATATAATGTGAAATAGCCACTTATTTCTGACATTTTTGTAAAAGAATTATACATTCTTACATATGGCATTTTGTCAGTATGCAAAAGAAGCAAATGAGGTTTGATTTTATACTGATGTCTTTTGTGCGTGTCTATATGAATGATATTGTTTAGAACCCTTCATAATGCAGAGGGCATCACTGGAGTCACGATGTGTAGCTTAGTTGTTGTTTTTATCACAAACCAAGTGATCAAGAAGAGAGGGTGAGCATAATTCTGCCTGTGTGGGTGGGGTTTTTTCAGGAACCTTTGTGTGTGTGTGCGTGTGTCTGCTTGCATGTGTGTGTGTGCATGCATGTGTGTGTGTGAAGGTTTAATTAAATGTGTGTGCATGCATGTGTGTGAAGGTTGTTAGATTGAATTATGAAAATTATAATGCATTATGAGTGCATATATATATGTGTGTAGATGTGTATTCATGCGTGTTTAAACAATGAATTGGACACTTTTTAATCCTTTGATTATGTATTTACTTTTTTTATTAACAAAATTGCCCCATTGCGTGCTGTCTCTTGTAGACATGACTGGGTGACCCCCCAAAAAATCAATGGAGGACAGAAGTTGTACATATTTATATGTGTATGAATCACTTTTCTGACTCGTTTTACATTATTTATTTTTCGCCTTCTGTCACAGACTGCTGAGGTGGGAGGGCTGTTGAAATTCACTGAATAATTATGCATTCAAATTTTTTAAACCGTTCAATGTATTTTATTTTGGGCTGAAATCACACTGCTGAGTTGTTGATTGGTATCACTGATTATTATTACTTGTTTTGATGAATGCATCGTATTTGCCTTTACAACTGTTAGCAACAGGCTTTTTTTTCTTTTCTTTCTTTTTTTTTGGGGGGGAGGGGGGGGCTTCAAGGGACAGTATTTATTGACAGAAAGCTCTTCTTGAGCTTCTTTTTGTCAGTAAAGTATTTCTTTTTTTCTATAAGGAATTCGGTAATGCGTCCCCTGTTTCTGTGCATACTCCAATTGTGTGGCTTTTTTCATTTAAGCAAATTTCTGGTGGAAGATTCTTCTTCTTCGATCGCTCAGACAGTTTCCTGTCAATTATGAGCGCAGATGCGTCATGCTGCCGTTATGCGCCTAACTAAGAGGCCCAGCAAGTCCGACTTCGGCTGGAGGAAATGTTTTGAAAGTGTTTTGTGCAAAAAAGGCAGGAGAATGGACTGGTAAGGCAGAAAGATAGTAGATGATAGTAAGCAAAGGGAAAAGGCAGAGTCAAAGAGAGTGACAGATTAGAGGAAGTTACAAGCACAGAACTTCCAGAAGGTGGGGGAACTATTTAAACGGTATCCCCACGGGGGAAGGTGGAAGATGATGAGGCAGGATACACGGCTGTGAATTAGTCGTGTGTGATACTATACCCTCTGACGTGAATCAAATGCTAACAGTTGAGTCTACTAGTAAAAGCTGTGATCCTCACATCCAACTACGGTCATACGGATATCCAACTGTGACATCTGTAAGACATGAATCTGATGATATGCTGGTGTCTTAAAGGGAAAACAACCGATCCCAGGGATCGGGTCGTTCTCGCCAGTAAAGCTCTGCCTCGCGGTGGCTCGCACAACAGGGAACAAAGAAGGGCCAGCTGTGATTCAAATGCGGCGCACGCGACGAAAATGGTGTTTTACGTCCTCCCCTCTTTTGTAGTCCGGCAATGTGCCCAGTTTAAGTGAATGTGGTATGAAACCTCATTACTCGTTTCAATCACTTTACTGTAGACCCCCATAAGTGAATCTGATGAAATATACGTTTCTGTATCAGATATTTCATCAGATTCGTGTGCAGGGCTTTATGTGAATGTGGTGAATGAAACTAGCAGGATTTCATTTGATTAATAGACGATTTTCTGAGAAAAAAACTAGGGGAGTCGGAGAGCACATCGTGAAAATTAGTTGTTAACCTCCATTACTCGGTCAAATACCATAGCGACAATGCAACAATGACGTTGAAGCTTGAATCTGCAGGATGCAAGTCCGCGACTTGCAAACATTTTTTTAGAAAAATAAGGGGTGGCCAGTTGTTACAAAGTGATAGAACTTGCAAACTGCGACGTAAAAATATAAATTACATCTAATGTTAGAATGACGCACTGCGTTCTACATGCTGTGTGTCTCCTCAAACACATGAAGCGAGGGCTGGGGATCTACCTGAAGGTAGAGTAACTTCCCCTGTTTGACCGATTGAATTATGCAAGACCACTCCCACACACCATAAAATTACTCCCCTTAATTATTTCCGAACAATTCCTATTAAAACACTAGTATTGCTCTTTCATCATATTTATGCCTCACAGACATAGTCACAGTTGCATAGTCGTACAACTGAATTTGGATGTGTGGATCTGGGCCTGAACTCTGTATGTGGAAATGATTAAGGCCAAGATATTTGTGACATAAACCCGTGATTGTTATGGTAATAAATGTATTTCAGACATTCGTGTGCGTATGTTTTTGTTTTGTTTTTTAATCCTGTTGTTATCCTCTATTAATTTATTAAAAGATATTGATCAATAAATCCATCAGATGAATTTTTTTTAATAAATTAAATCAACAAAACAGGGTTATGAAGAATATGATAAATTTTCATAGATTGTGGTGAATCGGTTTCCATGCAGAGAAACTTGTTTGCAAAACTGTGTGGAAGAATGACGAAATTTCAAATCCAGTTTTGATTTATAGTTTGTGGTTTTGTATATTGTGAGAAGTAAGTCAGGTTTTTGTTCATTTTTTAATTATTATTCATATGTGTTTGTGTGGAGTTTTGTATGACGTTTGATGCGAGTCGGTTGAGTGAACCCATTTCACCTTAGGTGCACATGTGCAGAGGAAAGGAAGTTTATGTGTGTGGAGAAGAAAAAGCAAAGAATGGTCAACCTAGCTCGCCAATTTGACCGCCAGGTGGCAACCAACTTAATAGGGGCTTATCGATCTCGTGATATCTTTAGTTAGGGGGTAGAGAAAGAGAGAGAGAGGGAGGGACTCATCTCCCTCTCTCTCTTTATCCCCAACTAAGAATATAGAGAGGATTAGCCCCACTCGAGCGTTATGCCACCTGGCGGTCAAAACAGCCAGCTAAGCCGCTCATTACTGCATGCATGATTTTGTATTGAAAATAGGCCCAGTCATTATTTTGTTACCGCCCCACCCTCATAACCCCTTCCCTCATGTTTTATCAAGCTAGCAGCCATTATTGGTTATTGTAAGCGCATGAAGTGTATCTTGAATAACTTTCAACAATACAAGTGGATATCTGGTCATTCCATTTTGGTTATTGAATGTTGCGTGTTGTGAGTGTAGATTTTGTCAACAAAAGGGCTCTAAATATGATGAGGGAGGGAGGGGGTGGGGGCATATATATTACTACAAATTGTCTCATTGTCTTCAGTTACTTGAATTCGACACTGATCGTGGGATTGGCAAATGCTTGAGATGCTACAGATGACTACTAATCATGATTTGGAAATCTGTAGGTTTGTTTTTTAATGAATTCCTTTTATTCAATATTTCCTTGAGACGCACTGTTCATGTTCATTATTCTTACAAACTTTGGGGGGGGTCTTTTTTCTGTGTGAAAAAGAATGGTATTGCTAAGAAATGTGTCTGTTGTTGTGCTTTTTAAAGCAAACTTATAGTGTTTGTTTCAAATGTTTGTATTCTTACCCTAATTTGCATTTTTTTTGTTAATACATATTTTATCGAATGGATTCATTTTGTTCAGATGGTGTGTTTATGTGTGTGTGCTAAAGTATAAAATGTCATGGGTGATACCAGTAACTATCAGTTGACATAGATGTGAATTAATTTCAATGTAATTACTATGCATAATGTGTGTGTTTTGTCCAACCTATGATTATAACAAGATAACGCGTAGAAGGATGTGTATTACACATAATAACACAAGACATCAAAATATGCAGTTGTCCTGGTCGAGTCAAATTTCCCTTCGTCGTCGGTTTTCCTCTATAATTGTTTTCGTCTTCTTTGCTTTTAACAACGAAACTAGAACAAATCTTATTTACAGAGATCCATCCGTCCACTGGTATTCTCTCAACATTTGTAGCACATTACTGTTGTACTAACTGTTATTACTGTACGATTAAGAAAGTGTGCCTAGCAATATTGCGTAGATGTATTCATAAGGGCAAAAATGTAGCCGTTAAACGACATTTCAAAGGGTGTGTGAAGTTGTCAAATTCGAACAAAGCCAAGGGAAACACATATGTGTTGATGATTGCTGCATCAACCCCCTCTGCTAACCTGTATGTGTGTGTGTGTGTGACTGTGAGACTCTGTGTGCGACTGTGGGTGTGTGTGACTCTGTGTGTGTGTGTGTGTGACTCTGTGTGTGTGTGTGTGTATGTGTGACTCTGTGTGTGTGCATATTATGCAATTTCTGGTTGATGCAGCTGCAGCAGTACCTATGGTTCTTGTGTGTGTGCATTTGCGCATACAGGTGTGTGTGTGTAGGAGCATTGCCCTTTGATGCGTTCCTTTGAGGTTGGCAGCTTATGATTTTGTGTGGAGGTGTGCTTTGTGTGCGTATATGAGGGGGGGAAATGTGTCGCTGCACATTTATAGTACTGGGGCGGTATTCACGTTGAGATAGCATGAGACTTAGCATGATGCTAACTTAGAAGCTCTTCCAATGTCCTATAGGATTTAATATGACTTTTGGAAGAGCTTCTAAGTTAGCATCATGCTAAGTCTCATGCTATCTCGACATGAATACCGTCCCTGCTTGATAAGATTGCAGCCTCAATAGGGCTTTCTGAGTTAGGATCTAGTGACATTCAACATGAAGTATGTGTGTATGTAACAGTATGTCTTCACAATGTCTGTGAATGCTCGCATGTGTTTGTATGTGTGTGCACTAACATTCTTCTGCATGCTACAGTTTATGAAATGCAAGATGGAAGAATCTTCTTTTTTTTTTAAAGAATAGAAATACATAACAGAACAGTACTAAATTGCTGAATGTTTGTGTAATTGGCCTTATTGGGGACTCGTAAGAAACGTTTTAGGCGAACAAGTTTGAATAGTATTCCCAACTCTATATCAGTTGATGCAAATATGTTTTGTTGTTGTTTTTATGTCAACATGCAGACTGTTTATTAACCTCAGACATATACATACGTCCTCTATAATGCTTCAGTATTTGCCACCAACGTATATATACGTCAGCACTAAGTAGCGATTTTGCCGCATTCTAAAATCGAGCGGCAAACTAGCGGCGCATGCACTGCTGATAGGCGACACTGAAGGGGTTAAGGTAAAAAGCACTAAAACTAGACAGTAAATTAACGTAATTCAGTCCCTTTATAATTAAATGTTAAAATGATAAAGAAAATCATAAAGTATGTAGTATGCAATGTACAAATAGAAATGTAGGCACAAAAAGTTCAACACCTCAAAATACAATAATGAATATTCACTTATTTGCCTTTAATCATGAAGTAATTTGAATTTTTAACCCCTTCACTGTCAGAGGAAAACAGAAATTATTGATTTTCTTATTATACAATTTGAAAGAGACCTGTTAGACTCAATCTAAGAAAATGGTCTAGTGATATATCTTTCCTGACTTGTCTAAACCAAAAACCATCATTCCAGGGCTATGATATCAAAGGTTATGACATCATCAATGACATCACACACCCGGTAATAGACACAGGACCGGGCATGGAAGGGGTTAAAAATAATGTTTGGCTACAAAATTATTTGTTTTTGTTATTGTTGGAAAAAAACACCTTGATGAAAATTCCTTCTTCATGTGGTCTTTTGTTTTGTTTTGCGAATCTTTAAAAACATGTCTGCTGCCTGGACATGTGTATAGCCAGTTATTTACACGCTGTTGATAACGAATGAACAAACTACTGCTGTGTCGACTACTTCGATGTTTTTCACATTACTGTTGTTTCACTTTTTCTCACACTGCTGCTGCTCCTGTTCCTTTAACCTCTCACCAGATGCATTCCATTTCCGATCGCTGCGGATTCTTTTCTTTTGTTTGACGTCACTGTGGCCATAATAATTGTCTATGAGTGCGTTGTTGGTATTGAAGTTACTGCGCTCTTATTGAAACACTTTTCACTGCTGAGAACACTTTTTGCCTCTGTTGCTGTAGAGGGGAAGGAATCAGAATTCCCACTTTGACGAATCGATTATTATATTATGTATTGGTGTTTGAAGAGAACAAGGAATTAGCTGCAAGGGAGGGGGGGAGGATAAAAAGGGTGGGGGAGGGAGGGGGGCAACGGAATGGAAAGAGGTGGAGGGTTAATACCTTTTGGTTGATTTTGAAGTTTTGTTGTTGTTAGTCAAAGTGGTTGTTTATATGTATGGTGTGTGTGTTGTATTTAGTCAGAATGAATTGTTAAAATAGGTTTGACTGGAAGTGAATAAAATCAGACTTGGAAAACGATGTTCATTTAAAAAGTTTTTCTGATAATTTTTTCTTTAACTTGTGGTTTCTGTGGTTTAATAATAGACAACAATTTTTCTACTTTTTATTTAATTTTTTATTATTTTACGAATAGAGCGTGAAGCTGACAAAAGCAGGCTAGGTATGGGTGTATGTATATTGGGATATGTTTGGAATTGCTGTTTCACCATTCCATTGTGTTTAGGTTTTGCTTTTGAATATATATCCCATTTTCTTTTTAACATCCATTCATGTGTTTATTGAGTGATATTATAAACAGACCATCATAATTGTTGATTGTGGAGTTATTTGCAGATGTGTGTGAGAGAAAGATGTTTATCAAGAAAATGAATACTGGGCAAATGTTAAGATCAGCTCCCTCCGCTGTTCCAGGGTGAAGTTGGCCAATCAGCTTTAACGGAAAAGGTCATTCGGAGGGAGCTGATTGGCCAACTTCACCTTGGAACAGCGGAGGGAGCTGATCATAACATTAGCGGAATACTGTCATGGCTCCATCTTTTTTTAAATTGTTGGTTACCTTTTTCATCTGTGTGTCCTACCCTGTCTAACTATTTGTTACTGAAGTTACGTGCCTTCCTATTCTTATTCTTCTTGTGCCAACTTCTTCTTCTGTTCCCATGCCATATGGCCATAATGGGTAAGGTAAGTATGTGTCCGGTTTTCAGTTTCCACTTATCTCCCCGCTGCATACAGCCGACACATTCCAATTTCGGAGGAGCTCAAAGGAGAACATTATTTGGAAGATTTTTTTTTTAAGGCAGGAGAATGGGCCAATAAGTCAAAGATAGTAGATGACAGAAAGCAAAGGGAAAAGGCAAGAGTCATAGAGAGTGGCAGATTAGAGGAAGTTACAAGCACAGAACTTCCAGAAGGTGGGGGAACTATTTGTACAAAAGACCCCCAAGTATCCCCACGGGGAGAGACTCATGGAGGACGGGGGTCGTCCAGCTCCCCATATGGAGGCACGAGGCATCCACCCACTGCCCTGTTTTTGTGGCAACACACAGATGTACACTGAGAGAGAGAGAGAAAGCAAAGAGAGAGCAAAGGACCATACATCAAACACACACTAACTTACATGTCGCCAAAAGGAAAGAACCCCATTTCTGTGTACCCAAGAGTTCAGCAAGGCTCCCTCCCACACCCCACCCTCTCCCTGTCTATTAGTCACGAGAATAATGGCAGATTGTACAGGGCGTGAGTAACAGTCAGTTAGTGTCATGCAACACATGCAAACTTCTTTGCAATTTTATCTTCCAAACAAAATCAACAAGCTAGAAATTCTCCCAAAACATTTGTATATTTAAAAAATGTCATACAGTCATTCTCAGCCACCAGAAAATGTAAAAGGTGCTTCAACTTTTATAAGGCGCACACCACACATTTTTTTAATTTCACAAAATCTGATTTTTTTATTTTTTACTTATATGTAATATCAGTCTTAAGGGTTTTAGTAAGGGGCAAAAAATGTCGCCTTATAGACAGTAAAATACTCTTTTTTTCTCCAGTCTCCTTTCATGTTAATGGATCATTGAACCATTGTTCAAATGATACCAAAGACACTGTAATGGGAATAAGACAGACAACAGGAGAGTTATGGCGAGCCGGGCTGATAGGGTTATCGTTCGTGATCCCATTAACAATGGCGGCTCTATCCAAAGACTGGAATTTGAATCAACGCTTTTCTTAAATACCAGATTCTAATTGGAGTGCTTGGGCAAACCTTTTTCTGTTTTCCTGAAGACAAAGAAAGGTAAGGAAGCTGCAAATACGGCCAGAAAATCTATGAAACAGTAACCAGTTTTACAGAGATAAGTCTCTGTGACTTGAATATTCCAAATACTATATTACTGCTGATGTTCATGGTTCAAGGGGGGCATAATCAGGGTTTCTGTCCTCACTACTCATATAGGGGGAAAATGGCCGCTTGTCTGTCTTATTCCCATTACAGTGTCTTTGATGATACCCAAACAAACCTTCAGTGTGCATGTATGTTTGTGTCACTCTTTCTCACCAACAACCATAGCCAACTCTAGCAAAAGGTAGGATTCGTTATTCCAAGCAAAGCTGGGTTTTCACGTAAGTACAGACTAGACATAAACTCATTGATTAACAAATAAATACTATAATAAGCAAACCATTACTACACCAGATTTCAAAGAAAAAAGTGCCAATTATGCCACAGAGAATACAATCAATAAATACTGTCATTTTCATGGGGAAGGTACTACAACCCACTCATTATTAATTCCATTCCAATCTGTAAGAGGAACCAGTCCTCTATGCAAGTTTTAGCGCATATGCTTGCTTGAAGAAAATTAAATTAAAAAAAGGGTGTTGCCGATAACAATAATAACTGTCATCATCATTTATATAGCGCCCTTTCTCATGCAAGGTTGCACGCTTTATAAAAATACAAATATTCAACAATAAATGCACACACACACACACACATAGTAACCCCCACACACACACATACACATGTGAACCTAAACACACACACACACACAAACACACACACACACACACACACATGTGAACCTAAACACACACACACACACACACACACATGTGAACCTAAACACACACACACCACATACTAGTTACTTGGCGGCACACATCAGCTTTAGGTACTACAGTGGAACCTCCCTTATAAGACCTTCAAAAATCATCCAAAATGAGGTCTTATAAGGGAGGTAATTTTACTACTTACAAAGAAGGGCAATGTCTCAGAGAAGTAGGTCTTATGTTGGAGGGAGTCTTATAATGGAAGGTCTTATAAGGGAGGTTCCACTGTATACCACTACTAGCCATGCATAGATGATGGAAAACGATAGGACAAATTGTCCTGAAACAAGAAAACCAATAGGACAAAATGTCCTGGCTCTAAATAAAACCAATAGGATGAAGTCTGCCACTGTTAATTTTCTATAGGACATTTGTTCTGATAGGGGGAAACATGGTAGGACATTTTCAGGCTTAAGAGGACTAGGTTCTATGACCCGGGGCCTCGGGACATCACTGCATTACATAGGATTTTAAGGGATTCTGTACAATGGTTTACAAGATCTTGCCTCATCAGACAACAAACCTAAAGAAAGCAACAGGCTAAACACACACACACACACACATGTATGACACACATCACACACACACACATATGACACACACACCACACACACGTATGACATACACACACACACACTAACACACACACACACACACACACACACATACACACACACATATGATACACACACACACACACACGTATGACACACACACACACACACACACACGTATGACACACACACACACACATATGACACACACACACACACACGTATGACACACACACACACACACACATATGACACACACCACACACACACGTATGACACATACATGACACACACATGTATGACACACACACGTATGACACACACACACATATGACACACATCATACACACACACGTATGACACACATCACACACACACACTATCAACTGTTGATCCAGTCGACCACACAGCCCTCCCTCAGCACTCGGCGGTACAGCGCGACGTAGCGGGCGGCCTGAGAGGCCCGGGGCTGCACACACTGCTCGCACAACGCCTCCTTACTGACCACCGCCCTCTCCCCCACCCCCACCACCCCCTGCAAGCCCGCGGACTGCAAAACCTGCAGGACAAAGTCGAAGCAGTTGCAGTAGCTCTCGTGATATCTGCAAAACACACACACACACACAACAGGTTTTACGCTTGCTCTTAAACCCTTTTAAGTCGGAGTGTGGCTGCCCATGTGGCAGGATAATCAAAAACGGTCACACACATAATGCTCTCATCCCTAGCTGATGCATTTGTACCATAGCGTAAAAAATGCTTTGGCTGTTAGGATGATCCCTGGAGTCTTTTAGCCAGGGTATGACAACAACAACAACAACAAACCCTTCACTGCCTGAGAAAAAGAGAAGTTATCTTTTTTTTAACTCATTTCACCCTGCATCCCACACTAGGGCAACTACCAGCGCCTGTGCCCGACAGTTTGTCAGGCAGAGACCTCTATTTACTTTCCTTATCAATCTAAAAGCTATTAACGATTGAAGGAAGCTTGTTTTGAAGTTATTTGCGTCGGAATGACTCGCTAAACTCGTCCAAGTTTAAAGCATTTTATACTTGTTTTTTGGTCATTTTTTTGCAATAAAACTAGTATGTACAGTGGAACCTCCCTTATAAGACCTTCAAAAATCGATGATAATGAGATTAGTGTCCAATCGGTCAGAGACCCTTATGGACGGTATTAAAAAATCATCCAAAATTAGGTCTTATAAGGGAGGGATCTTATAAGGGAGGTAATTTTAATGCTTACATAGAAGGGCTATGTTTCAGAAAAGTAGGTCTTATGTGGGAGGGAGTCTTATAAAGGAGGTTCCACTGTACCTCTTTTAGAACCCACAGGCTGGGAGTGCAGCTCACAGGGCAAATGGGCAGAGCACGAAGGGTTAAACTATAAGAGACTTCGGGGGGGTTGGTTGGTGGTTGTTTTTTATAAGAGACTTGTTAGACACAATCTCAGAAATCAGTTTGGAGATAATTATGTCCCTCCCAACTGTTTTAGAACAAACAGCATTCCAGACTTGTGACATCAAAAGTTAAGAGATCATCAATGACATCATACGTTCCACAGAAGAGGAGTGTGGCTGTCCATGTCGCAGGGTAATTCAAACATGTAATGTTCTCACCCCTAGCTGATGCATTTGTACCATAGTGTTCAGGTGCTTCGGCTGTTGGGATGATCCCTGGAGTCTTCTAGCCAGGGTATGTCAACAACAACAACGCACATCATACTTGTCATGATTTTGAGGAGATTGTCAATTGATAAATATCTGAAAAATATACAGATAGATAGGACAGAAAAAAAGAACATAAACAAAAACACTGCTTATAAACCAAATTCCAGAGTCCAAAATATATTTTGACTCCAGTTAGAGGAAAATGACCATGGCCATGTTGTTGTTTGTTGTTTGCGTTCCCCAGCTTTAACCCCTTGACTGCCACCAACATATTACGTACTGACCTGATGATGTCATCATATGAAGAGGAATAGCCCTGATATGCTGGCTTTTGCTCTAACATAATCAAGAGAGTAATATCCCCAGACCATTTTCTCAGATTGGCTCTATCAGTTGTCTTTTTCATGTCATGATTTGGCCAATTTTTTCTTCTTCTTTTTCTCTGGCAATCAAGGGGTTAAACACTCTGGGGGCACACTCAGTGCCATGTGAACATTTTGCATGGCCTTGGGTGGGAAGATTACGTGCATGGCTGCTCCTAAAGAGCCCCGCCACAAGGGCGGCGGCCATACTCCGACTTGAGGGGAGACCATGGCCATGAGATTATTTTTCTCACAAATGATGCTTGGAATTTGTAAAGAAAAATTCAACATACTCTTTTGAGCAATGCTAACGTACTGTAACTAAGTGATCAAATAAAAAATAAGTAAATGTTTAAGAATTCTTTCTTGTTACCAAACAAAAATCTTCCCAAAAGACTGAAAAATTCTTAGCTAGCACGATACTCCGACCTTTCAACAAACTGAAATTAAACAACATTTGCACATACTTCTGTAGCTACACTTGTTTACAGACAGACAGATAGACAGACAAAGGCAACTCTGCAACTCTGTTCTCTTCGGTCTTGCAAAGGAAGAAATTGATCATTTACAACTAATCCAAAACAGTGTGGCTCGGCTCACACTCCGAAAGCGAAGGCGTGACCATGTCACACCACTCCTCAGGGAGCTGCACTGGCTGCCAGTGCAGTTTCGTTTAGAGTACAAACTGGCAGTCCTAGCATTCCGCCACTTGAACAGACCTTACCATCTTACCTCTCAAGTGCTCTCCAAACTACCACTCCTTCTCGCTCACACCGATCTTCCCATGCCAAACTGTTGAAAGTTCCTAAAGTTAATTTAAAGTCTTTTGGACAATGCAGTTTTAGTTTTTGTGCCCCCACTGTCTGGAACTCCTTGCCTGTTCACCTCCGTCACAATTCAGCACTTCCCGCTTTCAAAACCCAAATGAAAACTCAGTTGTTTCAAAGAGCTTTCTCTCTGTAACTTTTCACATTAATTAGATGATGATCGAATGAATGTGTATGTTAGCCCAATGGCATGTGAATCAGTGAATGTGAGCGCCTTGAGTTAAATTCTAAAGAAAGGCGTTATATAAATACTATGTATTATAATTATTAAAAACATAACCTCCCTGCTGGAGGTACACCTAACTGACCTGTGAGCTGTCCAGACGTGAGGGTCAGCAAAGCGAAGCAGAGCCTGGTCCCAGCTAGTGACCGCTGCTGGCTGACCACGGGGGCCGCTGTTGCTGTTGTTGTTGTGGGGCGCCCCTTCCAGTAAGGGGACGGCCACACACTGCTGCCACACCCCCTGGCCCCGGTGCAGCCCTGTCTCGTCAAAGTCGTAGCAGCGCCCTGCAAATCGCAACTGTTGTATGGCACTTGAACACTTGAAATTGTTTTTAAATTTTATATTGAACAATTTTTGTCATTATACAAATTACATGACATGAAGACAAAGCAAAACATACATACTCGCATTGATGTACTAAATAGCAGAAGTGAAGGAAGAAAGAAAGATAAATAAGTCAGCAAATAGGGATCATAATGGCATGACATGCAGGCAAAGCAAAACATACATACTATCATTGATGTACTAAATAGCAGAAGTGAAGGAAGAAAGAAAGATAAATAAGTCAGCAAATAGGGATCATAATGGCATGACATGCAGGCAAAGCAAAACTACATACTCTCATTGATGTACTAAATAGCAGAAGTGAAGGAAGAAATAAATAAATAGATACATAAGTCAATAAATAGGGATCATAAGCTATGGCAATATCAGAAATAGGATTGGTACTACTGTAGTTACAATAACATTAATGTACAAGTGGTGAAAACCACAATTATAGTACCTAATCATTTTCGTCCACATCATCATCATCTTCATCACCATCTTGACCATCACCACCGCTACCATTATGATGGCAACAACAACAATAGCAATGAAAAACACTTGAAATTTTATTGTCAGGGCAACTATGTCATAACTGTTGTGTGCAGTTAACAATGACATGCACCCTTTAAGAGTCGGCCAAGTAAATGGGAACTATTCCATGTTCCTTCTTCTTATTTGTTGATCGCCCAGATCGCTCCTGTCATTTGAGCGCAGATGCATCATACTGACATTAAGCGCCTAACTAAGACATAGTTAGGCCCAGCACTCTGTGCTTCTTGAAGATGGAATGCAGGTTACCTTGCATGTGTATATCACACGTACACACGTACATGCACACACACAGACAATGCAAGCATGTGCACACACACATAGTTAGGCCCAGCACTCTGTGTTTCTTGAAGATGGAATGCAGGTTACCTTGCATGTGTATATCACACGTACACACGTACATGCACACACACAGACAATGCAAGCATGTGCACACACACATATATGTATGCATGCACATGATACACTCACACACACACACACACACACACACACAAACACTGACACCCACAGACAAACATACTGACACAGACACACAAGCATACATGTATACACACACACACGCATGGTGAATTTCACTTTTCAGAGTTTTAGCCTACAACTGTACAAGGAATAAGAAGTTTATGAAATGCACATGCTGTTTACTTTTCAGCTTTCACAATCTGGTAAGCCCACCACCCCACCCACTCAATTCTCTCTCTCAAACTTTCATTCTCTTTTTAATCAACCGGTTCACTAGTTGTATCCTTCCTCCTCAATCTCTCTGTCTCTATCTCTTTGTCTCTGTCAGTGTCTGTCTGTCCGTTTCTGTCTCTCTGTCTCACACACACACGCACGTACGCACGAACACGCACGCACGCATGCACACACACACACACCACAGAGAATCAAAAGTCTGACAGACATACCTGAAGAATCTGTCAATCCTATATGAAGATCAGCTGTACTTGTATAATGTCTGTATGAAGAAAACAAAATGAAAAGCCATATACAAACACTAACACAGAAACAAATCGAGATTGTGTCAAATCTGCGATTTACTAGAAGATAAATTTCATCTTAAAATCTGCGTTTTTGTAGAAGAAAACTTTTATCTGAAAATTAATTTGTGCAATGTGGTTAAAGAAAAACCTTAGTCAAAAAACATGCATGCATCCCATCGTATCTCAACATCTATTAGATATGGTCTAAGTCCTAAACCTTTCACCGTCAAAGTTGCCTTTTAGCACCACACTGATTTGAACCAAAAACCGTGTGGATTTGAACCCATGTCACCAAAAAGCATCAAATCAGGGTCTTTCATCCAATTACCTTATTTTCTTAATTTTGGGAAATACTTTATGCATGCCATAGAGGAATCTCAAATGAATAATGCAGACGAATTCGGTTTTCTAACCATTTAACTTCTTTAATGGATGACTGGTAGCGAAAGTTAAAGCATGTCTATCTGATTGCTTTCATAAAAGTCTACAAAAGTCCACTGTTCCATCCTCAAGCTCACACTATATTTGTTGCTTAGCTGCCTCAATTGTAATAAATTGTATAACATTTATCAATTTTATCAGCCTTTTTGAGATTTTAACATCAACTGAACCTGACTTTGATGCCAACTCATATTTTGTTAGCTTTTTTGAGATTTTAACGTCAACTGAACCTTTGATGCTAACTTATATTTTGAATCCGACAAATACTGTATTTTACGGACTATAAGGCGACACTTTTTCCCCCCAGATTGAGGCCCTTATAATATGACTAATAATATAGTAAGAAATTACAATCACAAAATCTGATTTCTGTATAAAATTTCTCCCTGTGGGGATACCGGGGGATCTTTAATCAAAATAGTTCCTCCACCTTCTGGAAGTTCTGTGCATGTAACTTCCTCTATTCTGCCACTCTCTTTGACTCTGCCTTTTCCATCTGCCTTCTATAATCTACTATCTTTCTGACTTATTGCCTTTAAAAAAAAAAAAAAATTATATTATATAATATTTTCTCTTTTGAGCTCCTCCGAAATCGGAATGTGTCGGCTGTACGCAGCGGGGAGACCAGTAAAAACTGAAAACCGGACACATACGTTCCTTAGCCATTATGGCCATATGGCCTGGGAACGCAGAAGAAGAAGTATAAAATTTGAGGGCTGTGCCTCACAGTAAGGTGTGTCCAATAATTGAAAATATGGTGCACCAGCACATTCACAACCACAAAAAAAAAACCAAAAAAAGACGTTAGTTCAAATAAAATTTAAAAAATGACTGACTGAATGAAATCTCCGGAGGTTGGCCTCAGCACCATGCAGCAGGGGGCTTGGAGCGACGCGACAAAGGGGGAGGGGAGGAGGTAGGGGGGGATCCTCATGGGGGTGGTGGTGGTGTCCTGACCACACAGGGGGCAGAGGGGGGGCACCCGGTGGCACAGCAGGTTGGCCCGTCTGTCGCAGTGCTGGAAACACTTCAGGTCAGGCCAGGCTGGGCTCTTTTCCATGTTGTTCTCCTGCGATACAAACACAATGTAATCTATGTTATAAAATACTCTGTGTGTGTGTGTGTGTGTGTCTGTCCAGGGGTTTACAGCAGGTTGGCCCGTCTGTCGCAGTGCTGGAAACACTTCAGGTCAGGCCAGGCTGGACTCTTTTCCATGTTATTTTCCTGCGATAAAAACACAATGTAATCTATGTCATAAAATACTCTGTGTGTGTGTGTGTCTGTCCGGGGGTTTACAGCACGTTGGCCCTGGAAACACTTCAGGTCAGGCCACGGTTGTGCTGGGCTCTTTTCCATGTTATTCTCCTGTGACACAAACACAATATAATCTATGTTATAAAATACTCTGTGTGTGTCTGTCCGGAGGTTTACAGCAGGTTGGCCCGTCTGTCGCAATGCTGGAAACACTTCAATTCAGGCCAGTCTGGGCTCTTCTCCATGTTATTCTTTTGTGACACAAACACAATTATAATATATGTTATAAAATACTCTGTGTGTGTGTGTGTCTGTCCGGGAGTTTACAGCAGGTTGGCCCTTGGTCGCAGTGCTGGAAACACTTCAGGTCAGGCCACGGTTTTGCTGGGCTCTTCTCCATGTTATTCTCCTGTGATACAAACACAATATAATCTATGTTATAAAATACTCTTTGTGTGTGTGTGTCTGTCCGGGGGTTTACAGCAGGTTGGCCCATCTGTCGCAGTGCTGAAAACACCTCAGGTCAGGCCAGGCTGGGCTCTTTTCCATGTTATTCTCCTGCGATACAAACACAATATAATCTACATTATAAAATACTCTGTATGTGTGTGTGTGCCTGTCCGGGGGTTTACAGCAGGTTGGCCCGTCGGTCGCAGTGCTGGAATTTAAGACCATTTTTCACGCCTTTTTTGAAGTCTTAAAATTGACTGTGCTATATTACAAAATGCACTGTTTGTGGGGTGAGGTAGGGGGTCACAGCAGGTTGGCCCATCTATCGCAGTGCTGTAAACACTAAGTCAGGCCAGGCTTGTGCCGATATCTTCTCCATGACACACCCTTAGAAGATGAACACAACACAATATAATCTACATTATAAAATACTCTGTGTCAGTGTGTGTGTCTGGGGGGGGTGTGTCACAGCAGGTTGGCCCATCTGATGCACTGTTTGTGGGGTGAGGTAGGGGGTCACAGCAGGTTGGCCCATCTATCGCAGTCCTGTAAACACTAAGTCAGGCCAGGCTTGTGCCGATATCTTCTCCATGACACACCCTTAGAAGATGAACACAACACAATATAATCTACATTATAAAATATTCTGTGTCAGTGTGTGTGTCTGGGGGGGGGGGGGGGGGGGGTGGGGGGGGGGGTTTTTGGTGTTATGTCACAGCAGGTTGGCCCATCTGATGCAGTGCTGAAAACACTATCAGGTCAGGTCAGTGTTGTGTTGTGGACTCTTTTCCATGGAGAAAATCAGGTTTTATGTCCTCTCATCTGCAAACGGCACATGTAGGATGAAAACTATCGACCAAGCTTGTATACTGCATGTTGCGTTCCTACAATACACACATGTGTGCTCCTGGGAAATTTCAAAAATCCTGCAAGGGGGCGGCCCTGGTGGAGTGTAGGGGCAGTGCACACACACACACACACACACACACACACATTTACTGCTCTTTTTTCATCCCTCTAGACTAGTACAAGTGCTACATTCCTTTGAATGGCAAATGCCTACAATACAATAATAAAGTTTTACGCCCTCTTGGGCCTTTCGGCCATGTGGGGTATGGCAAATGCCTTTGAATGGCAAATGCTTATATAGGCCCTTTTTATTGTACAAGTGTGTGTAAGAAAATTGTTGCTTCTCAAATTCTCAATAATGCGGCAACATCGGCTCTAGGCAATTTAAAAATCCTGCAATTCAAGACATCCTACAAGAAGGAACATCCATGTACAATATACTTAATAGCACAATATAATATGTACTTTATTATAAAATTCAATGTGTATCACGGTGCATGTGTGTGCTGTGTCACTGTGTGTTTCCATATATATATGTGTATCACTATCAGTATCATTCTGTATACATGTGTATGTGTGTGTGTGTGTGTGTGTGTGTGTGTGAGAGAGAGAGAGAGAGAGAGAGAGAGAGAGAGAGAGAGAGAGAGAGAGAGAGAGAGATGGAGAGAGAGAGAGAGAGAGAGAGAGAGAGAGAGAGAGAGAGAGAGAGAGAGAGAGAGAGAAGAGAGAGTTGGGCAGAGAGAGAGAGAGAGAGAGACAGAGAGAAAGGGAGAAAGTTTAGACAAGCCTTTGTTTCATGGTGTGTGTGTGTGTGTGTGTGTGTGTGTGTGTGTGTATGTGTATATCACCTGCATATATTATATATGCATAAAATCTTCAGCCTGATGAAAGTTGGCTGCCTTATGCGAAGAAGATGTGTGTCTCTACCAAACCTGTCAGCCTGTGTCAGTGTGTGTGTTGTGTGTGAGTGTGTGTGTATCACGTATGTGTGTGTGTATGTGTGCGTGTGTGCGCGCACATGTGTGTGTATGTGTGTGTATGTCACATTATGTGTGTACTCTGTGTGTGTGTGTGTGTGTGTGTGCGTGTGCGTGCGTGCGCGTGTAGATCTATTTTTAAATTTTAAGGGGGTGGGGGGGGGGGGGGGGGGGGGGCTCTGCCGCTCTGCCCAAGATTTGGACACCAAAGTTTAGTTTTTAATTGTAACTTACTCATTAAAAAGAACTAGGATTTATATAAAAAAAGAGAGAACAATATAGTTACCTTTTCTAAGCAAAATGTACACCCAATGAATAAACACTTGAAATCGTCTCTGGTGAAGACGATGTAATAAACAGCAAGTGGGTTTACTTATTTTCGTCAGCGTTCAGTCCCCTTGTAGCCTAGCACTCTTCATCTCGAAGTTTGCAAACGTCACGCAAACAAGCACGATGCACCAAATGCAGAAAGAAGCTCCCAACAACCCTGTTGTTTTCTTCGACATTTCCATTGGAAATACGGTATGGGGAACTTCGATCTTTAGTAGACTTTGCGATCAGGAACACTGTGGTGTGTAGGGCGGCTGCAAGTGTGATCATTATTTCTTTTTACGCCCCACATACTCCGCTGTGTTGATGCGCGCGCGGCGTCACCGGGTGTGTCTAAACACCGGAAAATGCCGACAGGTGAATGCCGGTGTCATGAGAAATAAATAGTCCTATGAAATATCTACCCTTGCGCATTAGAACAGAAATTCTAAAGCGTCAGGCAATTTGCCCATTCACATGGGAGGGAAAGGGGGGGGGGGGGGGCACAAATAAAACAACAATAATCGAAATCGAATCGAACATGTTTTAGAGAGAGAGAGGGAGACTCAAGAGAGAGAGAGAGAGGGAGGTAAATAAGTCATGGCTTAAACAGGAAGTAGGCTAGCGTAAGCTGACGATTGGCTCAATACCCATGTGCAAAAACTTATAACTCGGAGTGCGCAAGCGTGAAATCGAAATGGGTAGATATATGTTGAGGTAGAATATTCTCTTCACACCGGAAAATGCAAACAATTCAGGAAAATGCCGAAAGGCAAATGCCGGAAAATACATTAAAATTAAAAATATCACACGGCCCAGGCCTAGGTCGCTACGTGCCCTTTGACGATCTCAGCCTGTGTGAACGGTGTGTGATGCCACAAAACCGTGTCTACTTAAAAATAATTGACATCTACTCATTGAGTGCTTTGATTTTTGTTGAGCGCCGATGTGTTTGTATATGTACGTGTGCGTGCGCTGTTTTGTTTGTAAACACGTCAATATGAATGGATTATGATGCGGTATGACGTGAATTCTATTCTAGTGTGCGGGATAGCCGAACCACGGAAATGTGTCATCGGTACCGTGTTAACCACTTTGCTGTTCGGCAATTTCACTTTCCATTGTAATATATTTTGGGGTTTTCTGTCAAATGTTTTCATAATTCAGCCCTACCATTCCGTGTTTTGATCATTCTACCTTCACCATTCAGCATTTTCCCGTATGTTTTGACCATTCAGCATTTTTCTGCATTTTCCGGTGTATAGACACACCATGGTAAATTTTTTTATGATTCTGCAAACTTGTAAAAAACGAGTGGTCGGGTATTGGTTTGTTTTTGTTAATGAATTAATATTTATATGGCGCAATATCCTGATGCACACAGCTCAAGGCGCCTTACAATTACAAATTACAATCAATAGAGTCAACTGTCATGCATATGTCGCAGTAGAAATCGGAATCCAGTACAATTCGGAATCCTACTAGTACAAATCGGAATTCCGATTTGTACTAGTACAAATCGGAATTCTAATTTCTACTGGCTTTTTTCTAGTACAAATCGGAATTCCGATTTGTACTAGTACAAATCGAAATTCCGATTTGTACTAGAATAATTCCTTCCTCTGAGATGGTCATAGTCTTCTTCTTCTTCGTTTGATCTTCCACCTTCATCATACTGAAGATTCTGAAGATTAACTTGGAAAAAGGTTTCTGCGCTTAGGTTAGGCTTCTGGTTTAAAGTCTTGGCTTAGTATGATGGGTAGAGAGGGAGTCGTGGATGAGGGTGGAGGGGGGGGGGAGGTAAGGAGATGAGGAGGAAG
This sequence comes from Phymorhynchus buccinoides, assembly GCA_017654935.2. Lineage (NCBI taxonomy): Eukaryota > Metazoa > Mollusca > Gastropoda > Neogastropoda > Raphitomidae > Phymorhynchus > Phymorhynchus buccinoides. Next base: position 20,019,846 of record CM065698.1, read on the forward strand.
AAGGGGATGGGGGGAGAGGGGGGGGGGTTAGATCTGGCTTTTGAAGGCTCCCACTGTGGCTGATGACACTGCCACAGAAGGGAGCAGGTTCCACTCGGCAATGGTCCGAGGGAAGAAGGACTGCTGACGGTACAGAGTCCTGCATGCTGGCAGTTGGTACGCCTCAGCATGCAGGAAACGAGTAGATCTTGTTGGAGGGCTGGCTTTCTGGAGGAGTTGATTGCCAATTCTCCATGATGGAACTTGAAGAAGTTGGTGAGCCGTGCCTTTCTTCTTCGCTCTGATAGCGGGGACCAGTTCAGTTGCTCATATATGGAGTCTACACTGGATGTCTGGCGGTGACGGTTGACGACCCAGCGTGCCCCCCTCCTCTGTAGACTGTACAGCTTCTATTTTCTTGATGTTTTTGCTGGTGTAGTCGAGCTCTTCGACTTCAAGTCGAGCACCTCGCAGTGTGTGGCCACAATCAACACACTTATTATATGTGTACGGGTACATATGTGCCACTGTCAGTGTGTATGTGTTACTCTGTGTGTGTGTGTCACTGTGTGTGTGTGTGGGGGGGGGGGGGGGTTCTGTGTATATTTCTTTAAGGCTCCTCCAAAATCGGAATGTGTTGGCTGAATGCAGCGGGGAGACCAGTGAAAACAGAAAAACAGACACATGCGTTCCTAACCCATTATGGCTAGATGGCCTGGGAACGCAGAAGAAGATGAAGTTCAAGTATTATGGATGGGAATTTGGATATCTAATTGAAGTTTGATTGAAAATTCTGCTGGTTTCAGGAAGTTGGTCGGATCAAGTTTGAACTGTTTGCCAATGGACCAAAAGGGGTGCCCAAAACAGCAGAGAATTTCAGGTATTTTTCATTGTCTTCATTTTGAGCAGTCAATCGTAGATTTACAAATAAGTATGTAGCAATCTCGGGGAGAATCTGGCATGTTCTACCAACAATTAATTAGCTTGCTTTTTTTGTGATGCAGCTGGTAGACATTGTGATGAAAGAAATTTATATATTGTTTGTCTAAAACTAACTAAAAGCAAAAAATTTTCTTTTTTGACTATGAGCATGGATAAAGTTATATTAAACATTTTTTTAGAAAGTGTTCTTGATCTTGATGGGGTTCGTCAGCAGGATCCAATTCTGGATAATTCTGTGTTGTTAAATAAAACTTGATTACTGAGCATGATGAGTAGTTTTTCTAATGGCAACGTTTGACTTTCACGGTTTCTGGATGAAGTGGTGGCTTTTTAACATGTAAAATATCTCACATGTGCAGACAGTTCTGCACTGGGGAATACAGAAAAGATGGTGTGCCTATCGGATACAAGGGCTGCTCCTTCCACAGGTTAGCACGGCTAAATGGTGTGTAGGATGACTTGTTTGTGTGTGTGTGTGTCATGTGTACATGTGTGTATATCATGTGTACGTGTGTGTCATGTTACTGTGTGTATGTTACTGTGTGTGTCTGTACTGGTGTGTTCTGGGTGCCTGAGTGTGTATCTGTATCTGTATTTGCTACGTTGAAGGAGTCTATGAAGGCTATTGCTCAACGGAAAGGGGAGAGCGCTTTGCGAGTTTAAAAACTTGTACTGTCCTGATGGTATGACAGTGTGTTTAAAATACTGTCCTGGTGGTATGGCAGTCAGTTAAAACAATTTACTGTCCTGATGGTATGACAGTAAGACAATGAGCCATAGACCTTTCTTTTGCGGCATCTAGGCAAGACCTCTCCGGCTAGCGTAGCGCTCACCGAGGACAAGCCCCGACCGGCACAGCTCCTGCCCTTCATTTACCACTTCTTTGATCTATGGCCCCTGCTCCCTAATTTAGTCTTTCTTTGGAGCAGGCCGCGAAGGTGTACCGCCTGGCGCTGGTGATGCTGCGCTGGCGGGGACTGCTGCGATGGAGGCGATGTATAATATATGTGTGCTCACTTATTTTGTTTCTGGGGTTTTTTTCTGTCTGGATATGGTGTATGTGTGGGGGGGCGCGAGCATGCGCGTGTGTCTAAACAACAATAAGCTCTAGGTATCCCATGCTTGCTTGATGACTATGAACTTTGGTGGGGTGGCTCTTGAGATGCCTACGTCAATGCTTATGATATTATGATATGATGTGATTTGTTTTTTATTTTAACATCCAACATAGTTTTCTATGCATGAGAGATAATACAGTCTTTTTACAAATTGCTCTTAACAATTTTTTCTTTTTTTTTCTTGCAGGGTGATTAAAGACTTCATGGTGCAAGGGGGCGACTTTGTCAATGTGAGTGGAACTTGAACCAGTGCGGTTGATCACAGCGTGGTTTGTTTTAATTTGGCCAGTTTTACACTGAGACTCATAGCCCAGTCATCACACACACACACACACACACTTGTAAACATGCACTCACACACACACAGTGACATACACACACTAAAGAATCTGCATGAATCATGACTGTCATGGCATGTTCTCTTGGCACATCCGCTTGCAACGCCAAAGAATAGAGTTTTGTTTTCTGAAACAGAATATAGCCACCATCATAAATCAAATGCCTGTGATGTCGTTAGTGTACAGTACAGTGGAGTATGTAAACACACAAGATCAAGATTCAAGATCAAGATTATTTAATCAGCCAATGCACCGTAATACAAAGGAAATCGTTTTGGTTTTGCACAAGACACAATCCAACAACAACGAAAGCATGCACATCGAATGGACAAATGACATCATCATGTATCAGTCTCTCCCTCAGATTCTCTCTCGCCAGACAAACTTTTGTGTGTGTTAACCGTATTTCGTGTTAAGAATTTTCAACCAAATTGAGGTCAAAATCAACCTGAAACCAGGTGCAACTAGTTATTCATGCATGTTGTGCTAGCGATATGTGGACTTGGCACCAGCTTAACTCTTTCAAGTCATTCCGGCCATATATGTTCGGAATTAATAGGTAACTGTCAATTTGATGCATTTGCTTCAAGGGAAGTAAATCTGTGTGCACAGGACTTCCAGAAGGTGGGGGGCTATTTGTACGAAAGAACACCCCACCACCCCAGTGGGGAAAGGGGGTGGTTATATATGTGCGGAATTAATTGATCGCTGATCGCTGTCAATTTGATGCATTTGCTTCAAGGGAAGCAAATCTGTGTGCACACAATATTTTGGCCACTTCTAAACTCGCTTCGCTCCCTTAGACCACAATGTTACCTCTAACTTTGCTTTTGTAGTGGTTTGTTGTGGGGAAACCAATCGGTGTAGAGTTGTTCTATATAATGTCTATATATATAAAAGTCTGATCTACCACTTTCCTATGTCTAAACCTGAAGTAAAAACCCCTAATCTTCCTTCATTTCTCATTTTGTTTATGTATGTTTTGTTTGTGTGTATGGCTGGAGGGTTTTGAAATAACTCAGTGTCTGCCCAGAGTTACTTTTTTGTGTGAACGTTGTGTGAGGTCAGCTGCACACAGTTTGAAAAGCTTGTGCACGATCGCAGGCGTAATGTGAATGAGCTTAACTTTAAACTACTGTTGACTGTCAGGGGGATGGAACAGGGCTGACCAGCATCTACGGGGGGCGGCCGTTTGCTGACGAGAAGTTCACCTACAGACACTACGGTCCTGGCATCCTCAGCATGGTTAGTGGGCACACAGATGTGTGCTTGATCTATGTTCCCCTGGCAGACTATGCAAACTATGCATGGGTTTTGTTTCTTCTTCTTCTGCGTTCCCAGGCTATAAGGCCACAATGGGTACGTATGTATCGGTTTTCCAGTTTTCACGGGTGTCCTCACACTGCATTCAGCCGACATATTCCGATTTCGGAGGAGCTCCAAGGAAAAAAAACTATATGGAAGATTTTGTTTTGGAGAAAAAGGCAGGAGAATGGGCCAAAAGTCAGAAAAATAGTCGATGACACAAAGCAAGAAAAAAAGGCAGAATCAAAGAGAGACAGTCACTGTCCCATATGTTTTTTTGTAAACGAGAGGATGTAAAACATAAACTTAGAGAGACAGATTAGAAGTTACAAGCATAGAACTTCCAGAAGGTGAGGGAACTATTTGTACAGAAGATCCCCTGGTATCCCTGGTGTTTTATTTCAATTCTGTGCACTTGGAAGAGAACACACACTGCTCCCAGTAACATGTTTCCTTGTAATACAGACACATTGTGTGCATAACTGTTAATTACTTCTGTGGACTTCAAGAGAAAGATTTTTTGTTATGAAATTATGTGCATGGGTGCTACTTTTTCATTTTTACACTGATTTCGGTATTTTTAATTTTACCAGGAACTGGACTTCAGGTTTTTGTAATTCATCAAAAACAAAAAAAACAAAAAAAGACCACGGGTGATTTGGGGCGTTTTGAACTTAGTTGTTTTTATCTTTGAAGTTTAATAATTTTACAAGGCTTATCAAACTCAAACTGTCTCTGTCTATCATTTTAGCTGTCTGTCTATCTCGTTATCTCTCTCTCTTAAGTTGCCCCCCTGAATCGTCCGACAGCGCTCTGCCCCTTTACCCTGCCGGGGCCATGCCTTTCATTTTTGGGAGCTGTACCCATGTATGTATGTCATAGACATTTGTTTTCTTTCTTTAAGGTGTGATGTTAACCTTATTTTAGTCAAATGTTCCCTAAGCGCACGTACACACAACTAAATGTTTATGTACAGAAACACCGTAAATAAGTAAAAGAAAGAAAGAATAAATACCGTATTTTTCGAACTATAAGGCGATGTTTTTTTCACCTATGCGCCTAATAAACGAGGGCGCCCTATAAGTGAACAAAATCGTGAGAAGAGAGGCAACGATTGCCGTACTCAGTACAGTCTACTGTGAGTCACAACATCGAAAGTGGTAACGAGTCGCCGATACGACGAATACTCACGTTAAAATGCTTCGAAATCCCTATTATCGTCTGAGATACCGTCCAACAGATGCCATAACCCTTCTTTGGATGTAAAAAGCATCGTTGTAGAGCTTAAAATGCCATAATTCTACCAGTTTTCGCGAAGAATTGGCCAAACACTCAACCGGAAGTCGCAAAAACAGAACTTTCGATTATTTGAGAAGGGAGCCAACTCTCGTTTACGACAACAAATGGCAGTCGGTAATCGTTTACAGGACGTGTACGGGCTTCAAACTTCGACTTTCTGTTGCGAGGTGTGTATCGCCTTATAAACGAGGGCGCCTTTTACTTGGATTTTGTCAGATTTTTCTTGAAAATTGCCCTATTCGCCTTATACACAGCAGCGCCTAATGAGCCGAAAAGTACGGTAAGCGGATGAGTTTCTGTGCGTAAACATGTGCACTTATTTTTTCCTTCACTCTTTTACTTTTTCACGGGGTTTCCATACGAAAACGTTGTGTGTACGGGCGCGAACACATCTAGTTGTTTTAGCTCACAAACAAGCAAAGATAAAAAACAAATTTTCCTCTCGCAGTCATGTCAAGTAAGCACAAAAACTTTCCCTTGTCAAATGCAATTTTGAATGAGCTGTTTATTGTGTGTCTGGTGTGCTGTGCAGGCCAACAGTGGCAAGAACACCAATGGCTGCCAGTTCTTCATCACCTGCGCAAAGTGCGACTTCTTGGACGACAAGCACGTGGTGTTTGGTGAGAATTGCATGCTGTGTGGACTTGTTTAAGTACCATATTTTGCTGACTATTAGGCGCATCCCCCAAATTTTATTCAAAATTCTGATTTTGTTATTATAGCATCTTACTATATTATAAGGCGCAGGGCTTTCAGTCTGGGGAAGAAGTATCGCCTTATAGTCCGTAAAATACAGTATTATTTTTTATGGACTATAACATATAAGGTCATTGCTGTATGGGAAAACCATGATTTTGGGTCTGTACGGCCGTATAACAGTTTCAATACGGGTAAAACTGATCTATACAGGCAGATCAGAAATCAGAGACAAACCGCGAAGTGATAGAATTTTGTGATAGCAGACGACAAAACGCGGACGCCAAGCAGCCGAACAGGAAAACGAAAGCAGTAGGCTAGATAATCGGTCATGCGCAGAGAGCGATTTGTTCTGGTAATCTGCGCATGCGTGGTTTCTTCATAACTTCCGTGTGAGCGTTGTTTGAATCGAAAATGGCGGACGCTAATTCTTCCAGTTCTATGAACCCCCCTGTGGCCAAAAAGGCACGAGTTGGGAGTGGGAGACACTTGAAAAAATGGGAAAACCTGTCCTTTGAGAAAGGAAGGTACGCTCCCCTGCCAATTTTTCAATATATATAACAAAACTGCATGAAAACGATGTCTGAATATAATATATTCACATAACTTTTTCATGGTTTTGTGTGTTCTGAAATTTATACGGTTTTTAGGCTTGAAATAAGGGGAACATTATTTTTCAATAAGGGAAGTTTTGAAAAAAGGGTTGTAAGGTGGACACCCCAAAAAAATCAACTTTACCCAAAACTCTTATTTTGTTATATTTTTTTTGCTATATTATCCATGTAAGTTATCATAAGGTCTCAGTCTAGAATTTAAAAAATATCGCCTTATATTCTGTAAAATAATTGTACTTGGTATAGTACTTTCTCTGTTCCAAGCGTAAAACTGGAAATAATCTGCTCTTGATAAATCTCTTTAGTTTATGTCAACTTCTGTTTGTGTTGATTACATGTTCTTTCTGTGAATGTAGTAAACTTAAAACATTTGCCGGTGTTTGTGTCACAACTCCTGTCAGTTTCATTGGATTTAGTGTTTTCATTCAGCCAGCCATTAGATTACGGAAATCATAAATAAAAGGGAAAAAATGGCATCATTGGTGTAGTAAGTCCACAAAGACTTGTTGGGGAACAGAGCAGAATAGCCCGCATTTCTCGTTGAAGAAAGTGTTTGCTGTGAACTTCAACGGGCAGTATGGCTGATTGTTGCCCTCTCTGTGGCTTACAATGACCCGGGGATGCAAGGAGCAAGGCTGGATTAACAAGCCAGCTATCCTCTTGTTCTCTTAGCCTTCGTACAACCGCTAAGACATATGGTGAATGTTCATTTTCTTTCAGTGCCCCTTCTATCTGGAACTCCCTACCCTATGAACTTCGTTTTGCTAAATCTTTCAAATCTTTCATAACCACTCTTAAAACTCACCTCTTCCAGCAATACCTCAGTTTACAGCTATGGATTAAGCAGGTCACATTTTGTGAAATGAAGGGATGATTTTAGTAATGCAATAGTATAATATTGCTCTAATGTTAAACTCATACTCAGTATCTTCATACACATGCTTTGTGTGTTGTTCAGGTCGTGTGATAGACGGCCTGCTGGTGTTGAGGAAGATAGAAAACGTACCCACGGGGCCCAACAACAAGCCCAAGATACCCATCATGATCGCCCAGTGTGGAGAGATGTGACACAGCTCATAACAACATGCCCAAAATACCCATCATGATCGCCCAGTGTGGAGAAATGTGACACAGCACAATCTACAACAACATGCCCTAAATACCCATCATGATCGCCCAGTGTGGAGAAAGGTGTAACATAGGTGTTGGGAATGCACCTGACAAAACCCGCAACAGTATGGGCGTGGCACTGGCAGTCGAGGGCTTAATAATGTTGGATGATACTGAGTCTAAGAGATCCTGAAACCTGTGGAGTCTTCAACTGGGGTATGTGTGTGTGTGTGTGTGGTGAATGAACTATGTTGAGCATTACTTTAAAATGTTTAGTATGGAATGCTTGTGGCATTGTTTTATATTAAGTTCTTGTCCCAAGGCAGCACTCTTTCTGTGTAAAAATGTGATTGCGGAGGGTTAGAGAGAGGAAAGAATGCAGTGCCATCAACTGGCACTTGTGTCAAATATTTCATACTGACTTTTTTGTTTGTTTGGCATTTCATTGCATTATATTTGAATTTATTGTTTAGTTACAGTCGATCATGAATCTTCAAGCTCCATGATCTTCATATGGAGGGGCAAAACCCAGAGGGTTCTATCACAAAAACTCACACCTGATAGTACGTACTCTGGTTTTCCCACTAATAATTACATATAATTTTCACACATAACGATGTTCATATTGTATCAGTTATACATTTGTCTCTGTTTCGCGTCATCTGAGTTTACAAAGATCTTCGTTTAGCATATTCATACTCAATAATTTTGTTCATCATTATCTCCATTCTTCACGGTTGTCAAGAGAACAAAAATTAAATCTTTGCAAATGTAGCCATTCCACTGCCTGCCCCATGTCTACTGTGAGGTGTTTAATGTCAGGGATGACGTCATAACTTCTGATGTCATAGCCCTGGAATGATGGTTTTTGGTTTAGACAAGTCAGAAATTGTTTACCTCTAGATCCTTTTTCTCAGATTGAGTCTAAGATGTCTCGTTTTAATTTTATGATAAGAAAATCAATAATTTCTCAGTTTTCCTCTGACAGTGAAAGGGTTAAATATCTTTAACATTTTCATCAAAAAGAGTATCTGTTCATCACTAAGGCCGCTGTTGGTGATAATTGGTTTTTAAACAAATATTCAGTAAAGGTCACCCCCCCCTACATTTCTCGGCTCTCCCTGCATTTTCACACTTGCCTTTCTTACCAAACATTAAGCTGTATTTTATTAACCTTTTCAGCTAATTATCTTTGTTGAATAATTAATCGCAGTCATGATAAAGGCCATTATCTAATAGGACCCCCCCCCCCTATGTAGAGCAGTACACACAACAGTCCTGCTTCATTGCGTTTTTCCGTCTTGCCTTTATCTTCTACTATTATTGAATGCATGTGTTTCATTATGTAAATGGATGAAAATTAGTGTGAAATATAGCAAACGATAGAGGATGAAGTACTCAATCTGCAGTAAGAAAGGCAAGACTGAAAAAGTGGAAACAACCGAGAAATGGAGGAGGGGGGGCGCATCTTTACCTTTACCAAATATTCTTATGTAATGTCCACCCTCTTTGTGTTGGTAAATAAAACATGATGATTGTACTATCATTGCTTGGTTTTTTTGTATCGGCCATAGCTGATGATTGTGCACTGTGCATCTTCTCATATCCGTCCCTTGTCTCGGTCTGCTTTGATTGTCTTAGTTTTCTTTCTTTTCTTGCCTCTCCGCTATTGACTCAATAAATATGTCTATATCCAAGCACCATACTTGCACACATAAGCGCATGCACTTCCTTTCACGCTCAAACACACACATACACACTCACACACACATGCTTATGCAAACATGGGTGCAACTTTTCCAGTTTTTTTATTTTACCACAAAAGGAAGTTCCTTTTCTTTTAATTTGTCAAACAAGATATTTGTGTGTCTACTGTATTTTTCAAACACTTTCATATAGCATTTGTATACATTGTGGAAAAAGCAAACTAAAATACCTTCATAAATCAATTTTTGCTTCAGCTGCAGGGGGACATTACCCCTGGACCCCGGCCTTTCAGGTTTTTTTTTATTTTGTGTAGTTTCACCCATGTACAAATACTTATAGACACACAGGCACAAACAATACACAAACGCGTGTATGCACACATAAAAGAATAAAGATATTCAACACTCTGACCTATATTAGGAAAAAGGATGAGCATGAGGAGGGGGGTATAACTTAAGCATCAAAAATTGCATAATCCAATCTGAACGAATCGCCACTCACCCTTTTACCAACTGGGAGTGACGATTGTGCATTACATTCAAATGTGTTACATACACATACATGTAGAGATTCTGTGCGGAAACCTGTGCGCAATCCGTAAATAAGTAAAAGAAAGAAGGGAAAGATTTACGCACGTGTCCGAATTTCCCCTATATGCGTAAACTTTTATCCTTCTTTATTTCACTTATTTAGGGTTTTCCGTACGGAACTTACACGTCTAATGTGAACCAGGCCTTAGGGTATGTACACATACATGCGGAGATTCCATGCAGAAACCTGTGCGCAATCCGTAAATAAGTAAAAGAAAGAAGGGAAAAGGTTTCCGCTCTTGTCCGTATTTCCCCTAATCCGTAAATTTTTACCAATCTTTTTTACTTATTTATGGATTGCACATGGGATTTCCGCATGAACTGTGTACGAGGCCTAAGTGGTTAAAAGCAGGCAATAAACAACGACCACTTTATTGTTCCGTGACTAGACACAGCTTCAGGCAATCATTCTACCCTTGTACAAACTTTGAAGTGCTTCTGTACAGGAGTAAGCAAAATACCACGCGGACAGACAAAACAGCAAAGGAAAAAACAAACCACTATCACATTCTTCTTATGCATTCCCAGGCCATATGGCCATAATGGGTCAGGTATGCATGTGTCCGGTTTTCAGTTTCCACTGGTCTCCCCGCTGCATTCAGCCGACATATTCTGATTTTTGGGGAATGGTGGTGATGGGTTAAAAGGAAAAGAAAAGAAAGACATCCATAACCATGCTGGCAAAGGAGAAGAGAAATGCACAGCCAAAGGTGATGGAGGATTGGTGAAAGACGCCCTGTCCTTCGATTAATGAAAGACGCCCTGTCCTTCACCTCCACCAGCCCGCGTCGGGTATCATTTACACCTGGGCTTAGTGAGGAGAGAATGAGTGAAATGTCTCTCTTAGGGACACAACACAGAGCCAACAGGACTCCTCCTTCCAGGTAGTGAGGAGAGAATGAGTGAAATGTCTCTCATATGGACAACACACAACAGGACTCCTTCCAGGTAGAGAGGAAGGAAGAAGGGGTGAAATGTCTCTCCTGAGGACACAACACCAGCCAACAGGACTCCTCCTTCCAGGTAGTGAGGAGAGAAAGAGTGAAATGTCTCTCCTGAGGACACAACACCGAGCCAACAGGACTCCTCCTTCCAGGTAGTGAGGAGAGAAAGAGTGGAATGTCTCTCCTGAGGACACAACACCGAGCCAACAGGACTCCTCCTTCCAGGTAGTGAGGAGAGAAAGAGTGAAATGTCTCTCCTGAGGACACAACACCGAACCAACACGACTCCTCCTTGCAGGTAGTGAGGAGAGAAAGAGTGAAAAGTATCCTATGGACACAACACCCAGCCAACAGGACTGCTCCTTCCAGGTAGTGAGGAGAGAAAGAGTGAAAAGTCTCTCCTGAGGACACAACAGAGCCAACAGGACTCCTCCTTGCAGGTAGTGAGGAGATAAAGAGTGAAAAGTCTCCTATGGACACAACACCCAGCCAACAGGACTCCTCCTTCCAGGTAGTGAGGAGAGAAAGAGTGAAAAGTCTCTCCTGAGGACACAACAGAGCCAACAGGACTCCTCCTTCCAGGTAGTGAGGAGATAAAGAGTGAAAAGTCTCGTATGGACACAACACCCAGCCAACAGGACTCCTCCTTCCAGGTAGTGAGGAGAGAAAGAGTGAAAAGTCTCCTATGGACACAACACCCAGCCAACAGGACTCCTCCTTCCAGGTAGTGAGGAGATAAAGAGTGAAAAGTCTCCTATGGACACAACACCCAGCCAACAGGACTCCTCCTTCCAGGTAGTGAGGAGAGAAAGAGTGAAAAGTCTCCTATGGACACAACACCCAGCCAACAGGACTCCTCCTTCCAGGTAGTGAGGAGATAAAGAGTGAAAAGTCTCCTATGGACACAACAGAGCCAACAGGACTCCTCCTTCCAGGTAGTGAGGAGAGAAAGAGTGAAAAGTCTCATATGGACACAACACCCAGCCAACAGGACTCCTCCTTCCAGGTAGTGAGGAGATAAAGAGTGAAAAGTCTCCTATGGACACAACAGAGCCAACAGGACTCCTCCTTCCAGGTAGTGAGGAGAGAAGGAGTGAAAAGTCTCATATGGACACAACACAGAGCCAACAGGACTCCTCCTTCCAGGTAGTGAGGAGAGAAGGAGTGAAAAGTCTCCTATGGACACAACAGAGCCAACAGGACTCCTCCTTCCAGGTAGTGAGGAGAGAAAGAGTGAAAAGTCTCCTATGGACACAACAGAGCCAACAGGACTCCTCCTTCCAGGTAGTGAGGAGAGAAAGAGTGAAAAGTCTCCTATGGACACAACACCCTCCTTCCAGCCAACAGGACTCCTCCTTCCAGGTAGTGAGGAGAGAAAGAGTGAAAAGTCTCCTATGGAAACAACACCCAGCCAACAGGACTCCTCCTTCCAGGTAGTGAGGAGAGAAAGAGTGAAAAGTCTCCTATGGACACAACACCCAGCCAACAGGACTCCTCCTTCCAGGTAGTGAGGAGAGAAAGAGTGAAAAGTCTCCTATGGACACAACACCCAGCCAACAGGACTCCTCCTTCCAGGTAGTGAGGAGATAAAGAGTGAAAAGTCTCCTATGGACACAACACAGAGCCAACAGGACTCCTCCTTCCAGGTAGTGAGCTCCTTCCAGGTAGTGAGGAGAGAAGGAGTGAAATGTCTCTCCTGAGGACACAACACCGAGCCAACACGACTCCTCCTTCCAGGTAGTGAGGAGAGAAAGAGTGAAAAGTCTCCTATGGACACAACACCCAGCCAACAGGACTCCTCCTTCCAGGTAGTGAGGAGATAAAGAGTGAAAAGTCTCCTATGGACACAACACCCAGCCAACAGAGCCAACAGGACTCCTCCTTCCAGGTAGTGAGGAGAGAAAGAGTGAAAAGTCTCCTATGGACACAACACCCAGCCAACAGGACTCCTCCTTCCAGGTAGTGAGGAGAGAAAGAGTGAAAAGTCTCCTATGGACACAACACCCAGCCAACAGGACTCCTCCTTCCAGGTAGTGAGGAGAGAAAGAGTGAAAAGTCTCCTATGGACACAACACCCAGCCAACAGGACTCCTCCTTCCAGGTAGTGAGGAGAGAAAGAGTGAAAAGTCTCGTATGGACACAACACCCAGCCAACAGGACTCCTCCTTCCAGGTAGTGAGGAGAGAAGGAGTGAAAAGTCTCCTATGGACACAACACCCAGCCAACAGGACTCCTCCTTCCAGGTAGTGAGGAGAGAAAGAGTGAAAAGTCTCCTATGGACACAACACCCAGCCAACAGGACTCCTCCTTCCAGGTAGTGAGGAGAGAAGGAGTGAAAAGTCTCCTATGGACACAACACCCAGCCAACAGGACTCCTCCTTCCAGGTAGTGAGGAGAGAAAGAGTGAAAAGTCTCCTATGGACACAACACCCAGCCAACAGGACTCCTCCTTCCAGGTAGTGAGGAGAGAAAGAGTGAAAAGTCTCCTATGGACACAACACCCAGCCAACAGGACTCCTCCTTCCAGGTAGTGAGGAGAGAAGGAGTGAAAAGTCTCATATGGACACAACACAGAGCCAACAGGACTCCTCCTTCCAGGTACTGACAAATGTCATGACTGGTCTGTCTCCCCCGAAGTCGGAGTGTGGCTGCCCATGTGGTAGGGTAATAAAAAACGGTCAAACACGTACTGCACGTAGTTTGCTTTAAATGGAGTGAGCTTTAGGCCTATATCAAGACGATTCAAAGAGTTGGCGTGTGTGTGTGTGAGAGAGAGAGAGAGAGAGAGAGAGAGAGAGAGAGAGAGAGAGGGAGAGAGCGTGCGTGTCTCAGTATGTGTCTATGTCAGTCTCTGTGTGTGTAGCCTATATTTGAGAGAGAGAGATAATGTGTGTGAGAGAGAGAGAGAGAGAGAGAGAGAGAGAGAGAGAGAGAGAGAGAGAGAGAGAGAGAGAGAGAGAGAGAGAGAGAGAGAGAGAGCGTGCGTGTCTCAGTATGTGTCTATGTCAGTCTGTGTGTGTGTGTAGCCTATATTTGAGAGAGAGAGATAATGTGTGTGTGAGACAGAGGGGGGAGAGAGTGTGTGTAAATTGAAAGACTAATTTTGGAAGAGAACATTACATTTCAACCTTACCAGATGTTTATACTATATCTTTATTTAAATGTAGATGCAGTAATCACAAATTGTCAATAGAAGTTGGAAGACATCATGATGTTCCAAGAGAATTGCATATTTGTCGTAACTGCAAAATGGGTGAAATTGGAGATGAATTTCATAGTAATGGAATGTTCAAAATATAATGAACTTCATGAACAAAATCATTCATAACAAAATAAACCAAAATCTGTTTTTAATTTCTGTAGTTTATTTCGACAAGGACGACGCATTTGTTTGAACATTAGTAAGTTTCTAAAAGTCGGGAACATCGTTTAATAAGAGCACTTCTTTTAGGCTACAGCTCACCAAAGTTCGACATTTCGCAATTAGGGGAAGACGGGGTAAAAAGCGCATGGGCGGGTAAGAAGCCCACCCCAATTATATCATGAAATAAAGAAAATTTCAGTCAAATTTGCCCATGAGACGAATGCTAGACATTAACGCTCGTCTCATGGGCAAAATGAGACTGAAATTTGCTTCATTTCATGAGATAATTGGGGTGGGCTTCTTACCCGCCCATGCGCTTTTTACCCCGTCTTCCCCTAATGGACTGTTCAAAATATAATGAACTTCATGAACAAAATCATTCAGAACAAAATATCTGAAACCAAAATCTGTTTTTAATTTCTGTAGTTTATTTCGACAAGGACGACGCATTTGTTTGAACATTAGTAAGTTTCTAAAAGTCGGGAACATCGTTTAATAAGAGCACTTCTTTTAGGCTACAGCTCACCAAAGTTCGACATTTCGCAATTACGTTCGCACTTTGTTCTGATTGAGTTTTATGTTTGGCTATAGGCTACTTGTATCCTCCATGCTCCAAGAGCATCTTCAGTCATGACTGGTCTTCAGTCCTATATATCTCTGTCTCTGTTTGTGTGTCTCTCTCTTCTCTCTTTCTCTGTCTGTCCCTCTGTCTGGCTCTCTGTGTCTCCGTCTCTGTCTTTCTCTTTCTCTTTCTCTCTCTCGTTCTCTTTCTCTCTCTATCATTATAAGTGTGGGTGTGAGTGTGATTTGTTAATAGTGTGGCCTGGGCGTCTTTAAGTGTCCATCAGTGTGAGTGTTTCAAGTTGGTTGCGAAAGTGTACTGTAGATTATGTCATTCATTATTTGGGCGTGATTGAGAAATTGACTGAGGGATCAGGGAAGGGGGGTGTTGGTCAATGTTTAATGTATACTTTTTGTTCATTGTGTTTACTATTCAGTTTAGTGATTTCTGTAAAGCACTTAGAGCTTAAAGACTAGGCGCTATAAAAGTTGTCTTAATAAATAAATAAATAAATAAAGAGGGGTAAAAGGATTAAAATTATTGAGTGTGTGTGTGTGTGTGTGTGTGTGTGTGTGTGTGTGAGAGAGAGAGAGAGAGAGAGAGAGAGAGAGAGAGAGAGAGAGAGAGAGAGAGAGGGGGGGGGGGGGAGCCGGAAGATATGAAGATGGAAAGGGGGAGATAGAGAGGGGGTGGGCGGGGGACACTGAGGAATGTCAACGCTGGGACATATAAAGCGTCAGAACATTGGCTGCATGTCTGTCTGTCGATCTATCTGTCAGTCGCCCCCTCTGTCTGTCGGCTTGTCTCTGTTTATCTGTATCTCTGGAAAAGCTTTCAACTGTTGGTCGGCGCTCTGTTGCTGTTTCACGACCAACCTCCTGGAACAAGCTTCCTCCGGCTCTCCCTCCGAATCCGTCAGCGACCGACCCTCTCTGCTTTCAAATCAAACCTCAAGCTCATTCTCTCTTTCTTAGGTTTTATTATCAAACGTGTGTGTGATCTCAGTTCTTGTTCGTCTTTGTATTGCATTATGAATGTTCAACGCGTGCCGTGTGCGCTTCGATTTGATTTCTATCAAGATTGAGCGCCGTATGAATACTGTATATTGTTGTTGTTGTCGTCTGTCTCTCTCTTTCATGGACACACATGTGCAGAAAGTCTGGCAAGTTATATTAAACCTATTGCGTTCCATATGGGCCTACTATGCACCTATGCACATAACTGTTTTGTACGTTTCAGTAATGCGAGTGTCAGTGTGGTGTTCATGTCTCTCAGTCTCTCTCTCTCTCTCTGTGCGTGCACGCGTGCGCGCGCGCGTATGTGTGTGTGCGTGTGTGTGTGCGATGTACTGTAGAGTGGGCATGCACTGATGCATGCGTGCGTGCATGTGGGTCTGAGTGTATGCATATCATATGCGGCGTGTACGTGCCTGCATACGCGTGTTTTTCTGTGTGTTTGTGTGCATGCTCTGTGCTTGCCATCATACATGTAGGCTATGCACACATCCATACGTGTGCATTAGCACGTTAATAGGTTATGCCAGGGAAAACATTGGATTTTCAAACAGTAAGGATCGAGGGATAAAGAGATAGATGGAGATACGTTCGCGAGGAATGTCCAAGGCCGATATGGGTCAAGCCAAGGTTATCTCGGGAGCTTACCGTCGAGATACACGTTGTTAGTGTTCACTCTTTCCCCCATGGCAACACGGTGCTACTCTAGTAATAATATTACTTGCCTGTCTCTGTGTTTTCGTGGGGAAAGAATGAAAGGAAGAATGAAAAATGGTGCTTTATGTCCTCTCGGTCTGGAACTGACAGACACATATGGGACATTTGTAAATACAAAGATGGTGGGAACAACCCTATTCTCTTTAGACTCTCGATATCAAAGTCTGATTATTTTCAGTTTCATGACAACCCGAGGCTGATCCTAACCCTATCCTCTTCGTCTTTATGATTCTCGATCTCAAAGTCTGGTACTTTTCAGTTTAATGACAACAATTGTAGGCTGATCCTATTCTTATCCTCTTCGTGTTTACGACTCTCGATCTCGAAGTCTGTGGGGTTTTTTCAGTTTTATAACAATAACCCTAGGCTGATCCTGGCCCTATCATATTCATTTTATGGCTCTCAGTGTCAAAGTCCGGTTCTTTACAATTTCACAACAACCCTAGGCTGATCCTAACCATATCCTCTTCATATTTATGACTCGATCTCAAACTCTGGCTTATTTCAGTTTCATAACAACATGCATAGGCTGATCCTGACCTTATCATATTCATGATTGCGACTCTAGATCTCAAAGTCTGGTTCTTTTCAGTTTCATGACAACTCTAAGCTGATCCTAACACTATCCCCTACATGTTTATGATTCTTGATATCAAAATCTGGTTCTTTTCAGTTTAATGACAAAAACCCAGGCTGATCCTAGCCCTATCCACTTCGTGTTTACGGTTATTGATGTCAAAGTCTGGTTTCTGTTAGTTTCATGGCAATAACCCCAGGCTGATCCTAACCCAATCTTCTTTGTGTTTATGACTTGATCTCAAAGTCTGGTTCTCTTCAGTTTCGTTACAACAACCCTCCCTGTCAACAACTTAAGGCTGATACTACCCTTATTCTCTTCATGTTTATGACCCTCAATCTCAAAGTCTGGCTTCCTTCAGCTTCATGGCAATAAACCCTCTCTGATCCTAACCCTATCCTCTTCATGTTTATGATTATTGATCTCAAAGTCTGGTTCTTTCCAGTTTCATTACAACATCCTTAGGCTGATCCTAGCCCTATCCTCTTCATGTTTAAGACTGTCGATCTCAAAGTCTCGTTCTTTTCCGTTTCATGACAACAAACTTAGGCTGATCCTAACCATATCACCTACGTGTTTACGACTCTCGATCTCAAAGTCTGGTTCTTTTTAGTTTCATGACAACAACCCTAGGCTGACCCTAGCCCTATATCCTATTCAATTTTATAGCTCTCGATCACTGAAAGTCTGGTTCTTTTCAGTTTCACAACAACCCTAGGCTGATCCTAACCATATCTTCTTCATGTTTATATGACCTCGATCTCAAAGTCTGGTTTCTTTCAATTTCATGACAACCCTAGGCTGATCCTATCCTTGTCATGTTTATGACTCCCGATCTCAAAGTCTCATTCTTTTCTGTTTCACAACTAAACTTTCATTTGCAGCAATATGATCTCACTTTACTGTGTTGAACTTCTTTTTTGTTCTTGTCTGAGCGGTCGATGACGAACGTATTTTATGACACGTTCATATTTTATGTAACTTTTTTTCTTCTTCTCTAAAGTAGCCAACTGCATCACGTTGAAGATATTTTGAAAAGACATATATGTTCATACACTTTTGAAGTGCAATACACTGTTCTACATAATGTTAACACTGTTTTGCCTCCTTTAGTTGATATTTATCAACTGAATTTCTTGTATAGTCCTAACTCCTTGTTGACTGATAGCTAGACACTTAGCCACACATCATACCAGACAGACCGTGGACTATTCCAGTCGCTCTGCCGCGCGCGCGCGCACACACACACACACGCGCGCGCGCGCGCGCGCGCGCGCACGCACACACACACACACACACACGTGACACGGGCGTGTGCGCGCGCCGAGCATGCTTCTTCCATCCACACTCCCTCTTCCAAGTCACATCACCTTCAGAACTACATTAAAGGTTTTGCCAAGTACGGCAACAAGTCTTTTGCCTCCACACACACACACACATACGCAATTCTTCACTAAAGTGCACGCTCTTTCCCTTCCTCTTTCGTAT
The DNA here is from genome assembly GCA_017654935.2 of Phymorhynchus buccinoides. Taxonomy (NCBI): domain Eukaryota; kingdom Metazoa; phylum Mollusca; class Gastropoda; order Neogastropoda; family Raphitomidae; genus Phymorhynchus; species Phymorhynchus buccinoides. Next base: position 20,038,209 of record CM065698.1, read on the forward strand.
CGAACCATGGAATTAACTGCGAATGTGTAAAAATATGGCCAACAGAAGAATTCGATGTATTCAAAATAAACAACAACGGTTATAGAGTTCAATGTTAAGCCAGTTGTCATCAAGGTAGTCAACATTATTTTGTTTTGTCTGTGACGAGGGAATGGGTTAAAAGGCTAAGTCTCTAGGGAAGACTTTTAGTATGTTAAATTTTCAAATAGAAAATTTGCCTTTTGCCCACTTCTCTAGGGTATGGGAGATGAGCAACTTTCCCGGCCCCTTTTCATCTAATAAATTTATATTTGTGCCCGGGTTCTGGCTCGTATGATTGTAAGAAATACAAGTGGTTGATTTGCTCTAAATGGCAGACAGAGAGAAGTAGGGGTTTACATGAAATTACAAGACTTCCACTCTCATCAGTCTGACCAAAGGGTTCAGAATTATTTGACACTTGTATTTTATTTACTCACAAAATCTGCATAAGATTATGCAACAATAATAATAAAGCAGCTCAATGGCGCCAAAACAAAATATGAATGAAAAAACAATGAAATCCGAAAGGATTTACAAGACTTTTGTCTTTCTAGAAGATTAGCCCCAAGCGGGAAGGGTCACTAAGTGTCCTGGTTTCCAGTTAGTGTTCTTTGGCACTGTCGTAGGGACTTAGCTCATGGCTGTGCTGAAGTTCCTCCATAGGGATCGGCGAGTGCTGTGGTGACTTGGCTTGCTCGTCAGGTGAGAGTAGCTCCCAGTCGTTCCGGTTATGGCGTCGCGGGATGGCACAGTTCAGGCGTGGTCTCCTCGCGGATTCTGGGTGCGGGGCGTCTTGGCGGCGTTCCCGTCTTGGTGCTTGTGAGTCAGGGATGATCGTCCTGACCACGATGCCCTGCTGATAATCACAGGAGAAGGTGTATGTAGATCTCTATGGCTTAGAGACAAGGGGCTTCAGTCGGCAGGGAATTAGTGGATCCCAACCGGCTAGAAGGCTGCCCTTGTACAATAGCACTAGTAATAAATAAACTGAATTTCAGTTAACAAACAGATCAGTAAAACATAAAAGGTGTACAGGAATCAACTGTTATGATTCAGTACCCGGCTAGATCAAAGTCTATGATCAAGCCAACATCACTCTCCATCCAACACCTGGAAAGGAATGTTATCATAAAGTGCAAGATTGCAACCCACAGGCTTCCTACTAAAAATATACAAAAGGGTTAGTAGGCATAAAATCCAGTTCTGGTACCAAAAGAGTTAAAGTTTAAAAAAAAAAACACAAATAATCAGTGCACATAATTAAAACAGAATGTTTACCACTTCTTTTCAATAACATATCTACTCCTTATTCATCATTGAACATATGATCTAGATCAAAAATAGGATCTAACCAAAAACAAATCTCAATCACCAGCCATCAATAATACTCACTAGTTGGGCTATTAGGACTGGCTGGGAGAGAGGTTGAGTCTGCAATGTTGCTTCGCCAGGTTTTGGGAGGTATTGTGAGAGAGAATGTGTAGGCTAACGTTCCTCACTACTCAAATTTTCCCCTCCAATTTCAAACACCCGAGAGCCTGTCATTGGTTCATAGCAGTCAACAAGTCACAAGATGATGTTATAATATTATGCATAGTAGTACAGAACGATCACGAGCCGGTTACATCACTGGCACGTGTAACATTCCAGTCATTCCAATCCTTCTCGTGATCGGGAAAGGAGATATGGGGAACAAAGGAAGACCACCAATGTGGGTGTCACAAACTGAAAGGGGAGGTAAAACGGGCTTCAAAGAGATAAGTGCCTTAATCGGTGACGGGTTTGATGTTGAATTGTAATTAAAGTGGCGGCCCGAGAAAAGAAAGGGGAGGGGGGGGGGGGGGGTATAGATAAAGAAAGTGGGGTCGCGCGTGATACATTGTCACATTGTCTAAAGTTAATCCTTTAGCCGCCAAAGGTGCATTTTAGCACCACAGTGATTTCACACCTATGTCACTAAAAGGCATTAAATTGGGGTCTATTATTCAAAGACCCTATTGTCTTAGTTTAATTGGGAAGTAAGGATAGACCTTATTTTATATATGTCACAGAAGAATCCCCAATACTGCAGATGGATTTTCTTCTCTATCCAGGTAAATGTAATGGACATTTTTGGCTGAAATATGGCTGGCGGTGAAAGGGTTAATCAGTTTATGAAGTTCCCTAATTTTAAGGCTGTAACAGTGAGGATGTGAAAGATGCGCGGTCAACTCAGTAAATATACGTGCTCAAGCTCAAAAGTCAGGTAAAAATCAGTAACCAATTAAGGTATCAAACAGTGAGGCTACCGAGCAGAGCATCCCTGAAGAAAATTCGACACCACCATCTTATGTCTAACAAATGTTGTTGGGTTTTTTAAGTGAAAGATAAGGCCAACTGAAAACAAAAGATTGACATGGTAATGCTGAAGGTCAAAGATCAAGGTCAAGAAGTTTAACATTGTATGCGGCTTCAGCCTGAACTGCATACTAGATAAAGGACAAAATTTGAAGCGATTCTGTTGCAGTAGTTCACAAGATTGCGCAGACGGACATTTAAAGAAAGAAACGTGTGGGAAAAGTATAGGTGAAGACGGGGTAAAAAGCCCATGGTCGGGTAAGAAGCCCATACCAATTATCTCATGAAATGACGCAAATTCCACTCACATTTTGCCCATGAGACGAGTGTTAATGCTTAATTTTAGCATTCGTTTCATGGGCACATTTGACTGACATTTTCTTTATTTCATGACGAGATAATTGGCATGGGCTTCTTACCCGACCATGGGCTTTTTACCCCGTCTTCACCCTACTTGAACAATTCGAATAGTTGTGCAGAGGACAAAAAGCAGATAATCGCATAGTTCTCCACTATGTAACAGAGGACAAAAGGTGAGGCATGACAAGATCAACGTCCTTAGAGTGATGCAAGAATCACAAGACGACGTAATCCCAAGGTTACGTTGCCAAACGAACAAGGAAAACACTATTCATTGTGGCGGTACCATAGCCGATGTGGTTTATCCGAGGCGTGGTTACCGCTACACATATCTATATTGATAAAAACTCGGGACGTTACTGGTGTTGCACTGCCTCCGGGCATTGCAGCCAGTATTGTTCCCACCATCTTTGTATTTACAAATGTCCCATAATGTGTCTATGACCGAGAGGACGTAAAACAGCAGTTTTCTTCTTCTCACACACACGTACACACACACACACACACACACACACACACACACGTGTGATTCTGCTGTAGAGTATATATCACCTCTATATCCTTTATATACCTCCGAATTCTGATCGCTTCTCAGCCTTTTGGCTAAGACAGTGATTCAGGAACATAAATTTGTGTTTATACCCTGGTTGGATCGTTCAGCCCGTTGCACATGGCGAAAGCCGATACACGACGTGCGCGCGCGCACACGCGCACACGCACACGCACACACAAGTTATGCTTTGACCTAACTCTACAGCTGAATCACGTTTTTGTTTTGTAAGACTTCTGCCACGATATTTAGACCATACTTGTTTTTTAGAATTTTTTTTTGTTTACCCCGTTCACCCTCCAAAAACTCCAGAGTTATGTCCCGTGGTAAATCAGCCGGCGGCGCGCGGCCTTGAGAACACACGTGTTGACTCTGTTGAGTTCACTGAGGTTCTCACTACTGAAAACTTCGGCAAACGGCGTGTGACTGTGAGTTCGTCTGCATCTGTGGCCGCATTGGACCTTTTATGAACTTGGAATATTACTGTTCCTGCCAGGTAGGCCTAATGAGATGCCTCCTTTTGTTTGCTGGCTTTTGAAACAATGACAGAAAACCGCCTGGCGCGTCTTCACGGTTGTTACTGTTGTACAAATAAATGTTTAGCATAGCATCTAAATAGCGGACTACCTAGTCCATATTTTTGTTGACGTGCTACAGTGCTTGCCGTTAGGCTACTGGGGCGAGTTTCACAAGGGCTAACGTTTCGTCGCGCTCGCTCAAATCGGCAAAAACGGTCTAAGAAACACCCTTCGTTTGCCGATAGGTGACAAGCGGTGAACTATCCGGAACTAGTAGGGGGTGAATACGGTTCTTGCTGTTGATTGGTCCATTACAGTTTGTTTAAAATGTAAAAAAAAAAGGACCAATCAGACAAGAGCTTGTAATATTCTTCCGCAAACGTTTTCTAAACTGGTACCTGTCATGAAATATCTACCTCTCGCATACGAACTATAACCATCTAACCCTAACCCTATCCCTATCCCTAACCACGGAAAGAACCAAGAAATAGAGCAGGAGGGTGTAAATCTACATATTTGCCGAGAAATCGATGTACAAAGCCATGCACTTAGTTTCGTACAATTCACAATGGTGGACAAACAAACGATTCTGATTGGCTAGGGGCAGCTAGGGGTACTTATTTGATAGAGGTAGGATATCATCTTCACACCTCGTTTGCCGTGAGTGTTATTCGCGCGGCGACCGTTATCTAGAGAAACTCGCCCCTGGCTAACCCAGGGTCAAGGGATGATGGATGTTGGAGGGGGGGGGGGGGGGGGCATGAATGGGTGTATGAACAAAAGGCCTCCTGGCCCATAAATGATGTAATTTGACCACCTCACCATGTCAAATCGAGGGGGTTAAGTGTGGACATTGCCCAAGTGAAGTCTCTGCCACTTTAGAGAATGAACTTAAACTAAGTTAAAGACCCACTGACCGACCACAATTATGTCCCTTGGTTTTTTCTGGGTAGCTGTGACCCACATACAAATGCCCCAACTTCAAATTGAGGCTGCTCTTAAAATGTTTCGTTTTTAATTTGGGGGCATTTGTATGGGAGTCAAACCTGGTCAGAACAAGATTTCTTACCAGCTATAAGAGCTAGGAAAACCTGTGAAACCTGTGATTTTGACACGTGATCTGGTGGGTCTTTAAGTTTAGGCGTTTATTTTTTAATTTTTAGGACATTCATCTCTCTCTCTCTCTCTCTCTCTCTCTCTCTCCCTCTCTCCCTCTTTCTCTCTCTCTCTCTCTCTCTCTCTCTCTCTCTCTCTGTTGCCATGTTTATATTTTATGAGTTTAAAAAAAGATATGAACGTCCTGTTTTCATTTATTACATTATCATTATGTGTGTATATGTGCACCCTCAATGTTATAGGCCGGATGTCTGACATTAAAACATGTTTGAGCTCTCTCGAGCTCTCTCGAGCTCTCTCGAGCTCTCTCTCTCTCTCTCTCTCTCTCTCTCTCTCTCTCTCTCTCTCTCTCGTTTTTTTTTATATCTTTCATGTCTATTTCAATGTTATTGTCTCTTTGTTTATTTCTTTGTTCTTTAGTTGTTTTTTGAAGACTGGATAAAAAAAAGCATTATTTTTCCTTAATCTACTATCCTCATTAAAGAAAGTTATTCAATTCAATTCAATTCTCTCTCTCCAGGGCTCTTTAATATACATAAAATATGTGAGCACAAGGAACCTCTGTTATTATCTCTTCCAAAACTAGGTTTTCTTTGTGTAGACCACCAAAGTCTTGTTGAACACAAGCAGAAAAACTGGTCCAGGCCAATATTACGGCTTGTTTTGTCCCTACTTACTACTACTACTACTACTGTCTGTTGCTTATGAGTGAGCACATTTCCCCACATCCTCTATATCACCCTGCTTTGTCTTGTTCTGTACACACAGACTCCAAGACAAGGAGAATACACGCACACACACACACTTTTGTCTTTTTCTACTGGGACAAGGAGAGTGGACAACACCATTGTCTTTTCCTGTCTGTTCTAGGACAAGGAGAGTGGACAACACCATTGTCTTTTCCTGTCTGTTCTAGGACAAGGAGAATGGACAAACACCATTGTCTTTTCCTGTCTGTTCTAGGACAAGGAGAGTGGACAACACTATTGTCTTTTCCTGTCTGTTCTAGGACAAGGAGAGTGGACAACACCATTGTCTTTTCCTGTCTGTTCTAGGACAAGGAGAATGGACAAACACCATTGTCTTTTCCTGTCTGTTCTAGGACAAGGAGAGTGGACAACACCATTGTCTTTTCCTGTCTGTTCTAGGACAAGGAGAATTGACAACACCATTGTCTTTTCCTGTCTGTTCTGGGACAAGGAGAGTGGACAACACTATTGTCTTTTCCTGTCTGTTCTAAGACAAGGAGAATGGACAAACATTGTCTTTTCCTGTCTGTTCTAGGACAAGGAGAGTGGACAAACATTGTCTTTTCCTGTCTGTTCTAGGATAAAGAGAGTGGACAAACATCATTGTCTTTTCCTGTCATAGGACAAGGAGAATGGACAAACAGCATTGTCTTTTCATGTCTGTCTTAGGACAAAGAGAGTGGACAAACACCATTGTCTTTTCCTGTCTGCTCTGGGACAAAGAGAGTGGACTAACAGCATTGTCTTTTCCTGTCTGTTCTAAGATAGAGTGGACAAACAGCATTGTCTTTTCTTGTTCTAGGACAAGGACATTGGACAAACAGCACTGTCTTTTCCTGTCTGTTATAGGACAAGGAGAGTGGACAAACAGCACTGTCTTTTCATGTATGTTATAGGACAAGGAGAGTGGACAAACACCATTGGTTTGAGGATTTGAGGATGAACTTGGGTCTGTATTGTTGTGGCAAGTACTTTCACTTTGCTAGGTGCCATAAATAACTTTGGTAAAAAGGGAGTTAATTACAAGAAGTTCCTTCCCCTTATTCATTTCACTATTGTCTGTTCCTGTCCGTTGTAGGTTAAGAAGGATACTTGGCCCATACCATGGCGTCGTCCAAGATCCTCCTGATCGGCAGTGGCGGCCGGGAAAACGCCCTCGCCTGGAAGCTGGCCAAGTCAGCCAATGTGGAGAGAGTGTTTGTTGCCCCGGGCAACGCCGGCACCAACGACGGCAGGAAGATGCAGAATGTCGGTAAGCTGGGGGGAAACTTCAGTGAAATAATTCTCTTGTCAGTTTATGGTTAGTGAGCCTTCTGTCTCTTTCCAAAGTGGACAGGTATTATGCTTGTTCGTGTTTTTGTTTGTTTGTTCCTTCGCATAATACCTCATGAGCCGCTGCTCAGAATCTTCTTCTTCTTCGATCGCTCAGTCAGTTTCCTGTCAATTATGAGCACAGATGCGTCATGCTGCTGTTATGCGCCTAACTAACGAATAGTTAGGCCCAGCAAGTCCGACTTCGGCTGGAGGAAATCTTTTTTGAAAGTGTTGCTCGAAAAAAGGCAGGAGAATGGACCGGTAAGGCAGAAATATAGTAGATGACAGTAAGCAAAGGGAAAAGGCAAAGTAAAAAAGAGTGACAGATTAGAGGAAGTTACATTCACAGAACTTCCAGAAGGTGGGTTAACTATTTATACAAAAGACCCCCCGGTATCCCCACGGGGGAAGCTCAGAATCTTTTTGTGCAGTGGTGCATTTCCTGAAACTGATGTACTCCGTCAAATAGGTAATGTGGTGCAGCGCTTCTTGCCATCCTCAGTGACAGCTCTTCTGGATCTGGATCATTACCTTGTACGTGCATGCAAGTCGGGGCTCCCAGGGACCCCCATTTGGGGGTCTATGAAGTACTAACATTCTCAAGGACCCTCTAAAAGAATGTGCAGGGGGTCCCAGGGATGCACTAGAAAATTTATTTTTAGCATTCGCAATGCCACTGGGACCCTCTATCCTGCCTTTAGGACCTTCTATGCTGTAAGTGAAGGAGTCCCTGGGACCCCTTGTTTTGCGGGACGATTGGGAGCCCTGCAAGTATACATATGTATGAATGCTTTCGTGTGTGCGTGATAATTATCGTAA
>CM065698.1:20050992-20115992 GCA_017654935.2 Phymorhynchus buccinoides
GGTAAAATTCACAAACCTCGTACATGTATCTCAATTTTGGTAGTTTTGAGAAAAAAGAAAACAAAACTGTTTTAAAAATTAACCGCCTTTACTACAATTTATTAACTATGATGAATATGTTATTCAAGACATTGCAAGTTCAGTCCTGAATTTTGTTAACATTACTTTTTTTAAAATACTTGAAAAGAACGAAGATACGAGGTTTTTGTCCTTAAGTAGATCTGAATTTGGGATTTGAGTTTTTCTTCTATTTACACAACCTCATTTACCCCAGATAGAAAGTTGTTAGAGATACGAGCTTTTGGTGGAAGGTGGCGGGAAAGAAATAGAGAGCTGACAATGTATCTAACTAAAAAACCCACTAAAATCGAGATACGAGGTTTGTGAATTTCACTGACGATATATTCTGTATTGTCGTTTATTGTGTTGCATTGCATTTGTACAGTGGAACCTTAGTATCCTGACCACCTGACTGACTGGCCCAAAATTGTCTGTAATTATTATGAGTTGGTCGTTATACTGGAGACCTTAGCGCATTCCGGACGAATTATGAGTATACTCGGAACAGAACACCAGTCAGGGCCTTCTTACGAGCGTTCTCGGAACAACAATATGTTTAGTCTAAAGCCTGTCTAAATCCATGTTTAAAAAAAAAAATCCAAACCACATTTTTCGAGTTTCATCTCTTCATCACTGTTCCAGCTTTTGGTTTGCTTATGTTTGGTACTTCTATCTTAATTTTTAATGTTAAAATGTCAAAATATCGGCCCTAGACAAGCCTCAGAAAATACTCCAATACGTTTTCATTAACAGTGATAGGAGACTGATGATTCCGATTGTAATGCAAGTAACCACGATTTCAAAATGAAAAATAAACTTGGATCAATCAGTAATGTTGTCAAATCTGAATCATTGACAGTGTGAGTTTTGTTGTGCTTCTTATTTGTTATAACATTTTTTTCTAGACAGCTGCAGGCCAGTAATGGAGTTTACCTAAGGCAGTTGTAGCAATGTGCTGCTGATCGTTTTGTGTAAGCTTAGCAGACGATATTTTGTTTTTTCTAGAGTTATCTTTCCATCGCTTAGCTCCCTTGCCGAAACGCTTATTTGATTTTATTATTTTAAAATACAGATTAATCGTAATTTGTACTTATGTAAATTGGATAGGGCTAAAACCTGAAAAAATCGTAGATTTTATTTTATGCATTTATGTTAAATGGGAATGCACATGATATTGCCTGTAGTTTTAAAGGTTTTCTGATCGTATATTTGTGCTCCTTTCATCCGCACTGTTCCGTGCCATTAGCCACCGTTTGTATGTTACTAAAGATAGAACTACTTTTGTTTTTCCGTTTTGCGCCAATTTTTGGACGCAGAGGCCCAGACTAAGATGTAGTGTGCTGTTGTCCTTGTTGCATTGAGCCTAGAAGATGAAGAGAGAATAAAGAGCAAAGAACCGTCTCCTGTCTCCACGGCCTGTTCCTGGCTGCCTGCCTGCTGTTTGCTGCCTCTTCTCTGTTCTGCCAACTCCTGTCTGTCCCTGCACACCTCCACTCTACACCATCAGTCGGCATCACACAGTGAAGTCCTGAAGGGGTTAAGTAATGAATAAGTAGAAAAGATTGAATAAAACTGTCCTGATTACCAGGGTGTCAGTAGTTGTTGTTGTTGTCATACCCTGGCTAAAAGACTCCAGGGATCATCCCAACAGCTGAAGCACTTGAACAGTTGTATTTCATTGTACTGTATTGTATTGTGGTGTATTCTGTTTAATCTGTTTATTTTGTATTCAGTGCTGACTTCCCAGCCCTGGTGGTCAAGGCGAGCGGCTTGGCGGCGGGGAAGGGGGTGGTGGTGGCGAGCAGCAAGGAAGAGGCGATGACCGCGGCACGCTCCATGCTGAGCGACAAAAAGTTTGGTGCTGCAGGGGACACCATTGTTGTGGAGGAATTGCTGGAAGGAGAGGAAGTGTCTGTGAGTCAGTGTGTGGTGTGTAGCGTGTCGCTGTGACAAGATATCTTCTTCGATCGCTCAGACAGTTTCCTGTCAATTAGCACAGATGCGTCATGCTGCCGTTAGGCGCCTAAGATATATAGTTAGGCCCAGCAAGTCTGACTTCGGCTGGAGGAAATCTTTTTGAAAGTGTTTCGTGAAAAAAGGCAGGTGAATGGACCGGTCAGGCAGAAAGATAGTAGATGACAGTAAGCAAAGGGAAAAGGCAGAGTCAAAAAGAGTGATAGATGAGAGGAAGTTACAAGCACAGAACTTCCAGAAGGTGGGGGAACTATTTATACAAATGACCCCTCGGTATCCCCACCGGTGACAAGATATGATTCATGTTGAGTGACAAAATGTTTAGTGCAGAGGGTGATGTCATTGTGTTGTGCACAGCTTGTCTCATTGGTGTAGGGACTAATATAGGCCGTGAAGCCTTTCAAGCGTCCCATTCTTTTATTTTAAATTTTTCATCTGATTAATACTGATCTATAAGGCGTTGCTTAGCATGCGCTAATTTTGGACACTCATCAAAATTGAGTGAATCTTTAAATTTGTCACTGTCAAGAAAACTTTTGAATTTGGTTAGTGTCGGTGCTGTTTTCATTGTTGGGTTAAGTGCATTCCAACATTGAATTACATGATTTCTAAAAGTGAATCATTGTGGCGCATTAGTTAAATGAATGTTACACGATTAAATGACAAAATGTTTGGTGATATCATTGTCGTTGAACTGTTCGAAGGGGGGGGGGGGGGGGGGGTGTCTGTGAGTCAGTGTGTTGTGTGTAGCGTGTGTGTCAGTGTGACGTAGTGATTAGTCGGATGAGTGCTACACTGTATATGATTCATATGAAGTGACAAGATGTTTGGGGTACTGCGGGTGACACCATTATTGTGGATCTGTTACTGGAAGAAGTGTCTGTGTGTGTGTGTGTATGTTTGTTTCTGTGTGTTTGTTTGTGTGTGCATGTGTGTGTGTGCATGAATGTGCACATGCGTCTGTGTGTGTGTCTAGTGTGTCTGTGTTTGTAAATCACAGCACCCGGTTTCGACTCCCTTTAGTTCATGCCTTTTGTTAACACTCATCACCAGTGTAAACCAATTTAGAGTGTTTCATCCATTATAGGACTTACATTGTTTCATAGTGGTATGCCACTTGTAAGGTCGTTTTCTACCCCTAACCACAATCAATGAAACAAACGGCTCTCTGTGGAAAACTAAAAGGAGTCAGAATGTGGGGAATTCGTGTGCTGTGTATATAAAATGATGCTTACAAGTGGTGTTTTGTTATTGTAAGGTGCTGGCATTTACTGATGGAGAGACTGTAGCCATGATGCCCCCAGCTCAGGATCACAAGAGATTGGGAGAGAAAGACACAGGGCCTAACACTGGGGGGATGGGGGCCTACTGTCCTTACCCTAAGGTAACACTGTGTGTGTCATAGACAGAGAGAGAGAGACCGTGAAAGAGAGAGAGAAAGAGAGAGTGAGAGAGAGACAGACAGGGAGAGAGATTTGGAGAGAACGACACAGGTCCTAACACTGGGGGTATGGGGGCCTACTATCCTTATCCTAAGGTAACACTGATTGTGTGTGCGTGAAAGACAGACAAAAAGAGGGGAAAAGAGAGAGAGAGAGTGAGATAGATAGAGTGAAAGAGAGAGAGAGATTGGGAGAGAATAATAATAATAATAATAATGATTTTATTTGATATAGCGCTAACAATCCACACTATGAGTATGCTCTGTGCGCTTTACAAATTGAAATATAAATAAAACATCAGACATGAAGTAAAATCAGAAAATAACAAATAACGAATAGCATACACTTGATAAGAAAATACAAGATAACATGGTCCACATACCACAACCGACAACAGGCCTGACACTAGGGGTGTAGGGGACTACTGTGCTTACCCTAAGGTAAAGTTTAGCTTCTGTTTCATCTGGTTTATGAAATAAACTGTGTCAGCCAAAAGTGCACGTTTTCAGAACTTATTGCTAAAAAAACACAAATGTTGGATTCATTTAATTTTCTAGAAGCATGCATCTTCTAGTAATGTGATGCAAATTTACTTTGATTTGTCTGCTTGAGATCACTGCACCTGTCTTGCCAAATTGCAGCTTGCAGCAAACGCACACACACCATTCCAACCGCCTACGACAGGCAAACGCACACACACCATTCCAACCGCCTACGGCAGGAAGATGCACACATACCTTTCCAACCGCCTACGGCAGGCAGACAAACACACACCTTTTCAACCGCCTACGACAGGCAAACACACACACACCTTTCCAACCGCCTACGGCAGGCAAACACACACACACCTTTTCAACCGCCTACGGCAGGCAGACACACACACACCTTTTCAACTGCCTATGGCAGGCAGACACACACACACCTTTTCAACCGCCTACAGCAGGCAGACACACACACACACACCTTTTCAACCGCATACGGCAGGCAGACACACACACCCCTTTTCAACCGCCTATGGCAGGCAGACATACACACACCTTTTCAACTGCCTACAGCAGGCAAACGCACACATACCTCTTTGCCTGCTCATGGAACCTAGCCTGCACTGGGCAGATGCAAATACACAGAGGAAGAACTTAATCATACCAAAACTTCTTTATGCGCATGTGTATTTTTGCATGTATGTATATGCGAGCTAGTTGTGTGTATGTGACTGTGTGTGTGTGAGAGTGTTTGTGTGTGTGTGTGTGTGTGACTGCGCGAGTGTGTGTGTGTGTGTGTGTGCGTGTGTGTGTGTGTGTGTGTGCATGTGTGTGTGCATGTGTGTGTGTGTGTGTGTTGACAGATCACAGAGTCAGAGCTGCAGTACATCAAGGAAAAGGTTCTGCAGAAAACTGTGGATGGACTGAGGGATGAAGGCAGAAAGTATGTGGGTGAGTGATTTCAGTATTATTCCACATCCTTTTCGAATTCACAAATGAGAAAGTGTCAGTGAATGTTTTCAGGTTTATTTGTTGACAGATTTGTGTGTGTGTGTGATTGGGTGTGTGCATGCGTGTGTGCATATGTCTTTGTGCGGGCATCAAGTCAAAGTCGAAGTCAAAAGTCAAAAATACTTTATTATCACGGTAGGTGAAATTACAGAGTGGTCTCGTACAAGCACAATACAAGCAAGGATTAAAAATGGGAACAAAACTAAGGAAAAATGGACAACAAATCATGCTTCGCAAGAAGCTGGACATAGTTAGTTAGGGTCGATACAAGCGACTATCATGCTCACATGTGACTTAGGGAAGTTTTTTCCCAAAGATTTTTTTTTGGCGTTCCCTCAAAATGCAAAACATCTATCTCTTGTCTTCTGGCACACAGAGATTTGTGAAAGTGTCTGATGTGTGTGTGTGTGTGTGTGTGTGTGTGTGTGTGTGTGCGTGCGTGTGTGTGAATATCCATTTGTGCAGGTGTGCTTTATGCTGGCCTGATGCTGACCAAGCAGGGTCCTAAGGTGCTGGAGTTCAACTGTCGCTTTGGAGACCCTGAGACTCAGGTACGTCTGTGATGCACCTAGCTCCCCTTCTGGCAATATGTCCTTTCTTTTTCTATTGCGTTCAATGCTGTTGGTGGCGTCAGACTTTAAGACCGGTCGTCATGATTAAGCCCACAATCTTGTCCAGGTCGTGGCGGCTGTCCCAAAGCAGAGCATCATAGGTTGGGCAGTTTCCCCCATGGGGATACCGGGGGGTCTTTTGTATAAATAGTTCCCCCACCTTCTGGAAGTTCTGTGCTTGTAACTTCCTCTAATCTGTCACTCTCTTTGACTCTGCCTTTTCCCTTTGCTTACTGTCATCTACTATCTTTCTGCCTTACCCGGTCCATTCTGCCATTTTTCACTTTCAAAAACATTTTCTCCAGCCGAAGTCGGACTTGCTGGGCTTAAGCTTTTCTTAGTTAGGCGCATAATGGCAGCATGACGCATCTGTGCTCATAATTGACAGGAAACTGTCTGAGCGATCGAAGAAGAAAAAGAAGGAGGTGGTTGGGCAGTACTGTAAGATGTTCTAGATTTTGTGGTCCTGTGCCACACGGACATTCGTCTGTGTGGGGAATTTTGATTCGGTTAAGGTGGCTCAGCAGTCTGCAGTGGCCATTCCTCAGCCAGGAGAGGATCGTTCGCTGGTCTCTCTGCAGCTGGTGGATTGGGTCGTTGTTGTTGTTGTTGTCGTACCCTGGCTTAAAGACTCCATGGATCATCCCAACAGATGAAGCATTTGAACACTATGGTACAAATGCACCAGCTAGGGATGAGAGCATTACGTGTGTGACCGTTTTTGATTTCTTTCCTTTCTTTCTCTTTCTTTTTTCCCTTCCTTTCCTTTTTCTTTCTTATTATTTATTTCTTCCCCCCCCCCCCCCCCCTTCTTTCCTTTCTTCTTTGTTTATTTATTTCTGTGTTAAATGGGCACCCTGACGGATGAGTTTTTCACTGAAAGAGTTTGACTTCCAGCACCTCTGCCAAGGAGGAATCGCTGATTTGACGGTTTGATTTCTAGGAAACCAGAGTAAAGTGAGTGTTGCGATCTCTGTAAAGGGTGTTTTCCTGGTGATCTCGACGTGTTTCTTGCAAAAGCTCATCCGTCAGGGTGCCCCTTTAACAGTTTGCATTGTATCCTTTATAGTCGGTCACAGAGCTGTGAAATTCGGGTCACCATCACATAGAGAGCGTGTCGCTTTTAATTTCTTCTTCTTCTTCATAGTCAATCACTCAGACAGTCTCCTGTCATATGAGCGCAGACGCGTCATACTGCCGTCATGCGCCTAACTAAGAAATAGGCCCAGCATGTCCGTCTTCAGCCGGAGAAAACCTTTGTAAGAATTTCCATTTAATTTAAAGACTGCAATCTCTTTCCAGGTGCTGATGCCGTTGATGACCTCTGACCTTTACGACACGTGCGTGGCCTGCGTGGACGGCACGCTGAAGGCCCATGTGCCGACGTTTGACCGATGCCAGACAGCCCTGGGCATTGTTGTGGTCAGTGGGGGCTACCCTGGTTCGTACGACAAGTGGAAACACATCACTGGTGAGTATCTTCGTTGTCGTCATCGCCATTGTTGTTTTCATCGTCCTCTTCTTCATAACGGTCATGAACGTCTTCAGTTGTAATTGGCATCATCGCCGTTATCGTTATCATCATCCTTATAGGCATAATTATTTTTTAATTGATCAATTGAATTTGAAATCAAGCAGCGCTTAGTAAAAGTGAATTTCTGACGCTCTCTCCAGCATTTTGAGTGAATCGAGGCATAAACTACAGACTGTAAAGCGATACTTTTTTTTGTAACAGATTACGACCCCTTGCCTTATAACATGACTTATAGTAGGAAACTGTTTCGGGGTGTGCCTAATGGTTTGATGCGCTTATAGTTTGTAAAATATGGTACACTTTGCCTGTTTTCTTTGATTGGGATGTTAAGTTGTTGTTCAAGCCATGTTTCATGTGAACAAACCCCTGAATAAAACATGTAAGAGAAGTATTGTACCAAGTTGACACGGTGCATGCCCCAAAACAAATGTTTCATTCAGGGGATGGTGAGGCAAGAGGCCCATAGTCTTATTGTCTTCCATGCTGGCACTGCTATGAAGGATGAAAATGCTATCCGTATCCTGCAGTACAATTGGTGAGGCAAGAGGCCCGTAGTCTTATTGTCTTCCATGCTGGCACTGCTATGAAGGATGAAAATGCTATCAGTATCCTACAGTACAAAACGATGCAACACACACACAAAAAAACAACACCAATTTTCTGTTTAACCCTTTCGCCGCCAACCATTTTTCAGCAAAATTTTTCCATTAAACTTACCTGCGTAGAGAAAAAAAATCTGTCTGTAATATTGGGGATTCCTCTGTGACATATTTAAAGTAAGGCCTATCCTTATCTCCCAAAACAGATTATGGTCTTTGGATAACAGACCCTGATTTGATGCCTTTTAATGACATGGGTGTTAAATCATTGTGGTGCAAAAATGCAACATTGGCGGTGAAAGGGTTAACCTTTGTGGTTTTTTCAGGGGTTCGCGAGGCCGAGGCCCATGGTCTTGTTGTCTTTCACGCTGGCACCGCAACGAAGGACGGAAAGCTGGTCACCAGCGGCGGTAGAGTGCTGGCTGTCGTTGCCATAGATACCGACGTACCCTCTGCCTCCGAGCGCGCTCAGACGGGCGCTGCCTTTATCCGCTTTGAGGGGGCGTTTTTCCGATCGGATATCGGACATCGTGCGCTGAAGAGGTGAGAAAGTGATGGTTAGAATTGTCGTGTGTGTATGTGTGTTTTATTGTTGTTGTTGGTCAGTGAATGTTACTATGGAGTGAAAAATGCTGTATTTGTACTGTATAGGGCTGTATTGCATTGTACCACATTGTATTGCTTGGAAATTGTACTGCACTGCATTTTACTGTAGTGCATTACATTGCATCACATTGCATTGCACTGCATCGTATTGCATTGCAATGTACTGCATTGCATTGTATTGTTTTGTATTGCTATACTGTCACAGTGAATTCACTACTTTGACCTTCAGGCTGCTGTTGTCAGGAGAGAGCGTTGCCGCTAGTCATTCTTCTTCTTCTTCTTCGATCGCTCAGACAGTTTCCTGTCAATTATGAGCGCAGATGCGATATGCTGCTGTTATGCGCCTAACTAAGAAATAGTTAGGCCCAGCTGGAGGAAATCTTTTTGAAAGTGTTTCGTGGAAAAAAGGCAGGAAAATGGACTAGTAAGGCAGAAAGATAGTAGATGACGGAAGCAAAGAGAAAAGGCAGAGTCAAAGAGAGTGCGACAGATTAGAGGAAATTATAAGCACATAACTTCCAGAAGGTGGGGGAACTATCTATACAAAAGATACACAGTATCCCCACGAGGGGCCGCTAGTCCAGCACCAGGTTTTTTTCCTGCTTTTATGTGTTACTATTTTCATTAGACATGTTACACATAGATTACTGAACTCCAAAGGATCTTGAACGTTGAAGCAAATTGGCCCTGAAAAGGATCAAGAAGACTAAAAAAAAAATCAAATCACAAAGCAACAAATGTTGCTAGATCACAAAATATATTTGCTTTGGTTTTGAATGTGATGCATGGCATGATGTTTGTTCCTGGAAATAACTCTCGTGTCCCTGGTTTTTAAAGAGTTTGTCCGTGGTAACTACAACAGGGGATAGACAGCACTGAATACTGATTGTTTTTCTCTCCATCTTTTAGTTCTGAAAAAAGCAGCACCCCGGAGGGTCTCAGCTACAAGGACTCTGGCGTCAACATCGGCGCCGGCAACGAGTTGGTCAACAGAATTCGCCCTCTGGCCGATGCCACGCGGCGGGACGGCTGCCTCTCTGCCATTGGCTCATTCGGCGCGCTCTTTGACTTGAAGGCCACGGGGTACCAGGACCCTATTTTGGTGTCGGGGACGGATGGGGTTGGGACGAAGCTGAAGGTAGGGGGTGGGAGTGAGTTTGTGTGTGTGTGTTAGTTGTGTGTTTGCGTGTGCGCACGCAGTTTGTGGTAATGTGTGGCCATTTTGAAACAGACAGAAACCATATTCCTTCGTCAAAATCATTATCATCGTATATGCGTGTTGTTTCCGTTGGCTATGTGATGGGGCTTTATACTACTTCTTGGCTGGCGATGCGCAAGGGAGATTATTTTATTACTGAAACGATTGCGCCATCTTGTGACGAGTCAGGGGCAGAGAATTTTCAGTGGCTAAATCACAGACTATATGGTTTCAGTTTTAGTCTGTGTCTAAATTCTTCTTCTTCTGCGTTCCCAGGCCAAAAGGCCATAATGGGTGAAGTACGTATGTGTTCATTTTTAGTTTTTACTGGTCTCCTCGCTGCCTACAGCAGACACATTCCGATTTCGGAGGAGCTCAAAGGAGAAACGTTATTTGGAAGATTTTTTTTAGAAAAAAGGCAGGAAAATGGTCCAATAACTCAGAGAGATAGTAGATGACTGTAAGCAAGGGAAAAAGGCAGAGTCAAAGAGAGTGCTAGATTAGATGAAGTTACAAGTACATAGCTTCCAGAAGGTGGGGGAACTATTTTGACGGAAGACCCGCCCGGTATCCCCACGGGGAAAGTGGCTATATGCTTCATGCAAGAACGGTCATTTTTATGTTGGTGGTGCAGATGGCACTAGTTTTGAAAACTAAATATGCTGATTTATGCGCATATTGTCAGGTTGCGCAGGCGGTGGGCAAACATGACACGATCGGCGTGGACCTGGTGGCGATGTGCGTCAACGACATCGTGGCCCACGGGGCGCAGCCCCTGTTCTTCCTGGACTACTTTGCCACGGGCAGGCTGCACGTGGGCACCGCTGCTGAGGTGGTGCGGGGCGTCAGTCAGGGCTGTCAGCTGGCCGGATGTGCTCTTGTCGGTGTGTGGGGGGCTGCACATTCAGACACACAGGGACATGCATGCACACGCACACATCTGCGCACATAATATACACACTTATATGTATAACCACCTTCTGTTTTTGGGGGGGGACTTTTTGCCAATGTACAACAGGGAAACCCTCCCACTGTGGAAGGACCTTAGTGTTGAGGTGAGAAAATCCCACACGACTTGGGTAAGATCCCAATGCCGTGTTCGCATGACGAGATCCTCATGGTTCGAAACAGCTGTCGTGGACTGGGCTCTGTCTTGCCTCCCCTAAAAAGGAGGGAAAACTAAGCTAGCACTCGATGTTTTTTAGAACATAGATCAAGATAACAAGTTATTGTAACTGGTCTTGATTCTAGTGTTCGATTATAAAGACATTTGGACAAATAGTTCATCAATTTTACTAGTTTTGCATTTCAAATGCTCTAACTTTTAAGTCCTTTAGATCAGAGGCACGGTGCACAGCAGTATACTGAGATTTTATTTAAAATCTCTCTCTCTATATATATGTAGTATGAATGAAAACATCTCGGTGAATAGCTAGCTCCGTGTGCCCCTAACAGAAGGACTAAAACGTTGATGCATTTGAAATGCAGAAATAGGTTGCTTTGATAAAATAAAAATGTGTCCGATGTCTGTTATTTTGTGAGTCTCAGAAACAAACTCGGTTATCATCAAGGTTCTTTGTGCTGCTTCTATGGGGGTTAGTTGGCCCGTGAGGACCATGCCCCGGGCAAGGTATTTCATCTATGAACAAATTCCAGCCCGCCCCTCCAGAATAGCAATTGCTCACCTCTCCTATCTGTTGGTCATAGTCATTGGTCACACTACTGACCGGCAGTGGCGCAATATCTTTAGCTCGCAAGTAGACAAACTGAGCTAATGTTCTCGTGATTTTTTGGTTTTGTGGGTGTATGATATGTCGGTCTCTGTTTGTGTGTGTCTGTGTGTAGTAACTGTAACACTGTTTTTTCTCTCTGGATATATGATAATGTTCATTAATGAATTAAACTTATCATCCTTTCTGCAGGAGGGGAAACAGCGGAAATGCCCGGTATGTACGGCGGAGACGACTATGACTTGGCGGGCTTTGCCGTGGGGGCTGTGGAGCGCCACCTGGTGTTGCCCAGGAAAGAGGAGGTCACCATGGACAACACGGTCATCGGCCTCGCGTCCTCCGGTCTCCATAGCAATGGTTTCAGTCTGGTGCGCAAGCTGGTGGAACAGCAGGAGTTGAGCTACGGCATGCCTTCCCCGCTGAAGACTGGGAAAACGTTAGGTGAGGGTTTGTGTGTGGTGTGGTGTGGTGTGGTGTGGTGTGTGTGTGTGTGTGTGTGTGTGCGTGTGCGTGTGCGTGTGCGTGCTACGATATGCCTTCTCCACTGAAGACTGGGGAAACATTAGGTGGGGGTTTGTCTGTGTGTTGAACTTTCCAGTTGGTTGTGTGGCCATATTGGGTGAGATGGGAGCATGTCAGGTTTTCCCTGTGATTGTTGGGCTGATGTAGGAGGTCTGCCTGGTGCCGGTTTCAGCCAACACTGTTTTAACAGAGGCAGGAAGGCTGACCAGGTGGAGGTCCCTTGCCATCACTTCAAGCGCCAGCGGCACAGAGAGGATTGAGTGAATTAGTAATAAATACACGCAGTTGCTTGTTTATTGATGTAAAGAGAGTCGCATCCCTGTACCAATGGAACCAACTAAGACTTTATCGCTCAGGAAACCGCTTGGAAGGATGGGTAGTTAAATGGTTGTATGCGTTCGCATGATGTGTGTGTTGTGCGTGCGTATATGTGTGCGTTTGTGTGAGTGTGTGTGTGTGACCAAGAATTGTATACATGTGCGCACAGTGTTTAAAATAGTCTCATATTTCATTTTTTTGTCTTTTCTGTATACTATGTCTCTGTCTTTATTGTGTTGTTTTGTTGATTGTTTTATTGCTGCAAAAAGAATTTCCTGTAAAATGGATAATAAAAATATTGATTGATTGATTGATGACGGTTGCAGGTGAAGACTTGCTGACCCCCACCAAGATCTACGTGAAGTCGGTGCTGCCCTTGATGAAGGAGGGCAAGGTGAAGGCCTTCGCCCACATCACGGGCGGGGGGCTGGTGGAGAACATCCCCAGGATCCTCCCTGACCACCTGGAGGTGCGCCTGGTGGCCAAGGACTGGACCGTGCCCCCTGTCTTTGGATGGATCGCTGAGACCGTGAGTGCAGCTGTGGAGTATTGTATTATACATGGGTGGAAAGTGGTTCAGGCATGCCCCTGAAATCAGGATTGAAAAACCTGATACAGTCAAACCTCTATTTTAAGGTTTCTAAAATGTCCAGAAAAAATCGGTCTTAAGTTGGAGGGGTCTTATAATGGAAGTGGTCACTGGCAGTTGAAGAAAAAGTTCTTCACAGATAACTCTCTTCTTCATGCACACACACAAAGAACACACGAAAACTGATTAGGTGCTCGAAAAAAATCATATGCAACATCATAATGATCATGCAATCGAGATTGCAGTTTCACTTCGCCAACTTCTTTTAATCAACCCCCACTCTCTTCCGCGAACCGCATGCTTTACCTTCTTTCTCCGCCATCTTGAATAAGGGAAGGGACTCTGCTTTCGAGTCCTTGACCGGAACATACACATAGTTGTTTCCCTTTGCTAGAAGTGTATGCAGACATGGTCACGGTCGTAAAAAACAACAAAATGGAGGTCGTAAGTCGTGTTTTAGAATAAGTCGTTTAAGAGAGGTTTATATAGTAAAATGCATCCATGCCAAAACATTCGGTCTCAAATGAGAGGTGGTCGCTTAACAGAGGGCCTTAAAATGGAGGACCGACTGTAGTAAGACTCTTCAGGATTGGCCATCTTGTCATCCGGAACCACGGTCTTATGAAATCAAATATTACTGCCAACATTGATGGCAGATTAAACAAGATGACAGATGTGCAATTCTAGCATCATCCCCACCCATCCTGTACACACAGACACAGACATTTGATATTGTTTTTAATGCAGTCACCACTTCAGGATTGGGAGGATTCAGAGAACATTGAAACATGTCATTTCAGGATTGAGAGAATGTTTTGTTTTCACCCATGATGTGTATATGATCATATGTTGAAGTCAGCTATATCTATATTGAAAACAATTTGGGACTTTCCTGGTGTTGCACTGCCTCCGGGCATTGCCTCCAGGATCGTTCCCACCATTTTAATATCTACTAGTGTCCCATATGTGTCTGTTCCAGGCCAGAGGGCGTTAAACAGATTTGTTATATTGTGACGTACATAACTTGACTTGTGAATGATCAAGTCCTGGACCAAGCCGTCCATGTTTGGCTGGATTGCTGAGACTGAGTGCACAATACAACACTATGCTGCACAGTATTTTGAATTCAGTATTTTCCCCTTTATTCTCCAGGGTAAAATGAATGAAAAAGAAATGGCAGACTTTCTTCTTTCTTTTTTTTGTCCCATCTTCTGGGTCATACAGAAGTGACACAGACTTTATATGTGGCATTGGCGCTGTTTTAGTTGTTAGTAAATACGACTACAGTACAACACAATACAACACAATGCAATGTGCAGCAACAAAGCAAAACACATGATAACTTTATAAGAGTACAAAAGGAACAAAATAAGACTACAGTATTTTTGAGAGAAAAGAGAGGGAAATAGAAGTGGTGCAAACATTTGAGTGATTGGTGCTTTTTGATTTGGCAGTTTAATGCGACTATAAAGTGTAATACAATAGAAAATAAGTGATTATTGTTCTGTAATTTTCAGGGCAGAGTGACTTGGTGATTCAGAAATGGCACTGGCATTTAACTGCAGTATTGGCGCCATTTTGATTTTGAGATAATGTGAATGCAATTTCATGCAATGCAGTACTGGTCAACACAATACTACACATTATCATACAATGTTTTTCATATTAATTTTCAGGGCAAAGTGAGTGACACAGAAATGGTGTTAAATATTAATATTATTTTATCACCTTATTATGCTAAATATGAATATAATTTATCACCTTATTATGCCCTGTTTTCCAGGGCAAAGTGAGTGAATCAGAAATGGCGCGGACGTTCAACTGTGGGGTTGGGGCCATTCTGATTGTTAGCAAGTACGACTCGGAGGAGGTGGTGGAACGACTGAGGGAGGCGGGAGAGGAGGCCTCCATCATTGGGGTGGTGGAGAAAAGATCTGGTGCGTGCAGCGGTGGGGTACTGTAAGGGATTGTATTGTACTGTACTGTTACAAGCTTGTATAGCAAGTACGACTCGGAGGAGGTGGTGGAACGACTGAGGGAGGCGGGAGAGGAGGCCTCTATCATTGGGGTGGTGGAGAAAAGATCTGGTGCGTGCAGCGGTGGGGTACTGTAAGGGATTGTAATGTACTGTACTGTTACAAGCTTGTATAGCAAGTACGACTCGGAGGAGGTGGTGGAACGACTGAGGGAGGCGGGAGAGGAGGCCTCCATCATTGGGCTGGTGGAGAAAAGATCTGGTACGTGCAGCGGTGGGGTACTGTAAGGGATTGTATTGTACTGTACTGTTACAAGCTTGTATAGCAAGTACGACTCGGAGGAGGTGGTGGAACGACTGAGGGAGGCGGGAGAGGAGGCCTCCATCATTGGGCTGGTGGAGAAAAGATCTGGTCAGTGCAGTGGTGGGGTACTGTAAGGGATTGTATTGTACTGTTATAAGCTTGTATAGTAAAATAGGAGGTAGTGAGCTATGGCGATGATGATGATGACAGAGATGATTATGATGATGACAATCCTAATGATTGGAGCAGGTAGAGATTCGTCGCCTGATCCTGTCCACATCACTTGTGTTGCCTTTCTGTCGTTTCCGACAATGACTGCCAGAGAGCAGAGGGGGATGGTACTATTCTGGCGGGCGGGGCGATAATTAGTTTATAGTGGATATGCCTTGCCCAGGGTACATCCCCACTCTCTCGGCCAAAGGGATTTGAGGATGAGAGTTGGTGTTCGGAAAGGTCCCCAAAGGCCAACCAATCCCTTTGGCTGCAGCACCAGAGCCGGTGCAGGGGCCCCCTCGTTCGAGAGTCAGTCTTCCACGAAAGACTAATCTGATATTCCAATACTGTAGAATATCATGTATAGTACAGCTCTCATTTACTATTGGCCCTTTCCACGGGCTAATGTCGACCAGTGATAAGAGCCATTGAGAAAAGGGCCTTGTACAACAGGCTTAATTTGTTATGGCATGATGATATTTAAATAAATTAACCATCACGTAATTATATATACACCAAAATAGGACCTGACTATTATGGGGTGTGCAGGTGAGGAGCAGGTGAAGGTCCGCCACCTGTCCACGGCT
Organism: Phymorhynchus buccinoides; assembly: GCA_017654935.2. Taxonomy (NCBI): domain Eukaryota; kingdom Metazoa; phylum Mollusca; class Gastropoda; order Neogastropoda; family Raphitomidae; genus Phymorhynchus; species Phymorhynchus buccinoides. Next base: position 20,066,748 of record CM065698.1, read on the forward strand.
CTCAGTCAGTCGTGGAGCAGTCTGCCAGGCGTGACGCAAAGGAAACGGGTGGCTGTTCTCATCTCCGGCACAGGTGAGAGCTTCGCTAGGGGAGATTATAACATATAGAATAATTCCTAGTTTGCTATTTTTAGCTTAATAAACAGCGCACTTCTTTAACTCATGTATGCTTTTAGCATTTTCGAAATTGCAATTTTTGTGCATATGTTGTGTGCATGTCATTTTCACCCTCCCCCTCCCCCCCCCCCCCCCATGCTTGTTTGATTTTGAGATTTATTTTTAAACTTTACCAAATTTGTGTGCATCGCTCATTAGCAATGACAGTGATGCGAGGGGTATTTTTCATAAAAAAAATTATCTCCCAAAACTGCAAAAGTGAGAGAGGCAACGATGCTACAGGAATGACAATAAATTATGTAGTAATGATAGTATGGTGATAAATGTTTGGTATTGTGCGCTGTAGGCTGTCCTCAAACCCTCCTCAACAAACTTCAGAAAGTTCACAACAATGCAGCTCGGTTAATCCTTAAAGTCCCTCGTACAGACCACATCAAACCCCACCTCAAGACCTTACACTGGCTTCCAGTCGAGGCAAGAATAAAGTATAAAATTGCTTGCCTCTGTTTCAATGCTGTCCATTCATCTAGTCCTGCCTACCTCTCTGATCTCGTTCACCTGTACTCACCCTCCAGGTCTGTCCGTTCCTCTTCTGACAAACTTATCCTTTCTATTCCTCGTACTAACACTAAGACAAATGGTGAAGGTTCATTTTCTTTCAGCGCCCCTTCTGTCTGGAACACCCTACCATATGAACTTCATTCTGCTAAATCTTTCCAGTCTTTCAAAACCGCTCTTAAAACTCACCTCTTCCGGCAATACCTCTGATTTCTTCCTTGTCCTGTTTCCTGCCTTAAAATGATGTCCCCCACATTGTGGGTGGGTGGGTGTGCACGCGTATGTGGGTGTGGGCGTGTGCGTGCGTGCGTGCGTGTTGTGGCTGTGTGCATGTTTGTGATAGTTGATATTGTAGTAGCTTATTTATGATTTATGTATTTATTTAAACAATTGTGAAGCGCCGTGAGCTCAAGAGAGAAAGGGCGCTCTATAAATGTTATTTATTATTATTATTATTATTAGGCCCCAAACTACAGGAGTTAATCAACCACACAACGAACTCTGCTGTTAAAAGAACAGCTGAAATCCTATTGGTCTTCTTAAACAAGGCATGACATGCATTGTCCATGTTGATGAATTAAAGCGGAATTCGTTTGTCTTTTGGACAACGCAGTTTTAGTTTTTGCGCCCCCACTGTCTGGAACTCCTTGCCTGTTCACCTCCATCGTCAATCAGCACTTCCCACTTTCAAAACCCAAATGAAAACTCACTTGTTTCAAAGAGCTATCTATTATAATCATACTGTACCAACACTCAAAACAATAGCATATCATACCAATTGGCTGGAAAAACCTTAAGCGTGAACGCTTAGTTACCAAATAACAAAGAGCAAGTCACTCTAGTGACCGTGGGGTTATCCCCCCTTTCACACTTCCAGTCACGCATATCCACTTCCGGCCCCAACTCATTCTCTATTTACCATGCTTCAAGGCTGTTGATAATAAACCTTTCTCCCATTCCTTTTCCTTTTCAAGTGTTCTTGGTGGGTTTGTTCTAGTTCTGTAGTTACCTTGTTACTAGCCTTCTCTTAGTGGCTAGCACACGTTTTCTTTTTATTCTTCATTACTTAGTTTTGAAGTTTAGAAAATTAATTATAGTGTTTGGCCTAGCCGGTTTTCACACTGGTTAGTCATCCATTTTTATTCTTGGCACTGCGGTTTTTCAAGTTTTAACTCTGCAGTCTTTTTATACATGTAGTTAACTTTGTTTAGCTACTCAGTTTATTTGATAATTTTCTTAGTGTTTGTTGAAAACTTTGTGAAAGATTTTTCATTTAGTTTTCCTTCGTCGTCATGAACGATAATTTCGGGGACCCTCCCTAGGGGGTCCCGCGGGTTCCTTCTTCGTAGACTTCGAAGTTTGTTCTTCTTGTCCATTACACTCGGGCGTTCCGTTTCGCCCAAGTCTTTTTCTTCAGGTTCGCCCAAACTCACTTGTTTCAAAGAGCTTTCTCTCTGTAGCTTTTCACATTAATTAGATGATGATCGAATGAATGTGTATTTGAGCCCAGTTGCGTGTGAATCGGTGAATGTGAGCGCCTTGAGTTTAATTCTAAAGAAAGGCGCTACATAAACACAATTTATTATTATGAAAATTGTGTTGTGTAGGCACCAACCTCCAGGCGTTAATCGACCACACGAAGAACGCTGCCGTGAAAAGCGCGGCTGAAATCGTATTGGTCGTCTCCAACAAACCAGGGGTCAAAGGTCTCCAGAGGGCGGAGGCTGCTGGCATCCCTACTAAGGTTGTGACCAATGTCGTTATCTTTATTAGGTATTTGGTATTATTAGGTACTTTATAGTCACAGAGGCGCTCTCTGTGAAATTCGGGTTGCTCCCACCTGGAGAGCGCGTCGCAGCCAGAGGGGCGCCACCTTTGTTTTTGGGTTTTTTGCATGCGATTATTGTGTGACTGATAAGGAAGGAAGGAGGGTGTGTGTGTTACATTTGGACTAAATGACAACTTTTTCGTTGCCACTGGGTTTAACGTGTGCTAAGTGCATGGGCACACGGGATCTTGATTTATTGTCTCATCCGAAAGACTGCACTTTCAGACTGTTAAGGCCTGGTGTAAAGAGAGGAAAAATCCCCTGTACTCGTGTTTATTTGACACGAGGCGAACGCGCTACCACTGTGCCAGTCTACACAATTGGTATTAGTCATTGACATCGTGATCATTTCCCAGCCAGACAGTCTGTGGCGGTTATTGTTGTTGATCTGTCTGTCTGTATGTCATGTCTATCGATTTTCTCAAAAACTGCTGCACGGATTTTTAACTCTTCTAGCACCATGGGCGAATGTATTCGCCCAAGACAGCACTCTACACCCTCACCAAATGCAAAGACATGTACTGCCAAGCACCCTGCCATGTGTTTGTCTATTTTTAGAGCTTATGTCACTGTTTCTTCCGTTAACCCTCTTGCATTTATTCCGCCCCAAACCGCCCAGCCGGAAGTTGCCTCTGTGTATTCAAACTGCCCTAAACTGCCCTTGTCTTGCCCCCACTCTGAGACCCCGTCTGATAGCATTTTTATCACGCACAAAGTTCTGGCTTGTTATACACACACTATGATGGAGCTTCTCACTGGCAGTGATGTGGTAGTAACTGTACAGCGCTCTGTGTGCTTCAAATTACAGATTTTCCTGAAAATGTGTGAAAAAAATGTGAACACTAGAAGAACTTTTTTCTGTAACAAATGCGAATGCAAGAGGGTTAAAGCAACGCATGCACAGTTGAAAAAATAGTTACTCCTTTCTTCAACAGACAACCAAGAATGTCAGAAAATACATGGCGCTAGAAGTTTTTGGTAAAGGCAATTTGGTAAAGGGGTAGGCATGAGAAAAAGGAGGCTTCCTTTCGATAATCGTGACCTTGAAAGTTGTCAGTGATTTAAGAATTTGTATACCAATAATCTGACTGGCTGGTTGCAACACATTAAACGTAAGTCTGGCCGGGTTTTTCACCGTCACCGTGCTTGTTGTTATTGTTACAATCATGATCATCATTGCTAAGTCATTATCATAATCTCTTTTTATCATCATCACCATGTAATTTTGTTGTGTGTATTTTTGTACACTATATGTGGTAACTATTGATTAATGTGGCGGTACCATAGCCGATGAGGTTTAACCGAGGCGTGGTTACCGCTACGCCTATCTATATTGTTAAACTCGGGACTTTACTGGTGTCGCACTGCCTCCGGGCATTGCAGCCAGTATTGTTCCCTCCATCTTTGTATTTACAAATGTCCCATATGTGTCTATGACCGAGAGGACATAAAACATCATTTTCATCATCATTGTTCTTCAACAATGTCCCATATGTGCCTTCCCAGGTCGAGAGGACGTAAAGCACAAAATTTCGTTCGTTTGTTCTTCAACGTACCATATTTTTCGGACTATAAGGCATTTTACACAAAATTCGGATTTTGTTATTTTCTTAATTTTATTAGTCGTATGTGATGCAGCACAGGAAAACCAGGCTAATGTCGTAAATGATCACTTTTGACTTATTCATATTTTCAGAAAGGCCAGAGACAACAGATTAACAGGCAAAAAACAGAATTCATCTGTCTCTAATAGTTTATTTTGAACAATTTTTCAATCAATCAAATCTCTCTCTTTCTCTCTTTCTTTCTCTCTCTCTTTCTCTCTCTTGTGGCTGGCCGACTTTAGCTGGGTATTCGCGTACTGCATCACATATTATAAGGCGCAGTGGTCTCAGTCTGGGGGAAAAAAGTATGGCCTTACAGTTGTAAAATATGGTATAATATTGTAAGGACTTTGATTTTGTTATGGATGTATGGTTTTTTTCTTCTGCATTCCCTGGCCATATGACCATGATGGGTAAGGTGCGTATGTGTCCGGTTTTCAGTTTTCACTGGTCTCCCCACTGCGTACAGTTGACACATTCCAATTTCGGAGGAGCTCAAAAGAGAAAAATTATTTGGAAGATATTTTGAATGGGCCACTAAGTCAGAAAGATAGTAGATGATAGAAAGCAAAGGGAAAAGGCAGAGTCAAAGAGTGGCAGAATAGAGGAAGTTACAAGCACAGAACTTCCAGAAGGTGGGGGAACTATTTTTACGAAAGACCCCCCGGTATCCCCACGGGGAGGTCCTGGTTTAACATTTTTCATTTTCAGCACCAAGTGGTAAATATTGTTGATTGTTATGACGATGATGATGATAACAATCATTTCAATCAGGTGGGTTAGATCCAGAGTTGTGAATGAGTTCTTTGAGGCACTATTGCATGATAACTATGATCTTGTTTGTTGTCCAATCAGAGGATGGATCACAAAGAACCCTGTGTTTCTCATCCAATCAGGTGATCGATCACAAGCAGTACAAGAGTCGTGAGGCCTTTGAGGCGGTGTTGCAGGCGGCTTTAACGGAAACCGGTGTGGATATCATCTGCCTGGCCGGCTTCATGAGAGTGCTCACAGGTGGGAAATAAACTTCAAATATGGCAATGCGTCGTCTGCTTCTCTGATCTTCTTCTTCGATCGCTCAGACAAGTTTCCTGTCAATTATGAGTGCAGATGCGTCATGCTGCCGTTATGCGCCTAACTAAGAAATAGTTGGGCCCAGCAAGTCCGACTTCGGCTGGAGGAAATGTTTGTTAAAGTGTTTCGTGAAAAAAGGCAGGAGAATGGACCGGTAAGGCAGAAAGATAGTAGATGACAGAAAGCAAAGGGAAAAGGCAGAGTCAGAGAGAGTGACAGATTAGAGAAAGCTACAAGCACAGAACATCCAGAAGGTGGGGGAACTATTTACACAAAAGACCCCCCGGTATCCCCATGGGGGGTGCTTCTCTGATGTGTGTGTAGTGGTGGTTTCTTTTCTTTTGTTTGTTTCTGCTTAACAAGGCTCGAAACCTGAAATTACAGGAGCCTAAAAAGCAAACAAAAAATGATAATTCCCAAACAGTGATGAGTACAGTACAGACATAACTAGAATAGTGAAGTAAAGAATGACTGCTGTACCTTATTTTTAAGCTGATAATGACAGTACCTTGACAATTACAGTTCAGTGATAATGGTGTCGTGTTGTGTTCTCAGGAGGCTTTGTCTCTCAGTGGGAAGGGCGCATGCTGAACATACACCCCTCTCTGCTACCCTCGTTCAAAGGAACCCATAGTGTAATAAATAACACATAATAATGACAATACAGTGACGTGTATTGTATGTGTTCTCAGGAGGCTTCGTCTCTCAGTGGGAAGGGCGCATGTTGAACATAAACCCCTCTCTGCTACCCTCATTCAAAGGAGCCCATAGTGTAATAAATAACACATAATAATGACAATACAATGTGTATTGTATGTGTTCTCAGGTGGCTTCGTCTCTCAGTGGGAAGGGCGCATGCTGAACATACACCCCTCTCTGCTACCCTCGTTCAAAGGAGCCCACGCTGTAAAGGAGGCCCTGGGTGCGGGGGTGCGCATCACTGGATGCACCGTGCACTTTGTGGCTGTGAGTTCTTTTCATTTCAGTTTTATTTGAAGATCGCTGCCTAAGGCCAGCATTATTCCTGGCCTGGGGTTACCTTGAACAGACCTGTTTACCATTCCGGTTTAGCCGGAAATTTGCTAAAATTCCGGGTAAAATAGTAAATTCCGGGTGAACGCTGAAAATTCCGGGATTTCGAAAAACCGTCTATTATTTGTTTCCGTTAGTAGGAAAAGACGCAAGGGTTGACCGAAACGTGTACCTAACACGCTATGTCATCAGAAAAGGGGTTGTGCTTGACGTTGCATGCATTAAAGGCTGCATTTTGATTGGTTAAAGGGGTGAAATAATGTTTTTATTTTGGTCGATCTATTTCGGGACTGAGCAAATGGCGGCCAGACTTTTACTGTCGATTCGAAGAGCTTTCCAGGCAGTTTTTTAATGGTAGAGATTGTAATTAGGGCTTGAAATGAGTCAATTTAGATTATATTATCATTGGAAAATACGATGATGTGAGAATTTTGAAGTTTTCAACGGAAAATGAAGTCAAAATTGATCGCGATGGCGCCGAGTTGCAACTTGGCATCCGCCGATCTGCGGCCGAGTGATTTTTCTCTGTCCCATCGTGGACATTTCCAGGTATTTTGCTTTTTCCAGCTTGTTTTATACTAAAATTGACTAAGAATTAGTGACTGAATTTACTAATAAAACTTTAATGGCAAAATTGAGCCAAGAAATCATCACAATATTGAAAATCGACGCCGATGTTCGCGGAAAGGAGAACAAGAAACCGCTTTATCGCGAGTCGTGTACAGATCATGCGAATTCCGGTTTTTGTTCTCAAATTCCGGGTTTTTTTGTGGCAAATTCCGGGTTTTTCATTATAAGGGTAAACAGGTCTGCCTTGAAACAATTTTTTTAAAAATGAGTAATAAAGCAACATTCGCTGCTGTCTGTGATTCAGTTTTGACCGCATTGGTGGTTTATTTCAGTTTAATTTCCACCTCGGAATCACAGTTTTGTACTTGGTGAGAGTTCTTAAGCACCGATGATGCTTGAGTCTTCCATCTGACGCACTGGGTTTCAGGCCAAAGTGAGTAACTCTGGCACTCTCATCTCACAGATAGAATTTACACTGGACTGAAATCAGTCATTCGACTCAGGAAAAACCTGTACCGTACGGGGGTACTGTGTACAGTTTGTATTGTCCTGAAGACTTCCGTCCCTCGTTTTAAAAGTCCTCTCTCCAAAACCTTGACCGTTCGTATAAGTCGATGTTCTGGTCAGAATTTTTCGGACTAGCACTTTCTTACTATTTGGTTCATCAGATTGTAAAGTGCATGGGTCTCACTTTTGGAAAAAAAAGTATCGCCTAATACAGTGGAACCTCCCTTATAAGACTTCCCATTATAAGACTCCCTCCCACATAAGACCTGCTTCTCTGAGACATTGCCATTCTTCATAAGTATTAAAATTACCTCCCTTGTAAGACCCCTCCCTTATAAGACCTCATCTAAGATATTGGATGATTTTTGAAGGTCTTATAAGGGAGGGTCCACTGTAGTGAAGGAAAGGTAACTCTCTGTAATTAACTCCCTTCACCAACGTTATTTTCAGCACCAATTCGCCTAGCAAAGCATAAGCAGCAGCCACATTGAGACAGACCCAGGTTCATTGCGTTTTTAACATAGGCTTCCAGCTTGGTGTAGGCCTGCTCTTGTGTTGGTAGGACAGGTGGGGCTACCTTCTGGGTGTGTAACCCCCTCTTTCTCTCTCCTCGGAAGTGCTGCAAACTGTTAATGTCTTTTTAACTCATTCGCATCGCAACGATTTTGAATTATTAAAAAACCTCACAAATCACTCCAGCCATGCACACAAACAAAACATACATAAACAAAAGGAGAAATGAAAGAAGATTACGGGTTTTTACTTCAGGTTTAGACATAGGGAAGTGGTAGATCAGACTTTTTTATATATAGACTTTATTATATAGTTTATATAGAAAAACTGTCTACACCGATTGGTTACCCCACAACAAAAGCAAAGTCAGAAACAAAATTGTGGTCTAAGGGAGCGAAGCGAGTTTAGAAGTGACCAAGGTATGGTGTGCACACAGATTTACTTCCCTTGAAGCAAATGCATCAAATTGAAAGCTATCTATTAATTCCGCACATATATGGCCGGAACGACTTGAATGAGTTAATGTCTTTTTCATCCATTTTCTAATTGTGCAGGAGAAGGTGGACTCTGGGGCCATAGTGGTGCAGGAGTCGGTGGCGGTGCACCCCGGGGACACAGAGGACACCTTGGCCCAGCGGATACACACCGCCGAACACAGGGCCTTCCCTCAGGCTCTGGAGCTGCTGGCAAGCGGCAGAATCGAACTCGGCGACAGCGGAACCTTGCTGTGGAAATAGAACTTTGCACGTTCTTGATATTTGGGAGGATGAAAGTTACGAAGGAAATGAAACGCAAGCTTTGAGAATTAAAACGCAAACTGAAACCTTGTAGTTGTCTGTTGATGAGGTAGCATTGAATCCATTGCTCCATGTGGGCCACTGCATTTAGGGTTTGCAACGTGAACAACTACCATATTTTAAACTATGGCTTGTACCCACGTGTCGTCATATCCGGCCACAAGGAGCGTGCCATATTATGGGAGACCGCCATCTTAGTAGCTTTGTTTGAAAAATGCCAGATCGATGCTGTTTACACACAAATCTGACTAAGATGGCGACACTTCCGTTGGAAGGGTCGAGATGCGCACGCAGGTGGGGGGGAGCCATAAGGCGCACCTCATTATAAATTTGACTCAAAATTCAGATTTTGTTACTCTATTCCCTTACTATACTATCAGTCATATTATAAGGCGCAGGGGTCTCAGTCTGGGGGGAAAGTATCGCCTTATAGTCCGTAAACTATGGTAAGTGTGGACGACGGAAATGAACAGCTTTGATATATCTTCGTGTGTCGTTTTCCAGTTAGAACTCTGTAAGCATTGAAGGCATTGATTTTCTTGCTCATTGGGAAATTCCTTTCCTTTGTGCATCTCCACTTTCTCCTCAACCGGTGGCTTTTTCATTTTCCTTGGAAACAATATGCGATGGTGTTTGGTTAATATAGTTTGTGAAGAATATAATAAGTTGACTTGTAAAGGTTTTCAGTATTTTTTTGTTTTGATATTCCGGATGGAACAGCAGAGTAATGTGTAAAATTGGTGCTAACAGCAAGTTTAGGATTTCCAGAAGGTGGGGGAACTATTTGTATGAAAGACAGCCCCTGTATCCCCATAGGGGATAGCAGGTTTTTTTTTAGTCACCCTGTATGTGTATGTTGTTTTCCTTAGGATGCATCCCATAGTTGTCCAGAGATGGCTAAAAGGTGCCTGTTCTGTTATGCAATGTGGGTGTGAATCCTACCAATGTGAATAGTCCGCTTTTCCTTGGCACAATCAGTTTGCGTACTTGTATTCCTTACTCTTGTCTGCTTTAATTCGCTCGGGACTGGCCGATTTACTTCCCCTTGTTCTGTGGGGACTGGGCATTTGACTAGGTCTCGGAAAACAATCACCAAAAGTAAGTTATGAAGCGTTAGGCATCAATATTTTCAGAAAAGATTAGCAAAACCATGCACTAAACGATAGTAAAATCAGATTCCATACCTTCATCGTTTGTCTCTTATTAACGAAAACAGCTAATAGCTGCAATGATTGGTTGATTTCAAGAGAGGCAAGGTCAAAGCAAACTGAAAGCTGGTTACATGCCAGAAATAAAAACCTTGAAAACTCATGAGCCGAAGCCGGCTCATAGGATCCGGCTCATTCGTCCTAAACCGGATCCGGCTCATTCATCCCGAGCGATTTAAGCAATTAGTTCAAATAAAAAAAGGGATATGTAATATGGAAAAGAAAAACCATGACATATTGTTTGTATTTGCGATGAAAGGTTTTGTACTATTTTACTGATGTGGTTTCTACCTCCAAATCTATTGTCTCCCTGATTTTGAATACCAGTATAACTTCTGCTCAGATTATAAAAAATGTCTGCGTTTAATTTCTTTTTTTCCAGCCTTTGAAAGAAGCCGCCTATTTTCCTGTTTCAGTTTGTCTCAGGCTTGTAACTGGTGCTTATTAATCAGGTGACTCGGAGATGGTGCTAGAAAGTTTCACTTTAGGCCATTTGGCCTAAACAGCCACAAAACCTTAGGCCAATTTCAACAATTTTAGCCCTCACTCGGTCCGCCATAAGCAGCAAGGGAAGCAACTCTCACGAGGCAATTGGCCTTGTGCTAGCAAAATCATGACGCGACAAAGTTAGCTTTTTGATCTCGGTCACACGCGGTGCAAGCAAACTTTGTTTCACTTCGTTGTTCATAAAAAAAATGGATACACTTCGTTGTTCATAAAAAACCTGGACATACTCGTGCCTATTTGGTAATCAAACCTTCGGCCCACTGGGCCGACAGGACGGTTGACTTTTAGGACATTTTTTGTAATTTTCGGCGAATCGCCGAAGGCCGACAGCAAACAACAACCCTGGGTGTTCAATCCATTGTTTTGTCCAATTATTTGCCTGTGGCCAGCCTTGCATGAATTTTCTTTGAATTTATTTGTTGGTTTTTAATGTTGTGTGTGGTTTGTTATTGGTGTGTGTGTGCATGGTTTTTTTCTCTCAGAGTTTTCCCATTACTATTTGTTAACATCTGGGTGCCATTGACAAAGGTCGTTTTGTTCTGTGACTAAACATCAGACATGAGACCAGAGGAAAGTGACATTTCCTGAAAAGTTCCCGGGGACCGGTGTAGGTCCCTAGATTTCCGAACAAAATCCTGATCCACGAAATTCATTTTAATGAAGGGGCTATTGGAAATGGGCTTCATCTGAATGGGTTGGTTTGTGGATTTGAGTGGCAACTGGGACATAATTGCTTTGTCCATGCTTCCATCAGCCAGACTGCACCCACCTCCCTCCCCATTTCTCAGTGGATTTACACTTATGTCAAGAACAGCCCTGCTGTCTTTAAAATTTCCTGGTATAAGGAAATTTCCTGAAAAATCTCATGTCTAAAACATGTATTTTTCTATTTCTGTATCAGGATCTGTTTTTGTTTAGATTTTTTTAAATTTCAAATGATTCTTTGTTTTTATTGTTTTGTGCTTTTGATACTATCAACTCCATTGTCATGTTGTCAATGTTGTTCCACAACCAAACATGTAAACAAAAATCCATTTCTGTATCAGGATCAATTAAAATGCTCAGTGTGTGTGTGTTGTTTTTATATTTTTGTGTGTTCATCGTTTGTGTTACCTTTGATAATATCAACTTCATTATGTATATAAAGGTTGCCAATTGTGTTCCATGACCATGCATGTCATTTTTCCCCCCGTTCTATATCAGGATCCAATATTGAAAAGTGTGTGTGTGAGGGGGTAATTGTCTTTTTTTTTCTCAACTGTTTATTTTCAAAACGGTCGACTTTGCTGTGTTTGACAGTTGTCAGTTTTGTTCCATTACCAAACTTGTGGTGGTGGTGTTTTCATTTCCATACCTGGATCCATTATTTTAATGGTTCTGGATTTTGAAACTTTTTTTTGTTTACTGTGCTATACTATCAACTCCATTGTAAGGGTTGTTAATGTGGTTCCATGATCAAACCTCTATATTTCCTTTCTAATTCCATAACAGAATTCATTATTATAAAGGCTCTGCTCTTTTGTATCTTTTTATTGATGTGATTTCATTAATACTATTGTGGCAGTACTTTAGCCGATGAGGTTTAGGCGAGGCGTGGTTACCGCTACACCTATCTATATTGTTAAAAACTCAGAACTTTACTGGTGTTGCACTGCCTCCAGGCATTGCAGCCAGTATTGTTCCCACCATCTTTGTATTCAGAAATGTCCCATATGTGTCTATGACTGAGAGGACGTAAAACATCATTTTCAGTTCATCTTTTTATTGACTCCATTGTTTGAAGGTTGTAAATTTTGTTGCTTGACCAGGGGCAGTGGGTGGATGCCTCGTGCCTCCATTCGGGGAGCTGAACGACCCCGCCCCCTCCACAAGTCTCTCCCCGTGGGGTCTTTCATAAAAATAGTTCCCCCACCTTCTTGAAGTTCTGTGCTTGTAACTTCCTCTAATCTGCTACTCTTGTTGACTGCCTTTTTCCTTTGCTTTCTGTCTACTATCTTTCTTACTTGTTGGCCAATTCTTCTGCCTTTTTCCAAAAAAATCTTCCAAATAATTTTTCTTTGAGCTCCTCCAAAATCGGAATGTGTCGGCTGTATATAGCGGGGAGACCTGTAAAAACTGAAAACTGGACACATATGTACATTACCTGTAAAATCTTTATTATGATACTGTTATATAAAGATTCTTGTGTGCTTGAAATAAACAGTCTGATAGAATGTATTCAGACAGACAGAGATTTCTGCAATAATATTTGTTGAGAAGGAAGTTATTCTGAATGTAAGAAAATGACTTTCAAATCTATATAAGTCACCTTTTCATGTTGTTGTGGGTTTTTTGTTTTGTTTTATTTTTGTTCATTTAGATGTAAATCAATACGTTTGAAATCATGCTGACCATCAAACACAATTTACATGAACAGAAAATGGCAATGTTAAACACACACACACACTCTCTCTCCCTCTCTCAACCACACACACACACACACACACACACACACACACACACACACACGGTCAGATTACAAACTCGGTCAGATTACAAACTCTATTTACATACAGTCGAGCCAAAGATTTTCCACCTGAAGTTAAAACATCTACAAATTCCACCCTTAACAACATTAACCCACAAAATATGTCGGGGGGCAAACCATTCTATCTCTAAGCCAATCATACCCCCTTCCACAACTCAAATTTCACTATAAACCATCTTTCACGTCGCAAGGGACAAACCGTTTATCTCCAAGCCGACCACATATCTATACCCCCAACTCAAAACCAACTTTCACGTCGTAGGGTAGAGCTCATTCACGCAGGGCGCGGCCATTCGAAACAAACCATCCAAAGCCTGCGACTGTCCCGCCAAATCAACCGGGGTCTGTCCAGCGTGACTCATGAGGTCCACTCGCGAGCCGGGCCACGACAGGAGCAGCTCCGCCACCTGCAGGTTGTCGTGCTCGGAGCAGGCCAGGTGTAAGGGAGACAACCCTCCGCAGCTCTGAGCGTTGACGTCTGCCCCGTTGTGCAGCAACAGTTGAGCGGTTTGCACGCAGTTCCAGCGAGAGGCGCTGTGCAAAGGCTGCCAGCCATCGCAGGTTCTGGCCGAAATGTCCGCCCCCTTCATCAGCAACTTCTGGAAATGCACAGTAATGAAGCTTTACAATGGCATAAACGTCGCAATGGCTTTAACTCGCTCGGAACGAATGAGCCGGATCCGGCTCATGGCTTGCACAACTGTTTAGGATGAATGAACCGGATCTGGCTCATGACGGTTTTCAAGAGGTTTTGATTTCTGGCGTGTAACCAACTTTCAAGCGCCACTTTGTAACCTACTTTCAGTTTGCTTTTGACCTTGCCTCTCTTGAAATCAATCAATCATTGCAGACTTTACTTTCAGAATTGGCTGTAGTGGGGGGGGGTCAAAGATCGGAATGTGAAATTTTCCTTTTTTCTATGTGTTACTGTTAGCTGTTTTCGTCAATAGGAGACAAACAACGAAGGTATGGAATCTGATATTTTACGATCGATTAGTGCATGGTGTTGAAAATCTTTTCTGAAAATATTGATGCCTAACTCTTCATAACGTTTTTGTGCCGTCACTCACACTAAGACTCACATCATTTAAGTTGTATCTACACTTTTCACACTAGCCAAGTGGATGAAGATCCATTCGGGGGTTCTTTGGTAGTAGTTTACAATGGTTACAATGGTCGTTGTAGCCTGCTCTGTGTAGGGGGTGTATTATCATGATACATTCAGTAGTTTAGGGCTGACCTCAGCCATGTCAAATGGTCGTAGGCTGCTCTATGCAGAAAGTATTATCATGATACATTCAGTAGTTTAGGGCTCTGTGTAGCAGGGTGTATTATCACGATACATTCAGTAGTTTAGGGCCCACCTCAGCCATGTCACAATGGTCGTTGTAGGCTGCTCTGTGTAGCGGGGTGTTTTATGATACATTCAGTAGTTTAGGGCCCACCTCAGCCATGTCACAATGGTCGTTGTAGGCTGCTCTGTGTAGCGGGGTGTATTATGATACATTCAGTAGTTTAGGGCCCACCTCAGCCATGTCACAATGGTCGTTGTAGGCTGCTCTGTGTAGCGGGGTGTATTATGATACATTCAGTAGTTTAGGGCCCACCTCAGCCATGTCACAATGGTCGTTGTAGGCTGCTCTGTGTAGCGGGGTGTAGCCATCCCTGTCGGTGCAATGGACCAGTCCAGGGTCAAAGGTCAGCAGTCGGTCCATTTCCTCCAGCAGGTTGTTCTCTGCAGCCCACAGCACACGTTTCGAGGGGTCGTCTGCCGCAAAACATCATCACCGATGACTACATTAATCAAACAATATGTTGTGATGGTGAATGGACACTTTTACGTCAAAGCTACCCAAGTTTCGGCACAAAATTACATCACTGTTTACAAAAAGTGCAATCAACATTCTCTCCAAGTCACTCATCCCAAGAATTCATGCCTGATTCTTTTAAAAACTGCAATTAAATCCAAAAACTGGAAGCCACATTTTTTGTTACTAAAAAAACCCATGGAAATCCGGAATATGCTTGAAAACATACCATTACATTCATTAGTTTTCTCTCTCTCTCTCTCTCTCTCTCTCTCTCTCTCTCTCTCTCTCTCTCTCTCTCTCTCATCACACACACACAGAGATACATTATACACATATGCAGTGAGGGAAAAAAAAGACAATAAAAAAAGTTTTATTACAACATGAACATCAACGAAAATCCAAGATAAATAAAAAAATCTTTTTATGAACAACTTTTTCCAAAAAGCATACCGGTACTGACCTTTTAGAACTGAAATTTTGTATGATTTTAAACAAATTCTCTATTCATAAAAGTTAACACTGAACAAAACAAAACAAAATCTTGGTCTTACTCTGTATTTCCTCTTCAGTGAATTCATCCACATCCTGTTCGTCTTTCTCCCAGAAACTCTGGAATCGGTTCGGTTCACCATTTTTGGCTTCCAGAATCTGAAAAATTTGAAGATAATTTTTTTTTATATTTTTCTTGCTATATCATGTATTCAGGATGATATTCACTCAAGTGCAACAAAACAAAACTTAGGACACTGGATGAACTCAACTCAACTCAACAATACTTTATTATCTCAAAAGAGAAATTCATTGTTGTTACGCCTGTGATTCAACATTAAAATACACACAGCAAACATTATAACATAACATTCAGAACATGTTAAATACATTCAGTACAATAAAATACATATCAAACATAATAATCAAAAACATGCTAAATACAGATAGTGCAATAAAATACTTATCAACATAAATTAGGCATAAGAAATACTTGTACATTTCAAATATTCAAAAGAGCAAAATAAATAACGCCCATATATCGTACATAAACACAGGCACACACGCATAGAGCATACATGCATGTATGCACACATGCACGAACACATGTGCATGCTCCCATCGCACCCCTCCTACACTATCAAAATGAAAGTTTAATTCAAAATGCTTGTTTTCTGGATGTTAGTTACAACCAGTGGAGACTCATACACAAGAGTTGTTACCACACAGTCAACAGATTTGATCAGGTGTGAAGGATGGTTGAAAACATTCGAAATCTGAAAACTAAAAGAAAAAAATGTCACTTTCAATCAATCAACAAATGAACACCCATTATTTTGTGTCATCCACAGAATTAAAACTAATCACCTATTGTCGATATAAAGTACCACGTATCATCATCTGTGGGTTGGTTTGAATGTCTGCACAACTGCACAAGCGGACACATGAATGAAGTGTGTGGGTGCCTGCACCGTGTGAATTAACAACAAAATAAATATTGAGCTGATTTGTGAAAATCAATCACAGTGTTATGCAGGATGCCTGTATGTACCAATGCTGCAAATGAGTGGAAGGTGCCTGCTATGAGACAGGCCCATTATGCCACAGCCAGGCCTCTTTGAGTTTGATGTAAAATTCTTCTCTGTGTGTGTGTAGGGTGGTGTTGGTGTTAGGGTTAGGGTTATTAGAGAGAGAGAGAGACAGTTGTCTAAAGGTCTTTAAGTCGTTTATCGTGTGGACATATAGCAACACATTTATATGCACACATATAGCAGATCGAAGAAGATTTTGGTAAAGGTCAAGATGTGCCACACCCCCTACATTTCTCGGTTAATTCCATTTTTCCGTTTTTGCCTTTCTTACCAAACATGAAGCTGTATTTTATGAACATTTTCAGCTGATTATCTTTGTTCAATAATTAATTGCAGTCATGATAAAGGCCATTATCTAATAGGACCCCCCCCCCCCCCCCCCCCCCCCCCCCCCCCTATGTACTGCAGTTCACTGCGGCATTTGTCACAGTCATGGGTCATTGCGTTTTTCCGTCTTATGGGGGGGGTAGGGTTAGGGTTAGGATTAGGGTTATTATTCCAAAAAGACAATTAGCTGAAAAGGTTAATAAAATACAGCTTTATGTTTGGTAAGAAAGGCAAAAACGGAAAAATGGAATTAACCGAGAAATGCAGGGGGGGGGGGGGGGGGGGGGGGGGGGGGGGGGGGGTGGCACATCTTAAACTTTACCAAGATTTTTACATCAAATTCAAAGAAGTCAGGCTGTAGCATAGCGGGTGTGTGGCATAGCGAGCAACTTGGCAGGAGATGTTCAATTTCTGAAGTACAGTACATTTTCAGCTAAGCGATACAACAGAACAAGTATTGTATTTTATGAGCACATAAACATGGACATTAAAATTACATTAAAACAACTTGTTCTGACCAGTTTGAGTATGTCTGAATTGTCAAAGTCACCACCTGTGTTGGTCACCACTTCCCTACAGCTCTCTGAATCCTCCATAGGGCTTCTGCACACAACACACACACAGAACACTTGTGGTTCACTATATATTTTGCCCATTCAAGATGACCATTCGGTATCACCACACAGAAAGACAGAGATGAGAAAGACAGAGACACAAAGAGAGAGAAAGATAGAGAGACAGAGAGAGACTGAGACACAGAGTGACAGAGAAAGAACTATAGTCTGAAATGGAGACAGAGAGAAAGACAATGAGAGACAGATTCACAGAGAGACAGGGACATATATATAGTGAGACAAAGGCACACAGAGAAAGAAAGACAGAGAGTAAGACAGAGACAAAGAAAGACAGAGACAGACAGAGACACAAAGATAGAGAAAGAGAGAGAGACTGAGACACACAGAAAGACCGAAGCAAAGAGAGAACGGGAGATATACACTAATCATACAGAGCTCTAGAGACAGAGACAGAGTCACACATTGACACAGTGAGAGAAAGACAAAGAAGAAGAAAAAACAATGAGAGAGACAGAGTGGGAGAGAGAGAGGGAGATACACTGATGAAAAAAAGTTAGGGACCAGTCACACACACATGCACAACTTTCCAACCACGAATGGCAATGCAATTTTTGGGGGGCAAGCATTTAATTCATTATCTCGTCAATCAGAGTACCAAATTTCATTCTGATTTGATTATCCGTTTGCTTTCCGCGAGCCCTCAAACAACATAGGGGTTCAAAACGAAAATTGCAAGTCCTTCGACATGTTCGGACACCCCTGTACCACGTGGCTGGCAATCTTACAGGCCTGCGCTACAGAGACGAAATTGTGGCCCCACTCGTCCTGCCGATGCTCCAACAGATGGGACCCCAGGCCATCTTCCAAGATGACAACGCCACCCCACACCGAGCCAGGGTGGTGACCAACTTCATCCAACAGGCTGGTGTTGTCAGGCATGTTTGACCGGCCTGCAGCCCAGATCTCAACCCCATAGAGCATGCATGGGATGAACTTGTTAGGCGGGTGAGGGCAAATCATCCTCCCCCCCGGAATCTCCAGCACCTACTCCAGATGCTTCGTGCTGAGTGGCAGGCCATCCCACAAGAGTTCTTCGTGAAGCTGGTGAACTGCATGAGGCGCAGATGTGATGAATGCCAAAGCAATCGTGGAGGACACACACACTACTGAACATGTCGAAGAACATGCAATTTTCGTTTTGAACCCCTATGTTGTTTGAGGGCTCGCGGAAAGCAAACGGATAATCAAATGGGAATGAAAGTTGGTACTCTGATTGACAGAATAATTAATTAAATGCTTGCCCAAACAAATTGCATTGCCATTCGTGGTTGGAAAGTTGTGCATGTGTGTGTGACTGGTCCCTAACTTTTTTTTCCATCAGATTAGAAGAGAGAGACATTCAGACAGTGACACGGAAAGAGAGACAGAGAATCTTCAGCGTGATGAAGTTGGCTGCCTAAGGCGAAGAAGAAGAAGAAGAAGAAGAGACACAGAGAAAGACATAGACAGAGAGAGAGAGACATAGAGAGATAAAGACAAACAGAAAAAGACAACAAAGAGAGAGACAGAGACTGAGAGAGAGTGTGTGGGAAAATCTAGCTGAGTTCTATTTTTCCCACTAGAGAGCCAGTTGTGGGAAAATAGCCACTGCCATTCCACCAAACCACCCTTTATTTTTGTATAGGTGAAAGAAAGTTTTACACCCTCACAGCAACTGCTCTTTGGAACAATCTCATTTTTAACACTATAATTATATATATCTTTTTACTTACAAAAAGCAGCGTTGTCTATGGGGACTTGGATTGTGTTTTGCACGAACTTTACATTGATAGTGCTCTCCCTTGTTGTGCTCCTGTGGGTGGTTTCCCTTGCTTGAAGTAGAAAGCGAAACTAGGGTCACAGCATAATTTTTCCAAAGAACTTCTCGAGTCTTTAATAGGACTATGCCGTGTTGTGCCGGTGGAATGGACGACACGAACTCACATAGATAGCATGCATCTTGTGCGAAGACTTTGGGCGTGGGTCAGGATGAAACACCCCAAATCGAAAGAAGGGAAACTTGAGAAAGAGGGAAGAAAGAATGAAAGAAAAGAAAAATCCTATTATAGTCTGCATCTGCATCCATAGTTGATAGGGCTACATCGTGGCATATTCATCAACGAAACTAGGGGAGAGCACACCCTAATCTTATTATTATTATTTTTTGTAAAATCCTGCCTGGCCAGCCAGCGCCCGTTCAGCGTGCAGCCAGCATGATGCCAGGTCCAGCAGCAACCTATATTACTAATTTTCTTCTCTTTTTCACCTTTTTTTCTTCTTCTCCCTTTTCTATACTTTCATGAAAGCTGGGGAATATGGGAGGGGGAGGGGGATGAAGGGTGGGAAGTGGGAGCAGGGGTAGTACGCGGGAGGGGGGAGGGGGGCTGCTGTTTACTTCTTTTTAGGGGTCAGTTGGAGTAGGGTCTTAAATTCATCAACTGACGCAGCAGAAACAACTCGATCTGTCGTCCAGGCTGTTCCACTCCCTGATGGTGCATGGAAAAAAGCTGTTTTTCAGCACTGTTGTTCTGGACGGCTGGATATTGTAGCAGCGTTGGTTGTTTTTTTACGTAATCTTCAACGACGTTTTTGGTCTCTTGGTTTGTGCACCTAGTTGGCCTGATGAGGCGTTTGTTCTCTGTGGGCTTGAGATAGTTTTCTGCCTCTATGTCTGGGAGGTGACCTTCCACGATCTTGTACAAGAAGGTTAATCGTTAATTAGAGCATTAGATTAACGTGCAAAACGATGCCATCATGCCGGTGTCCCGCTGAAGAAGCACAGGCTGGCTAGGCCATTAACTGTAGCTCTGTTAGTTTGTTGGTTTTTTAAAGGTGGACCCTGACGGATGAGTTTTGGCAAGAAATACGTTGAGATCACCAGAAAGACAGCCTTTTGAAGGATCGGAACACTCACTTTGCTCTGGTTACCTAGAAATTAAACCGTCAAAACGGCGATTCCTCCTTGGCGGAGATGCCGGAGAGAATAGCCATTTTGGATGGGGTGGGTGGAGGACACTCATTGTGGTTGAAGCGTTTTCTTCTTTTGTAGTGCAGTTTTTAAAAAAAGGAGCTATTTTCTTTGTTGTGAGCAAAACTCCTTTAGATAAACTGCATAAAATTATTTTTTAAAAAGGCTTGTATTGCGAAAATTTTGTGCAAATGATTTGGCGACCATTAGAAAACAGACAGCACACGCCTTCTCTTTGGGTGAAAGAATTTGACTTCCAGCACCTCCGACAAGGAGGAATCACCGATTTGACGGTTTGATTTCTAGGAAACCAGAGCAAAGTGAGTGTTGCAATCTCTGTAAAGGGTGTTTTCTTACAAAAACTCAATCCGTCAGTGTGCCCCTTTAAGAGCTTTTCCTAAGTTTTTCATCAAAATCCAAACTTGAAAATGTGAACTAATTTGATTGAAATTAAAAGCGCTCATTAGAGCTGAGGGCCTGCATGGTTCAGCCCAGTTTTGCTAGTTTATTGGTTGTTCTCAAAGGTATGTTTACCTTTAATCCATGTTATATGTCACATTTTGAATATTGAGATGGCAAATTGTTACAGTGTAATCTTTTGTGAACGATATTGAATCCCAAACTGGGAACGATTTGCACTGGCTCTTACTAGTACTGTAGCAAAAAGGATCCGTTGGCTATTGTTCTCCGAAGTCGGAGTGTGGCTGCCACTTGGCAGGGTAACCCAAAACGACCACACACGTAATGTTCTCATCCCTAGATGGTGCATTTGTACCATAGTGTTCAAGTGCTTCAGCTGTTGGGATGATCCCTGGAGCCTTTAAGCCAACATTTGGCCTTTGGGGACGTTCCCCAACACCACTGTCTAAACTCTCTTTGCTCAGGAGAGTGGGGATATTTTGGGCAAGACTTCTCTACATTTGACACTATACCAATGCCCCAAATCGCTTGTGGTCGAATTTGTTTCCTTGGATGAATAAAATTATTATA
This sequence comes from Phymorhynchus buccinoides, assembly GCA_017654935.2. NCBI lineage: Eukaryota > Metazoa > Mollusca > Gastropoda > Neogastropoda > Raphitomidae > Phymorhynchus > Phymorhynchus buccinoides. The sequence continues at coordinate 20,087,880 of CM065698.1, forward strand.
AAAAACAACTGAAGTTCAGTTTCTGGTGAAACCCTCCCAAAAACACACACCCTGAAATCAATGTGAAACCGAAAGAGTTGACCCATGTGTGCGTGTGCTTGAGTGGTGGGTATGTGCGTGTGTGTGTGTGTAAAGATAATCAAGTTCAAGTTTACTTTAATTAATATCTCCCAAAGAGAAATTTAGGTTAGGTTCAACAACATGACAGAGATACAACATAACTGAAAGAACATTAATCAAACGTGTGAAACGAAATTATACCAACCAAATAATTATCATTAAAATTCATTACATCAACTTAGAAATGTGCACATTTAAAACACAGAGAGAGGGGGGGGGGAGGAGAGAGAGAGAGAGAGAGAGAGAGAGAGAGAGAGAGAGAGAGAGAGAGAGAGAGAGAGAGAGAGAGAGAGAGAGAGAGAGAGAGAGAGAGAGTGACTGACAGACAATGAGAGAGAAAGAAAGAGAAGAGAGAGAGAGAGAGAGAGAGAGAGAGAGAGAGAGAGAGAGAGAGAGAGAGAGAGAGAGAGAGAGAGAGGGAGAACGAGACTGATTAACAGACAATGAGAGAGAGAGAGAGAGAGAGAGAGAGAGAGAGAGAGAGAGAGAGAGAGAGAGAGAGAGAGAGAGAGAACGAAAACAAAATTTTAATTAACCAAGGAAACATGAGATAAGCAGAGAGAGAGAGAGACTGACTGAAAGACAATGAGAAAGAGAGAGAGAGAGAGAGAGGGAGAGAGAGAGAGAGAGAGAGAGAGAGAGAGAGAGAGAGAGAGAGAGAGAGAGAGAGAGAGAGAGAGAGAGAGAGAGAGAGAGAGAAAGAGAGAAAGAGGATCAATAACCATTATTAACTTATAGCAATCGGATATGGATTTTTAATGAGCAGTCAGCGCACACAGCTTCCAATGAGCTCATTAGCCTGCTTATTGGACATCCAGTTACGTCAACAGTGTGAGCAAACCGAAGGAGGAAAGTGAAGGGAGGGTGGACAGTGACTGGAACCAAACTCTGTCTCTCTGTTTGTGTCTCAGCCTCTCTCAGAATTACAGTTACATTTAACTGCTATAGTTTTCACACACCCGGACTCCTAACTATGAGACTAAGACCTTTTGAATAAACTATTCAATTACTGTCTTTGTCTCGCGTGTGCGTGTGGGTGGGTGCGTGTGTGCGTGCGCCTGTGGGTGTGGATGTTGGTGTGTAAGTGTACCGTATGTTATTATTGTATTGTTGTTTCTGTGCAGTCATATTTTAAAAGTTGTATCTTTTCCATAGTTTTCGTGTTACGTGCTGTTTTATATTAATTGTCTTAATTGATAAATGTTTTTATTCAATTTGTGATTTTATGTATGCCACTTTAATATGATGCTGTTAACTATGTTTTGTTTTGTTTTTTGTTTTTAAATGATTTGTAATGCATTTATATTGTTGTAAAGCGCGATGAGCCCATTGTGGGGTATCGCGCTATATAAGTATCCCCTATTATTATTATGCTCCCCTCTCTCTCTCTCTTAAAACATGTAAGAATTGTCGTTTGCAGTCCACACCATTACTAGATCCAGCTGTTTGCTTGACCCCAGTCAAGTATGGCTCAAATGCCTTGCCCGCATGTGCCAAGGACCTATATTAAACAATGTAGAACCGAACTGCAAACCTTGCATGGTGAATGTGTGTGAGAGTGAATGACACACATCGAATACAGTGGAACCTCCCTAAAAAGACCTCCCATTATAAGACTCCCTCCCACATAAGACCTGTGAGACATTGCCCTTCTTTGTAAGTATTAAAATTACCTCTCTTATAAGACCCCTCCCTTATAAGACCACATTTTGGATGTTTTTTTTAAAGTCTTTGTACTCTGGAACCAGCATACAAATATTGAATAAGGACAAAATCGTTAACCTGTAGAAAAACAAGTTCTGGAGGCCAAGACCATGGTACTTTCTTACCAAGAGCCTCTCTACAGCTAAGTATTTTTCCACATTAAAAGTCTAGACAGTGCAGGGGGCTGGGGGTTGGCAAGTTCCACTGGTACTGCTAAGTGAAAAGAAGTTTATAGGCGACAGAAAAAATGGTCTAAAACTTAAAATCAATTGAATCCTGCAAAAATCTGAACGTGGAGTCTTTCGGATGAGACGATAAACCAAGGTCCCGTGTGCCCATGCACTTAGCACACGTTAAACCCTGTGGCAACGAAAAAGTTATTTGGTCAAAATTTACCCCACCCCCCTTTCCTTCCTCATCGGTCACACAAAAATTGCATGCAAAATAAAAAAAAATAAAAAAATTGGGTGGCGCGCCTCTGGCTGCAACGCGCTCTCCAGGTGGGAGCAACCTGAATTTCACAGACGCCTCTGTTACGATAAAGTAACTAATACCTAAAATTCAAAAGTAACTGATGATTCAAGAAGGATACCTTTGAAGACTTCCCATTCACTCTTTCTTTTCACATTAAAACAAGCTGTATACATGCTCGATTCAAACTTTTAAATCACAACCCATTTGAGGTGAGGTGCTGGACAAAATTGATTTTTTGTTTAAGCCAACAATCTTGGACCTTTTGATCAACTGAGATAACAGGCGTCATTCTTGAGACATCAGGAATCTCTGAGCTAGTTTTCATTAGGACGAGTTTATTAGTTTATGCTGTTGTGACTGGAACGTGTTGTTCAAAGATAAATAAACAAATACATAGGCCCATGTTCTTTTTCAACTATTTTTATTTTTGTGAGGACTGGACATTCCCAAAAGGAAACAAAATAACATCTTCATAGCAATTGCAATACAATGTAGTTCGTTCAACACAACATGCATCAACACAATTGATTATAGAAAGCATTCACTCTCGTTTATTGGACAAATGCTCTGCAAGATCATGCACAGGAATACAGAAATGACAGGTATACTGGGTAACTGATTTCCGAAATCCATTGAACAGAATTATGACACAGTAATTACTATTATGAAGCACACATATTAAAAATCATGGAAATCATTGCATCATACGCATGCACGCGCGCGCGCACACACACACACACACACACACGTTGGCCTTTGCTTAATGTTTTCCTGAAAAAGGATTTGAAAAAATATTCGCTCAAAGCGCTTCTCTGTACAATGCATTTCAAACGTTACCTAGTGTCAAGTTTACACACTGGGAATTTGGGGACCCGTAAATTAAAAAGATAAATTTACCACAATTGATGAAAATAGTGCAAATAAATGCTGGATTTAATTGAAGATCAAGCCCTTTACTACCACATTTCACTGTATTGTTCATGCATGTAACCAAAGGGTTAACATCATAATTTTTTATTTATTTTTTAAAACCACTTTCATATTCATAAAATGGCCTTTATTACCAATAAATTGGGGAAAAAGATGGGCACATACAAAAAAAACACCCACCATACAATATAATAATAAAACAATTAAATAAAACAGAGGGGGAATGTGTAAGTTCAGAAAGTAAATATAGGTGTATAATCATTCATAATTATAGCAAATGGCCAGTGGTTTTATTAGGTCAAAATTGTTCAAGCTATCAGTTAGGGAAAGGATGGAGTTAGAAGAGAGATTGCGACATCGGTCAAACGGGGGAATTCACTCTACCATCAGCTCTTGTAGCCTATCGACTCGTGTGTTTGAGCAGACATACAGCACTTAGAACACCATGCGTCATTCTACAAATTTATGTCATTTATATTTTTACGTCACATTTTGCAAGTTTTATCAGTTTGTGGCCATTGCCCACCCCTAATTTTTCTAAAACAATGCTTGCAAGTTGTTGACTCGCATCCTGCGGTTTCAAACTTCAACGCCATTGTTTCATTGTTGCTATGGTATTTGACCGAGTAATGGAGGAAAACAAATTTTCACGAAGTGCTCTCCCCTAGTTTTTTTCTTCCGAAAATTGTCTATTGCGTGCCACTCTTGTGCCACTCAGAATGTCTTAAAAGACTTTTTTAAAAACCTCAAAATTGTTTTGATCTCTTCTAGCACCATGGGTGAATACATTCGCCCAGTACTTCTCTACACTCCCACCAAATGCACAGACATTCACTGCCAAGCATCCTGCCATGTGTTTGTCTATTACAAAATGCTTGTAATGGTTGATATTCTGGTGGAGAGAGAGTGTGTGTGTGTGTGTGTGTGTGTGTGTGTGTGTGTAACGTAAATGTAGTTATCGCGATTTCGTTTCGTGTTGTTCCTTATGATTTTTGTTATTTTTGCTCAGATTTTCAACTCCTTTGTGAAGCGCTTAGAGAATAAGTGCTATAAAAATGCTCACTACTATTATTATTATTTTCAGAGCTTATATCATTGGGTTTTTTCCAGTAAAGCAACAGTAAAAAAAAAAAGTTACTTCCCTCTGGTCGGTTGAGATACAACCAAGAATATAAAAAAATATGTAGCGCTAGAAGAGTTAAGCATTCCATAAAGTTCATCGTTTAATTTTGAAAAAAAAAGAGTTTTCAGGCAGAGTGTAGATGCCTTGTGCCTCCATTCGGGGAGCTGGATGCTCCCTCCACGAGTCTCTCCCCTTAGGGATACAGGGATTTTTTAAATTTATTATAAATAGTTCCATCTTCTGGAAACTCTGTACTCGCTGAAACACGGTTGGGAAAAAAAAGTAATTTTATAAAGTTGTTCCTACTGTTTGAAAGATGGTTGTAATGTTCAGTATAGAGGGTTTTGTCCAGATTAGAATCATCAACAAGGCTTCAAATGTACTAAAGCTTAGTTTTAAAACAGTTGACATTATAACAACAAAATATGAAGTCCTTTCTGCAAATAGTCCTTTCTGTTCAAATAAGTGAACAAATAAATGCCAAAAAACACACCAAAAAATCATTTGGTATTGACAGGAAAATTAAATAACTCAAAAATCAATAACAAATATTCCAAAAGCAATTATTATACAAGGAATTATTATATTATGTATGTAAGGAATTCAATAATGGGGTCCCCTGAAGTCGGAGTGTGGCTGCCCACATGGCAGGGTAATAAAAACGGTCACACGCGTAATGTTCTCATCCCTAGCTGATGCGCTTGTACCATAGTGTTCAAGGGCTTCGGCTGTTCGGCTGAGCCCTGGAGTCTTTTAGCCAGGGTACGTCAACAACAACAATAATGGGGGTATGAGGAAAAAAAAAAAAAAAAGCCAAAAAAAAGCAATACAACTGCGTATTTGCGCATGTGTCATGGTTGGCACATTTCATGTATTTCGTTTTTAAAAAACATTTACATTTTTCTTCTTTTATTATACACATTTCATACCATGTATACTTTACATAAAATAGTCATAATTACACATGCTTACATTCAGCATAGTACATAAGAGACTGTATCCTTATTCTGAATATGCACAGGTTATATTTCAAAAGCACCTGTTATACAATCGATGACTTCAAATGTATGAATCAGGGACAGAACAGGTCACAATTTGACTGTACATCATTGTTTTCAACAATACTTTGAGCAACCATGCAATTTCAGAACACTTTAGTGCTGATAGTGTATACAAGCCAAGTTTGGCTGAAAAGGTTGAAACAAAGAAAAACTGGGCATTGGTTATATGGGAATTATTATTATAGGAAAATTCACTTTGTACCTGTATATACACAATTTGGCTGAAAAGGTTGAATCAAAGAAAAAATGGGCATTGGTTATTTGGGAATTATTATTATAGGAAAATTCACTTTGTACCTTGTAAGCGCTCAGATATGACATGAATATGCATGCATACACGCATGCATGCACAATTGCACGCACACACACACCACATCAAATGCTCATGTACATAACACTAAACAATCAATGCAGTAATATACAATTTGGAAATATACGGTACATAAATGAGAAAAATAATGTACACACTTCTAACAATATCTGTATTATTACAAATTTGGGACTTTCCTGGTGTTGCACTGCCTCCTGGCATTGCCTCCAGGATCGTTCCCACCATCTTTATATCTACTATTAATGTCCCATATGTGTCCGTTTCAGACTGGAGGACGTTAAAACAGATTTTTTTCTCCTACACACACTTCAGTGGAGGAGAGCAAAGTGGTGATATCAATGTTTGGCAATGCATTGTAAAAATGACGCACAAAATCACACATTTATCTTTTAAAATGTTCAAATCACAATTCATTTATTTTGCTATATCACACGGAGCAAAATATCAATCAGTTCATCAAGCATGCATGCACTTAAAAAACACCCCCCCAACTCCTTTCACATTCCAGTTGGAATGTTAGTCACGTCACTTCAAGTGAGAAAGTACATATTGCTTTAAGCAGTTCCAGGCCAAGTGTCGGGCAGTATTAATTAGAAGCATAAGTAAATGCCATCATATTTTGTTTCTTCTTCTTGATTTTTCTCTCTCGTAATTTTTGTAAAGCGCTCTGAGGATGATTTTTTTTTTCATCGAAGAGCGCTATGTATGCTTTATTTATTATTATTATTATTATTATGTGAATGTAATACAAATGAAAAGAAATGGGGAAAAACACACACACACACAGATGCATATTAACTGTGCAGCCTTATGCTTGCCATTTCAATGTGTTTGAGTGCGCTATTGACTTTGTAGCTAGTTGTATCCGTGCAACAAATTGTGTGTACTACAATGTGGTCAACTTTAAGTATAACAAAATATAAAGAAGCATGTATCATATTTACTATCTTCATTCTCTTCAATCAGCATTGGAAAATTAACACACACACACAAAAACCGATCTCACATTCTCCTAAGATCTTCATGCCATGATAACACGGTGACCTCAGTTTCGATGTTTCCATTGCTGTCTACAGTCTAGGAAGAAATCAAGAAGGATGAGAAGTGTAAAGGGGTGGGGGTGGGGGTGGGGGTGGGGGGGCAACAAGGTTGGTAGTATTGTTTGGGGGTGGGAGGTGGAGTCCCAGTTAGAAAGGTTAGTAGATTTTGTTAATAATTTTTTGTCCTTCTTGGCGGAGGATTGTGCATCTTTTCTGCCCTTTCCTGTAAGACCAAGGAATCATCCATGGAAGATTAAAATCGATAACAGAATAAAGTTGGGTTTAGGCGCTGTTTTGTTTGTTTGCTTGTTTAATCTTCGTTTCGTGAACAATTGAGAGGGATGGTGGGAGAAGTGTGTGTGTGTATGTGTGTGTGTGTGGGGGGGGGGAGTGAGAGGAGGCAGGTATCAGAGGGACTTAGCATCAAAATCCCGCTAATTAGTCCCTTTATGCGATGACCAGGTGACGTCAGAACTGTGTTTGAAATCCTTTCCCCATGGTAATGATCATAATTAAAATGGGCTAAGGGATGAGATAGGGATGATAGGGACAGGGGCATAAGCTCTACATAAAATATCCATGTCAAAACAACAAACAGAACTACAGAACAGTTTGCCACGGAAATTCCAATTAGTCTAGATTTACGCGGTGATTAACACAACTAGGAGGTCTTTTGTGTCCTTGGATTGTTGCTTTTTTTAAACATGCGACACCGTCAATATTATATTGCTCAATTAAGTTAAGATCCTATTTTTCACAAACAAGTAAAACAGATATATAATACAGGTAAAGCATATGTTAAAGGTCTCTAATTCTTCTTCTTCGTCGCCGATTGCTCAGTTTCCTGGCATATGAACGCAGATGCGCCATGCTGCCATTATGCGCCTAAGAAATAGTCCCAGCATGTCCGAATTCAGATGGAGAAAACCTTTGTAAGACTATCTGGAACAAAAGCAGAAGAATGGACCAGTAAGACAGAAAGATAGCAGATGACAGTAAGCAAAGGGAAAAGGCAGAGTCAAAGAGTGACAGGTTAAAGGAAGTTACAAGCACAGAACTTCCAGAAGGTAGGGGAACTATTTGTACAAAAAACACCCCCTTCCCCTGGTATTCCCACAGGTGGTGGAGGGTTGGTCTCTAATTCAATTGTTATTTAACAAGTCTCAAATTCGATTCCATTCACTTCACGAGTTTCGAAGCAACAGGTTGACAAGCAGTCAAGAAAAGTCATCCTTGACTTTTTATGAGCAGTATATACTTATAATAGGAATGCAGCCGTGTTTTACTCTGCCTCACTGACCACAAAAACTTAATAACTGTCACCACGTAGAGTAATGACACCACTAGTAGGCTTCCGTCAGTAATATTAATGACACTAATACAAGGTTAACCCTTTCAACTCTAGCCATTCCTTAGCCAAAATTTACCATTAAACTTACCTGGGTAGATAAAAGATTTCGTCTGGAATACTGGGGATTCCTCTGTGACATGCCTAAAATAGGGCCTATCCTTACCTCACAAAATTAAGAACATAAGGTCACTGGATAGCAGACCCTCATTTGATGACTTTTAGTGACATAGGTGCTAATTCATTGTGGTGCCGAGAGGCGACAGTGGCGATGAAAGGGTTAACTCATTCGCATCGCAACGATTTTGAATGATTAAAAAAACTCACACAGCCACTCCAGCCATGCACACAAACAAAACTACATAAACAAAAGGAGAAATGAAAGAAGATTACAAGTTTTTACTTCAGGTTCAGACATAGGGAAGTGGTAGATCAGACTTTTTTTTATATATAGACTTTATATAAAAAAAACTCTCTACACCGATTGGTTTCCCCACAACAAACCTCTACAAAAGCAAAGTCAAGAGGCAAAATCGTGGTCTAAGGGAGCGAAACGAGTTTAGAAGTGACCAAGGTATGGTGTGCACACAGATTTACTTCCCTTGAAGCAAATGCATCAAATTGACAACTATATATTAGTTCCAGACATATATGACTTGAATGAGTTAAGGGGATGAAGCATGTTTCACACAAAAATATCAATTGATAGCATCACTCGCCAACATTGATACAATGTACAGAACACACATTTTTCTTTCTACAAATGCAGAACACATGCTTGTTCAAGATGTCATGCCGGACACACGTTACATGCAGAAATGTGCAATTTTACGGATTGAGCGCAACAGATATATGGTATTATTCTCTGGAAATATACAGTGAATATGCAAAATATTTGGGGGCGGAGGGGGGCACATATGCAAGCCAGCACACACACACACACCAAGCCAGATAATAAGATAGCACCAATCTTTTACAAAATCTTGACTATTCATATTGAACCAACTGGAAAAGAACACAAAACGAAAAGGAACACATCTTGTAAGTGCCGATGGGGGGAAAAACCAGAACATTCATCAAAATAACTGCCAACTGACTTAGAGAATAACAAGAGAGTAACTTTCTGTCAAAACATTTAAAAAACAATTTCTTCTCCTTCATAAATCTTATCTGCAAACGCATATGAAAACAAATTTACATAGGTTGGTGAAAGTATATCAGTAATGATTGTAAATGATTGCAAGTGTATGCTTAACCCCTTCACTGCCAGAGGAAAACAGAGAAATTATCGATTTTCTTTAATTATATAAAATTCAAAAGAGACCTGTTAGACTCAATCTGAGAAAATGGTCTAGAGATATATCTTTTGTGACTCGTCTAAACCAAAAACCATCATTCCAGGGCAACGACATGAAAAGTTATGACATCATCAATGACACCACACACCCCAAAGTAGACACCGGACCAGGCAGGGAAGGGGTTAAGCTTTTTAAAATTTATAATCATTGTCATCAGATAGCAATGTAGCACATTCAAAGTAACTGACTCTTTCTTTTCACTGTTGTTAATACCGTGGAACCTCCCTTATAAGACCTCCCATTATAAGACTCCCTCCCACATATGACCTACTTCTCTCAGACATTGCCCTTCTTTGTAAGTATTAAAATTACCTCGCTTATAAGACCCCGTCCTTATAAGACTTCACTTTGGATGATTTTTGGAGGTCTTATAAGAGAGGTCAAAGACTGCATAGGGGAAGACAAGCATCTGGTCTCTTTTCCCTATATGAGTAGTGAGGACAGAAACACTGGTTATGTCCCTTTTAAGCGTGACACATTTACACGTCGATAGACCAGTTGAATTCTCCGTTCAAATTCCAGTCTGAGTTTTTGGATAGCCGCCGCTGTGAATGGTGTATAACTACCCCACTAACGATAACTCTATCAGCCCGGTTCGCTGTAACTCTTAAGTAGTCCATCTTACCCTTTTAGAATCTTTGGAGAGGTTCCACTGTATATATATATATTTTTGCTTCATCGGTTTATGTCTTCCGAGCCCAAAAGGGTTAACAACATTTTTTTCAATTCTATCTTTATGTTTCGTTGCATATATTTTTCAGTTATAATCAATACAATGTTGTTGTCGTACCCTGGCTGAAAGACTCCAGGGATCATCCCAATAGCAGAAGCACTTGAACACTATGGTACAAGTGCATCAGCTACGGATGAAAACATTGCGTGTGTGACCGTTTTTGATGACCCCGCCACGTGGGCAGCCACACTCCGACTTCGGGGGATCAATATAATGTAATACATGGCAAATACAGGTGTGCGTTCAAACATGACAATATACATCAAGCTTATTACCAGTTGGAATATTTCCTCAAATAGAGGTATATGTATATATATAAAAAGAGGAGATTAAACAAATGGAAAAGGAATGAGTGAAAAAGTGTTCACATGTTTATTACAGGCATGTTTTATGGTTTAGAAATGCATTCATGCACACTCAAAACTTGAGAGCACACACACACGTGTGTGTTCAATCAGTCATTTAAACAAAGGATGAACCAAAATGTCTTCACATGTGAAGAGGCAAACCGTATTGCAGTTCTTCCCCTGTGTATCAACTAAGAAATTCAATCAGTGTTTCTTTACCTCAAAATCATCTAAATACTGGCATATCTATACAGCTATTAAAGAGTCACACATTTATATACATGTCCACACACATGCATGCATACACACACCTATGCACAAACACACGCATTTCCCAAGTTCTGGCATATCTATAACTCACACACAGCTATAAAGAGTCACATATTGATACACACTCACACACCCACGCAAATGCAGCACCCCCCCTCCACACACACACACACAGAGTGTGATATTTAACACACAGAGTGCTAAATATCAACATAATTGTCTTGTAATTTCTGCATTCTCTGTCGACTAGCCAGCTGCTTTTGATAGGCTCGGGCCGTGTGGCCCAGATCTTTAAGACGCGTGGCCACCTGAAACAGAACAGGACTTTGATCAAACCTGGCTTTGTTTTAAAGCAGTTTTAGTGACGATGATTACGGTGATGACAATGACGACCATAACGTTAACGATAATGATGATGATGATGATAATGATAATGATGATGGCTCACCTGCTTAAAAGGTGGGTCTGTTCACAGGCTCCTGGTCCCAGCAGAATTTCATCAGTTCTTTGTACTGGGGCATCATGTCTGATGATGATGATAGTGATGATGATGATGATGATGACGACGATGACGATGATATTTCACCTGTTTAAAGGTGGGTCTGTTCACAGGCTCCTGGTCCCAGCAGAATGTCATCAGTTCTTTGTACTGGGGCATCATGTCTGATGATGCTGATGCTGGTGATGGTGATGATGATGATGGGTGATAACGATGGATGATGATGCTGGTGATGGTGATGATGATGACGATGATATTTCACCTGTTTTAAAGATGGGTCTGTTCACAGGTTCCTGGTCCCAGCAGAATTTCATTAGTTCTTTGTACTGTGGCATCATGTCTGATGATGATGATAGTGATGATGATGATGATGGGTGATAACGATGGATGATGGTGATGACGATAAAGGCATAATGATGCTGGTGATGATGATGGGTGATAACAATGGATGATGGTGATGATGATGAAGGTATGGCGATGATGATGGTGATGATGATGATGAAGATGATGATGATGATGATATTTCACCTGTTTAAAGGTGGGTCAGTTCACAGGCTCCTGGTCCCAGCAGAATTTCATCAGTTTTTTGTACTGGGGCATCATGTCTGATGATGATGATGCTGGTGATGGTGATGATGATGAAGGTATGATGATGATGGGTGATAATGATGGATGATGGTGATGATGATGAAGGTATGATGATGAAGATGATGACGACGATATTTCACCTGTTTAAAGTTGGGTCTGTTCACAGGCTCCTGGTCCCAGCAGAATTTCATCAGTTCTTTGTACTGGGGCATCATGTCTGCAGAGGGTGGGGTCTCAGGTCTGCCTCCGTTCTTCACTATCTTTGATACCTGCACATACACACACGCACACCCACACACATACAGACACACACACGTACAGACACACACACACACATAGACATTTTTTCTGATGTATCACCTCAACAGGGGAGGGGGGTCTTGGGGCTTCCAAGTCACTGTTTATCATTGTTAGCACCTATCAGAAAGAAAAAACCAACTCTCATATACCATTCCCTTACCAATTCATAACACATATATTTACAAATAATGAGAATAATGAAAGTAACTACTGAATTTCCTCTTAAAATGTTTAAAAAACAAACAAAAAAACCCCACGACTCTTCCCATGAAAACGGCTAATTCGCTGAGAATTCTGCAAAGCAAGAAAAATCACAAGCAAAAACCACTTTCCATAACTTACTGACCTCGGCGTCGGTGGCAATTTCCTCAAAAGGGTCGTGGCACATGGGGATCTCCCACATGACCATGGAGAAGGAGTACACGTCGCAGGCCGGCGTGATCACGCTCACACCCTCCGCGCAGCCGCCGTTCTTGGCTGACATCGGCGTTGTCGCCGTTCCTCCGCCGTTTTTTGCTGTGGCGGTGGGGTTGTTTTTCCCACCGTGAGTGGTGGTGGTGGTGGTGGTGGTGGTGGTGGAGGTGTAGGGGGGTAGGAGGCGCTCTCTGGTGTTGGGGTGGGCCAACAGCTCCGGCGCCGTCCACCGAGTGCTGGCAGGACACGCGCACATGGTGCGACGACCTGTAACGACGACGATGATGATGGTGACAATAATGGCATGATAATAACAATAATAACTAGAGGGCTTATGTTTGCCTTTGAGAGCAAACATGACAGGATTCTCCCCCTAAACAATCATTTGCAAGTTATTCAATATTATAATTTGTCATATTTGGCAATTTTCACTCCCACTTCCGGTTCGAATTTATAACGAAAGTATTGCAATGTTACTGTTTAGTAAACACCGAAAAAATGAAAGTATTCCGTGCAGCCGTTTTCAAGTTATTGAAGATTAAAGTTTTGCCAAAATTTATAAATTTTTCATGTTTCGGACAAATTTTGGCCAATCGGTTTAATATTGGCAATCTAGCATTAGAATAGTGTCCTTCGATATTCCTGCGAATTTCATCGAAATCGGATGGAGAAAAAAACCCACCATAAAATTATATGGGAGTTAGTGAAAGTGACACAACCAAATTTACATATATTTGAATAACATCCAAACTATTTAACATATCGTCAACAAACTCCTTTCAGACCTGGGCCAACATAAGGGCTACAAAATCCAATAGTTAGTTTTGTGATGTCACTTCCGGTTTGGGCTATTCCGTGAACCAAATAAAAGCTGCCTGACCATAGCTGGGGCACTTCCGTTTCGGTTTTATACCGGAAGTATTGCAAATCTACTTTGTAGTAAATCCTGAAAATATAAACGAAATCTGTGCAGCCGTTTTTGAGATATTCAAGATTGAAATGTCGCCGATTTCGCGTTTTTTCGGTCATACAGACAAACTCCTATTTTACGACCCTCTGTTAAGCGACCACCACTCATTTGAGACCGGATTTGTTGGCACGGATGCATTTTACTATGTAAACGACCTCTCTTAAACGACTTCCTCTAAAACGCGACTTACGACCGCCATTTTGTTGGTTTTTACGACCGTTGTTGTCGTCTGCATAGACTTCGAGCAAAGGGAAACAACCACGGTCAAGGGCCTGAAAGCGGAGTCGCTTCCCTTGTTGTAGAAAAGATGGCGGAAAGCGTAGGAAAAGCACGAAAACCACTGACTTTGGACGAGAGTGGAGGTGATTAACAGAAGTCGGCGAAGTGAAACTGTAATACATCGATTGCACAATCCTATGGAGTTGGAAAGACCCAAATCCAGTTTTAATATGTCATTGTATGTGTGCATGAAGAAGAGAGTATGAACTGTGCTGAACTTTTTCTTTCTACGGCTGCCAGTGAAAACCTCCGTCATACAACCCCTCCAATTTACGACCGATTTTTCCGGACATTTTGGAAGTCTTAAAATAGAGGTTTGTTTGTACTTTCTGAAATTCGGTGAAATCATTTAATATTTCACATTTCACATACCCTGCAACTTTTCTGAAAATGTCAGCCAAATCGGACACAAAAAGGGGAAGAAAAAGAAAAAAGAAGAAAAAGAAAAAAAAAAAAAAAAAAAAAAAGTATTTTTACGAATGCAATAGTATTCTCCCTAAAGGGGAGAATCCTAATAATAATGTTGGGGTGGGGTAATAGCTCCGGCGCCATCCATCGATTGCTGGCAGGACATGCACACAAGGAGCGACGACCTGTAACGACGACGATGATGACGAGTTGCGAGAGTGATCACAACAGGCAAAACTTTCCTGATGACACGTTACGATAATACTCGCAATGCCTCTTCTAAAAATAACTGTGGCGGAGTTTTTATAACAATAATGTTGGCTTTTCAAATGTATATAATTTAAAAGATCTAAACATACTTCGATATCACTGTGCAAAAAATAAAACCACCATCGGCTTCTTGCTTTTTCTTTTCAGATAGTTTTAAAAAAATGCTTACATTGGGTGTCCTGATGGAATGTCCGTGCCTAGACTGCAGCGTTAGTGGGGAACACTAGGCAGGCAGAGAGGGGTTGTGTTGAAAGTGTTAAAGAATATGTGTGGATATGCACACAAATTAAAATGTTGTTTAGTTTTTACTCATTCAAGTTGTTCCAGACATATAAAGTATGTCCGGAATTAATAGATAGCTGTCAATTTGATGCATTTGCTTCAAGGAAAGTACATCTGTGTGCACATCAAACCTTGGTCACTTCTACACTCGCTTCACTCCCTTAGACCACAATTTTGCCTCTGACGTTGCTTTTCTAGTGGTTTGTTGTGGGAAACCAATCGGTGTAGAGTTTTTCTATATAAAGTCTATAAACGTACAAGAATTGAAGAAGAAAAAAACAAACACACCATTAAACTTTCCTCTTATATATATAGTTTGCTTTGATAAAACTTTTTTTGTGTCCAATGTATGTGTTTGTGAACCTAAGAAAGAAACTCAATCACTTTAACTTTAACTTTACAATTTGTTTTGTGTTCTGAAAAGAAGAAAATAAAATAATGTGCTGATTTACTTTTTTCTCTCAATGGGGGAGATAGACAATGCCTATGCAAAGACAGCTGTTTCGTCTTGAGAAAGACTCTTCAGTCTGCATGTCGGCCTGCAAAGAATGTTCACAGTGAATGTTCAAGCTGAGCTAGAAGACTTTCTACAAGAGAATGGTTGTCCTCTTTGCACCAGATTGAAAGTCCACAATAAAAGCAAACCAGCACTTAATTGAAAATAAATGGTAAAAATCTTATGTAAAATAACAAAAATAATAATGTTCTAAGATTACAATCCCTCGAAGAGAGTAGAAGAGATGGGATGCCATGTTGGTGGATCCAGTGAAGGATTCAAAAAGGGAGGTCACAGAAATCGTAGTAAACACCAACAGACACCCGGTGATGAGGAATGTAGAGAGGTGTGCTTGGATCAGGTAGACTGATGCGCTTTCATTCTTCATAGTATGATAATATAAACGTACAAGAATTGAAGAAAAAAAACAACAACACACCATTAAACTTTCCTCTTATCATATAGTAATAAGCCAACTGTCCGCGCGCATCCGACGGCCTTTCAGTGCCCGTATCTCCGGTATTTCTGGACCGATTGCCTTCCAATTTGGCAGATATATGACCGGGGACGGTGACTATCAATGTGCCAAACCGGAAGCGAATCCATTACTTAGGCGCATAACAGCAGCATGATGCAAAACGGGCCTTATAACTCCGCCGGTTTTCAACCGAATCGCGTCAAATTTGCTGTCAGGCTTGCTGTCACCGCAGCAAATTTGAAGAAAATCGGGAGAGCGCGTCACTCTCAGAGCAGCGCTAACGGGAAACGGGGCTTTATAACTCTGCCGTTTCTTAACGAAATCGCTTCAAATTTGCTGTACTAAGCATTACCAGTACTTGGCGTTACCGTTACTAGGCGTTACCGTTACTAGGGAGAGCGCATCACTCTGAGAGCAGCGCCAACGCGAAACGGGGCCTTATAACTCCACCGTTTCTTTACCAAATCGCTTCAAATTTGCTGTACTCAGCGTTACCAATACTTGGCATTACCGTTACTAGGCGTTACCGTTACTAGGCGTTACTGGTACTCGGCGTTGCGCTAGTATATATAGTTTGCTATGATAAAACTTTTTTGGTGTCCAATGTATGTGTTTGTGAACCTAAGAAAGAAACTCTAAAGAAAACCTAAAGTCTATATATAAAAAAAGTCTGATCTACCACTTCCCTATGTCTAAACCTGAAGAAAAAACACATCATCTTCTTTCATTTCTCCTTTTGTTTATGTGTGATTTGTTTGTGTGCATGGTTTGGAGTGATTTGTGAGTTTGTTTAATAATTCAAAATCGTTGCGAGGCGATGACTTATTAAAGTTGTTTGAAGTTTGAATTTCAAAACACATCAATCTAAAAGAAACATTCAGTAATGAGAGACTTTGAGCACTTTCTTTAAAAAACAACAACCTGGATTTAAAAACGGATGAAACATAAATCGCATAAAAACAATTCCACTTGTGGTTTCCAATTCTGCAAGGGTGTAGAGATGCGTGAGAATACATTAAAATAAATAAAATACTGAACCAGAAATGTGAACTTGGGAAAGTTGTTGTCATTTTTGTTTGCTTTGTTTGTTTGTGTTTTGTTTTGTTTTTGTTTTTTCGTTTTATAATTTGCAAGGGTGTAGAAAATGTATGAAAACATCAATGAATACAACAACAAAAAGTCTGAATCAGGACAGTTTTTTGTTTTGTTGTTGTTTTCGTTTGGTTGGTTGCTTGTTGGTACAGTGGAACTTCCCTATTAAGACCTTGAAAACATCAGCCAAAAAAGGTCTCAATAGGGAGGGGTCTTAATTCATTCTACCCCATTTATGAGTATACTCGTAAACTCGCGCCAACCATATCTGCCCGTTTACAAGTTGACTCGCAATACAAACCCATCTTCAAACTGAAGCGTCTAGCTTGGTTCTCGTCCTCAAATTGTTCACTTTGGTAGCTTTAGCCTATTTACAGACACTTCCTTTGTAGTCATGTTTAGATTTTATCAATTTTGGAGCAGATTTCTCATATTTTTACCGATTGTTTTCGATGATGGGTTGATATCTATTGTGTCCGAGTAATGAAATGTCAAGTATAATTGTGTTTGGATTGATTTAAGACCATTATAATGACAATAATAGCGTTTGTATTGAGTTTTTAGCGAATGTAGGTGAAGTAGAAAACATTACTTTCGATCATTGCATGAAGAACAAACCTTTTCTTTATTACTGTTTTGTGTGTGTAAAAGAGTTATTTTCAGAACTACAAACCGCATTTCAAATTCCATGAAACTTTGCAAACTTTTAAAACAAGCATTTGACAATAACACTTAAAAAGTTTAAACAGTTCAGTGAACTGTTGCACAGTCATATCAATTTTTCTAAACATTTTTATAGTTCTGCTCAGAGCTCTCTGCACAGCTGGGCCAGGGAAGATACATAGGGCTGCACAGATGGGGTAGAATGTGTTAAAATGGGAGGTGGACACTCAGAAGTACGCAGGTGGACACTCAGAAGTCCAGAGGTGGACACTCAGAAGTACGGATATGAAAGGAAAAAACATGGTGAATATTTTTTTTTTGGGGAGTCACATCTTAAAGAGAGTCTTAACCCTTTCGCCGCCAGCCATTTTTCATCAAAATTTTCTCTCAAACTTACCTAGGTAAAGAAAAGTTACCATCTGCAGTACTGTGAATGACATGTATCAAATAAACCCTTTCCTTATCTCCTAAAATTAACAACATCAGGATATTGGATAACTGATCCAACTTTTATGCCTTTTAGCAACATGGGTGTTAACCCTTTCACCGCCAGCCATCTTTGAGCCAAACATTTCCATTAAACTTGCTTGGCTACAGAAAAGATTTCATCTGCAATATTGTGGGATTTCTCTGTGACACATTTAAAATAGGGACAATCCTTACTGCTCAAATTTAGGAACAAAATATCATTGAATAATAGACCCTGATTTCAAGGGTTTTAATGACATGGGCATTAAATCATTGTAGTGCAAAAATGCGACATTGGCGGTGAAAGGGTTAAATCAGTGTGGTGCTAAAATGCGACATCGGTGGTGAAAGGGTTAATAAGGACGGTTTTAATAGAGAGGTTCCACTGTATCTTTATTGTCTTTTTTACGCTTTTATGCAGGCAACACTTATGCCTAGTTTTCAGATGCATAGTCAGTCACAAATAGTCAGGTTAAGAACAGTTCTATTCCTAAATTATTTTCTCTTCATCTGCTGTGTCAGTGGTATGTGTGTGAGTGACTATGAGGTAAGTGGCTGGGGTAAAGGTCATTCGCATAACAGCCAAGGTCAGTGACCTCTGCTGAGTGTTTGGTTGAATGACTGCTTTGAGGTGCAATTGCTACTGACTGGATATGAGAGATAGAGAGAGAGAGAGAGAGAGAGAGAGAGAGAGAGAGAGAGAGAGAGAGAGAGAGAGAGTGTTTGTGAGTTTAATTCTATGTGTGTGCATAGGCTTGTCTCAAGTATCTGTGAATATTAAGAGAGAGAGGGGGAGAGAGAGAGAGAGAGAGAGAGAGAGAGAGAGAGAGAGAGAGAGAGAGGAGGAGAGAGAGAGAGAGAGAGGGAGAGAGAGAGAGAGAGAGGGAGAGAGAGAGAGAGGGGGAGAGAGAGAGAGTGAGAGAGAGAGAGAGAGAGAGAGAGAGAGAGACAGAGAGAGAGAGACTGTGTTAGACAGAATGTTTGTGAGTTTAGTTCTATGTGTGGTGTGTATAGGCCTGTCTCAAGTATCTGTGAATATTGAGAGAGAGAGAGAGAGAGAGAGAGAGAGAGAGAGAGAGAGAGAGAGAGAGAGAGAGAGAGAGAGAGAGAGAGAGAGAGAGAGAGAGAGAGAGAGAGAGAGAGAGAGAGAGAGACAGAGAGAGAGAGACTGTGTTAGACAGAATGTTTGTGAGTTTAGTTCTATGTGTGGTGTGTATAGGCCTGTCTCAAGTATCTGTGAATATCTTCACAGAGAGAGAGAGAGAGAGAGAGAGAGAGAGAGAGAGAGAGAGAGAGAGAGAGAGAGAGAGAGAGAGAGAGAGAGAGAGAGAGAGACTGTGTTAGACAGAATTGTTGTGAGTTTAGTTCTATGTGTGGTGTGTATAGGCCTGTCTCAAGTATCTGTGAATATTTTCAGAGAGACAGACACAGAGTGCTTGTGAGTTGTGAGTTAAATTGTTTTTTAACTTTTTTTCCAACAGCAAACTATCTAGATTGTTCTCGTGACAGATTCAAAAGTTTATACACACTAGATTCCAGAAGCTACATCAAGGACATTTAGAGTGAAGGAAGTTGAAAATGCCCTTTTGTTTGTCTCCTCTCTGTCTTTGTCTCTTTCTAACTTTATGTCTAGCTCTCTCTCCACCTCTCTCTGTCTCCTGAGTGAAAAAAAGCTGTATCTAAATTAGCTTATCTCATTACCCTGAATAAATAACATTTTGTTCGTTCTCTCTCTCTCTCTCTCTCTCTCCCAGGGCTGAGTGAAAAAAAGCTGTATCTAAATTAGCTTATCTCATTACCCTGAATAAATAACATTTTGCTTGTTCTCTCTCTCTCTCTCTCTCTCTCTCTCTCTCTCTCTCTCCCAGGGCTGAGTGAAAAAAAGCTGTATCTAGTTAGCTTATCTCATTACCCTGAATAAATAACATTTTGTTCGTTATCTCTCTCTCTCTCTCTCCCAGGGCTGAGTGAAAAAAAGCTGTATCTAATTAGCTTATCTCATTAACCTGAATAAATAACACTTTGTTCGTTCTCTCTCTCTCTCTCTCTCTCTCTCTCGCTCGCTCTCTCTCCCAGGGCTGAGTGAAAAAAAGCTGTATCTAATTAGCTTATCTCATTACCCTGAATAAATAACATTTTGTTCGTTCTCTCTCTCTCTCTCTCGCTCTCTCTCCCAGGGCTGAGTGAAAAAAAGCTGTATCTAATTAGCTTATCTCATTACCCTGAATAAGTAACATTTTGTTCGTTCTCTCTCTCTCTCTCTCTCCCAGGGCTGAGTGAAAAAAAGCTGTATCTAATTACCCTGAATAAATAACATTTCATTGGTTCGTTCCTCTCCGTCTCTGTCTGTCTATGTTTATAATCAGAGGCCAGGGCCTGTATTCACGTTGAAATAGCATGAGACTTAGCATGATGCTAACTTAGAAGCTCTTCCAATGTCCTATAGGATTTAATAGGACTTTTGGAAGAGCTTCTAAGTTAGCATCATGCTAAGTCTCATGCTATCTCAACATGAATACCGTCCCAGGCCAATACCTGAAGAAGTTCACTGCCCTCACCTTGACACCAGCTGGGTTGTATTAGTATTAGACAACCGATACCCAAGGTGCCTGCTGAACTGTGCTCGCACAGGTAGACACAGACTAGACAGTCACAACACGCACACCACACACACATAACTATTCAGTTTGTAGATGTTTATTAAGTAGTTCAATTAGTATTTATCTTTAACATTTTTCATTGTTCGATTAAAAAAAACAACCTTTCGCCGCCAGCCATTTTTCAGCCAAAAAATACTATTAAACTTAACTAGGTAGAGAAACAATGTATCTGCAACATAGGGAATTCCTTTGTGACATGCATAACATTAGGCCTATCATTAAACTTAACTAGGTAGAGAAACAATGTATCTGCAATATAGGGAATTCCTCTGTGACATGCATAACATTAGGCCTATCATTAAACTTAACTAGGTAGAGAAACAATGTATCTGCAAATAGGGAATTCCTCTGTGACATGCATAACATTAGGCCTATCCTTAAACTTAACTAGGTAGAGAAACAACATGTATCTGCAAATTCCTCTGTGACATGCATAACATTAGGCCTATCATTAAACTTAACTAGGTAGAGAAACAATGTATCTGCAACATAGGGAATTCCTCTGTGACATGCATAACATTAGGCCTATCATTAAACTTAACTAGGTAGAGAAACAATGTATCTGCAATATAGGGAATTCCTTTGTGACATGCATAACATTAGGCCTATCATTAAACTTAACTAGGTAGAGAAACAATGTATCTGCAACATAGGGAATTCCTCTGTGACATGCATAACATTAGGCCTATCATTAAACTTAACTAGGTAGAGAAACAACGTATCTGCAATATTGGGAATTCCTCTGTGACATGCATAACATTAGGCCTATCATTAAACTTAACTAGGTAGAGAAACAATGTATCTGCAACATAGGGAATTCCTCTGTGACATGCATAACATTAGGCCTATCATTAAACTTAACTAGGTAGAGAAACAATGTATCTGCAACATAGGGAATTCCTCTGTGACATGCATAACATTAGGCCTATCCTTAAACTTAACTAGGTAGAGAAACAATGTATCTGCAACATAGGGAATTCCTCTGTGTGACATGCATAACATTAGGCCTATTATTAAACTTAACTAGGTAGAGAAACAATGTATCTGCAATATAGGGAATTCCTCTGTGACATGCATAACATTAGGCCTATCATTAAACTTAACTAGGTAGAGAAAAAAAATGTATCTGCAATATAGGGAATTCCTCTGTGACATGCATAACATTAGGCCTATCATTAAACTTAACTAGGTAGAGAAACAATGTATCTGCAATATTGGGAATTCCTCTGTGACATGCATAACATTAGGCCTATCATTAAACTTAACTAGGTAGAGAAACAATGTATCTGCAATATAGGGAATTCCTCTGTGACATGCATAACATTAGGCCTATCATTAAGCTTAACTAGGTAGAGAAACAATGTATCTGCAACATAGGGAATTCCTCTGTGACATGCATAACATTAGGCCTATCATTAAACTTAACTAGGTAGAGAAACAATGTATCTGCAACATAGGGAATTCCTCTGTGACATGCATAACATTAGGCCTATCATTAAACTTAACTAGGTAGAGAAACAATGTATCTGCAATATAGGGAATTCCTCTGTGACATGCATAACATTAGGCCTATCATTAAACTTAACTAGGTAGAGAAACAATGTATCTGCAATATAGGGAATTCCTCTGTGACATGCATAACATTAGGCCTATCATTAAACTTAACTAGGTAGAGAAACAAATGTATCTGCAATATAGGGAATTCCTCTGTGACATGCATAACATTAGGCCTATCATTAAACTTAACTAGGTAGAGAAACAATGTATCTAAGAAAATAGGGAATTCCTCTGTGACATGCATAACATTAGGCCTATCATTAAACTTAACTCATAGAGAAACAATGTATCTGCAATTTTAGACATGCATAACATTAGGCCTATCCTTATCTCCCAAAGTTAAGAAAATAGGCTCTTCGGATAACAGACCCTGATTTCATACCTTTTAGTGACATGGGTGTTAAATTAAACCATTGTGGAGCATACATCTTACATGCGACATTGGCAGTGAAAAGGTTAAAGAGTAAGTTTTTTTGGGGGGTGGAGGAAGGTGGGTTTAAGGTTGTATCATTAACCTATTAGGTATCCAATTACTTTCACACATACACTCAGAGACACTCACCCACACCGAAATCACACCGCAATATAACACTGTCTGAATCACTTTTAGTGGAAGGATGTAAAATTGAAGAAAAAACACACACACAAACTCACACTTGTACAGGGAAAGAGGCACACAGAGACGGGGATGGAGGGAGGGAGACAGAAACAGACAGACAGACAGATACACTTACAGGAAGAACGAAACAAATACTACCCCCCCCCCCCCCCCCACCACACACACACAAACTCACACTTGTACAGGGAAAGAGGCACACAGAGACAGGGATGGAGGGAGGGAGAGACAGAAACAGACAGATACAGATACACTTACAGGAAGAAAGAAAGAAATACTACCCCCCCCCCCCCCCCACCCCACACACAACACACAAACACACTTGTACAGGGAAAGAGGCACACAGAGACAGGGATGGATGGAGGGGAGACAGAAACAGACAGATAGACAGATACACTTACAGGAAGAAAGAAACAAATACTACCCCCCCCCCCCCCCCACACACACACAAACTCACACTTGTACAGGGAAAGAGGCACACAGAGACAGGGATGGAGGGAGGGAGACAGAAACAGACAGACAGACAGATACACTTACAGGAAGAAAGAAACAAATACTACCCCCCCCCCCCACACACACACACACACGCACACACAAACATACACACACACAGACACAAAATAATACACACACAGATAGAAATACCCACCCACCTCATTCACCCACACAAATGCTCTCACAGACACTCACACACACAAACACACATTATACTCAAACACACGCACTGAACACAAATGCACACACACTCATATACATACACACCATCTCTCTCTCTCTCTCACGCACACACAACTTACAACAACAGTCGTCTTGGGGACACTCCTCTCTAATAGGTTGCAGCATCTTGATCAGCCCAAAGTCCGCCACCTGTAAGCCAAGTATTGAAACAATATCAACACATGCATAGTCATCAGTATTAATCTGGATGCATACATGTGCATCCTTGAAGCTCAAAACTCCCACCTGACCCACTGGGTTTCAGACTGTCACTAAAATGTGGACCTTTTTTTTTTTTAATGCACAAAAATTATAAAGAGAGACCCCCTAAAGTATACATGTGACCCCCTAATATATTAATGTGACCCCTTAAAATATTCAGGTGACCCCCTAAAATATTCAGGTGACCCCCTAAAATATTCAGGCGACCCCCTAAAATGTTCAGGTGACCTCAAATATTCAGGTGACCCCCTAAAACTCTAATGATGTTTTTCATCAAGGGTTTCCGACCAGTGTGTCACTAAAATGTTAAAAAACAATTTCACCTGATGCATGTTTTTTTGTTTTTTTAAAGTTAAAAGACATAAAGAGAGACCCTCTACAATATCCAGCTGATCTCCTAAAACTCTACTGACGTTTTTCGCCCTCTAATTCTGACGCCATGATCTCGAAGATAGAATGTACAATGGTAGTATTTATGCATTATCCCTTGTACCATACACACACACTCTAATCCACAAAGAAAAAACCACATGCACACGCACGCACACACAGAGAATACTACATTACCTTAATGACGTCATTATCCAGCAAAAAGATGTTCCCACATCGCAGGTCTCTATGAATGATGGGAGGTTTTGTGGAGTGCAGAAAGGCCATCCCATCCGCTATTTGAACACACTGAAACGCAGGATATACTGTAAATTTCAATTAATCAACAGCCCACTCGATGCAATCAAATTCAATCAGGAAAATTCAAGGACATTAGCAGAGGTCTAAGAGTTACAGGTCCACACAACAGAAGAGTTTCAGTTCAAATTGACACCAATCTCTCTCTCTCTCTATTAACGTTCCCAAATTAATGTTCATGTGTGTCTAAACACATTCAAAAAAAGATATCATCAAATACTCATGAACGAATACTCTAGCTCATAATATCCAAGAATGTCTACTTTGTATCCTTTTCAAAATCTCTCATTTGTTATAATACATGCTTATGTGTTAAGTCTTCTTATATGTACATTGTATTTACTATGCATTATTTTTCCTGCATGTATTAATTCATTTCTTCCATCTTTTCTTTTATTTTGACCTCCCTCTCTCTGTCGGTCGGTCTGTCTGTCTGTCTGCCTGTCCTTGTCTCAGTCTCGTTAATTGATGTAATTTATCTTATTTATATGCCTTGCACGGTGCGTCCGTTTACGACCTTGATTTAAGGTTGTAGTTTTTACCTTATATATTGCGATGTCTTTTTTTTCAATTTGTATTTTTAAAATTTATTTTCTTTTTGTTCGGAGGGACGGATGAAAAAAAGCTGGTTATTGTGCTTATTCCGCTTTCCCTCAATAAAAAACATTCGTTCGTTCGTCCGTTCGTTCGTTCTCTCTCTCCAAAACAAAACATGAAAACAACCCAAAATGTCACTGACAATTCTGACTCTATGGGGCCATGACAGCAGACGCCCCTGGGATTTGAGGAAGTCTTTGAGGCACTCCCCAACGATGTATTCCGTGATGATTGACGGTAGTTTGCCGTCCAGACAGAGACCCAATATCGTCACAATGTTCTTGTGTCTTTGGCGACTGAAAAATATGCGCATGAATTACATAGTTATGATGAACTGTTGAGGAAATCGTTTGAGACATTCTCAAACAATGAATTAAGGACAAATTACCATCCAGACAGGGACCCAATATCGAGACAATGCTCTTGTGTTGCTGACGATTGAAAAATGTGCGCATAAAATATTTCAGGGTAGTGATATTTTAGGAAATCTTTTAGATGTAATCTGTGATGATTGAGGGATTTTATTTTTCATACTGACAGACATTCAGTATTTGTCAAAATGTTCTTGTGCAGCAGCTGACTGGAAAAATAGGCGCATATATTTTCGAATTATGTTCACTTTTCAAATCTTTCAGAAATTCTCATAAAACATCTTCCATATAACTTTGCTCCTCTTGGACTGCTGGTCTCGGATTCTGCGACCTGAACAAGCTGGGGTGTGGCTGCGAATTGGGATTCGGAATGAGCGGCGCGGGAGCAACGCCACTGTACGGCCCAGAAGATAGCCAAAAAAATCCCCCCAAAAAATCTTCCTTATAGCTTCCAGAAGGTGGGGAAACTTGTCTATTTATATGAAAGACCCCCGGTATCCCCATGGGGGGAGTCATGTGTTGTGCATGAATGCGTGCATGCATATGTGCGCATGTATGTACATACAACTAACCTGAGGAACCAAACTTAATTTTTCATAAGTTTCATGGCCTTCAGAGTGATCTGATTAACCTTTCATGAAAAAAACAGTCAGTCACTTCTGACCATGTGTGTGCATGTAGTAGTAATTTTGGTGTTTTACGTCCTCTCGACCCGGGAAGGCACATATGGGACATGTGTATTAGTTGGGTATGGGTAAATGTGTGTGCATGCATGTGTGTGAGCAAGGAGAATGGCCGGAAAGGCAGAAAGATAGTAGATGACAGCAAGCAGAGCAAAAAGGCAAAGTCAAAGAGAGTGACAGATTAGAGGAAGTCACAAGCACAGAACGTCCAGAAGGAGGGGGAACTATTTATGCACAGGGGGAGCAACTAACCTGAGGAACCAGACTTCGTTTTTCATGAGCTTCATGGCCTCTGGTGTGATCTGGTTTTCGTGGACCAGCAAGGTCAGTCGTTTGACAGCCACGGTCATCTCATTCCACTTGGCAAGGTGGGTGTCCCCGAAAATGCCCCCTCCTAGTCTGTAACATCATCATTATCATCTTTGTCATCGTCATCATCATCATCATCATTATCATCATCCACAGTCATCTCATTTCATTTGGCAAGGTGGGTGTCCCCGAAAATACCCCCTCCTAGTCTGTAACATCATCATCATCATCCACAGTCATCTCATTCCATTTGGCAAGGTGGGTGTCCCCGAAAATGCCCCCTCCTAGTCTGTAACATCATCATCATCATCATTATCATCTTTGTCGTCATCATTATCATCATCATCATCATCATCCACTGTCATCTCATTCCATTTGGCAAGGTGGGTGTCCCCGAAAATGCCCCCTCCTAGTCTGCAACATCATCATCATCATCATCTTTGTCGTCGTCATCATCATCATTATAGTAGGTCAGCTTGAGGTCTATGAAGGGGGACGGTGAATGCAGGGGCGGGCAGGGGGGGGGGGGGGGGGGGGGGGGATATAGTGTGAAAGGGGGGGGGGGGGGGGTAAATGTAGCTATTGTGATTTTGTTTCGGGTTGTTCCTTATAAGTGTGTTGTTTTGTTGTTGTTTTTGCTCAGATTTTTAGCTTCATTGTGAAGCACTTAGAGCCCCATAAGGAGAATAAGTGCTATATGAATTGTCATTATTATTATTATCATCATCATCATCAACCACTGTCATCTCATTCCACTTGGCAAGGTGGGTGTCCCCGAAAATGCCCCCTCCTAGTCTGTAACATCATCATCATCATCATCATCATCATCAACCACTGTCATCTCATTCCACTTGACAAGATGGGCGTCTCCTAAAATACCCCCTCCTAGGCAGCAAGGGAGAAATTGGGATTTTTAATTTGCACACACAGACAAGACACACACATGCACAAACCTATAAACACACACAAAGATATGTACACACGGACACACACACACATACACACACTCTCTCTCTCTTTTGCTCACTCACACACACATACAGCAATGACAGGTTGGGTGTGAATCAATGCATTTCCGTAACTTAAGGCATTGAGCAGACAGAAAGGAAGTATCTCCATTGCTAACACCGTCCTTTCCACTTCTTTACCTATCTCCAACAGTCTGCCATGACAGTACCCGCGATCTTGGGAAACCCTGCACTATTTTACTTCTGCCAAGGTGGATAGGTTTCGGGTCCTCTCTCTGCCAGTATGTGTGTCAACCTCTCTGACGTTTAGATTAGAATCTCCCTGTGGGGGGGGGGGGGGGGGGGGGGGGGGGGGGGGGGGGGTAAAATAGTTCCCCCATCTTCTGGAAGTTCTGTGCTTGTAACTTCCTCTAATCTGCCACTCTCTTTGACTCTGCCTTTTCCCTTTGCTTTCTATCATCTACTATCTTTCTGACTTATTGGCCCATTCTCCTGCCTTTAAAAAAAAAAAATCTTCAAAATAATGTTTCTCCTTTGAGCTCCTCCGAAATTGGAATGTGTCGGCTGTACGCAGTGGGGAGACCAGTGAAAACTGAAAACCGGACACATATGTACCTTACCCATTATGGCCTGGGAACGCAGAAGAAGAAGAAGAAGAAGAAGAAGATTAGAATGCACAG
>CM065698.1:20120992-20140992 GCA_017654935.2 Phymorhynchus buccinoides
TTAACGTTCACACACTTTCAGTTCTATCTGCTTAAGCTAGCCACTACAACTTGGGAAGCACATACATTGATGTGTGAACATGTGTGTGTACTTGAATAAATGCACTGTCCATCAAGATACAACAATTAACAGTAGAAAGAGTGTTAACACACACACACACACACACATACCACACACAAAAAGCCAACTGCCATTGTATTTTTAAGACTACACTTCACACACACAGTCACGATCACAATCACAAAAAGAGCACTCAACTTCTGAAACGGTGAAAGTTTACAGAATTTGTCCCCCAAAAAGCTTGATTCTGCCTTGATGCATACCCTTACATTCACATTCACTCAGTCACACACACACACACACACACACACACACACACACACACACACACACACACACACACACACACACACACACATACACACACAATTATCTAGCTTTCTCTTTCTCAAACACGCACACACACACCACCACCACAAATAAATCAATCAGGTTTGACACCACTCAATAAAAACTGTTGACACCACCAACAAACAACCTTGACGCACCACCCATGACCTTGACCTCAGCACTGACCTCTGGCACATCTCCAGCTGGTCGAGGTTGATCATGGTGTCCTCCAGCACCGGCAGCAGTTTCTTGCGGGCCAGACCCGCCGGCTCATAGTCACGGAAATCCTTCTTGGGGCCCGCTATGCCCGAGGTCTTGCCTAAAAATAAATAACGGGGAACATCAAACACTTACGTCAATAGACGATTTTCTGAAAAAAAATAGGGGAGAGCACTTTGTGAAAATTAGAGTTGACTTACTCGGTCAAAACTATAGCAACCATGGCGGCATGGCGTCAAAGCTTGAAACCGCAGGATGCCAGTCAGCGACTTGCAAACATTTATTTTTTTTAGAAAAATAAGGGGTGGCCAGTTGCTACGAAGTGATAGAACTTGCAAACTGTGACGTAAAAATGTAAATTACATCAATTTTAGAATGACGCACGGTGTTCTACATGCTGTGTGTCTCCTCAAACACACGAAGTGAGGGCTGGGGATTTACCTGATGGTAGAGTAACTTCCCCTGTTTGACCGATTGAATTAGGCGAGATCACTCCCACACACCATGAAATTACTCCTCCCCTTAATTATTTCCAAACAATTCCTATTACAAACTATAAATGTTAAAAAGAAAACTTAATTACAAAACATATTAAGACTAAACAATCACTAAAAGTTAATATTCTTCTTCTTCTTCATCGATCGCTCAGTCTCCTGTCAATTATGAGCACAGATGCGTCATGCTGCCATTATGTGCCTAATTGAGAAATAATTAGGTCCAGCATGTCTGTTGTCAGTTAGAGAAATTTTTTAGAGTGTAGCGTTTTGATGTTTTTTAGTTCAATTGTACACTAGAGAAAAGTTTTGTAAGAATTTATCTTAAAATGACAGGAGAATGGACCGGTTAGGCAGAAAGATAGCAGATGACAGTAAGCAAAGGGAAAAGGCAGAGTCAAAGAGAATGACAGAGTAGATGAAGCTACAAACACAGAACTTCCGGAAGGTGGGGGAACTATTTGTACAAAGACCCCCCCGGTATTCCCACGGGGGGGGGGGGGGAAGTGAATATAAAAACCAACTTAATGATAGTCAACCCCCTGTTATAAAACCCTCTATTAAACAAACTCCTCTCATTTAAGACAACAGCTTCTCTTAACAACATCCTCTAAAATGCTACTTACTACCTCCACTAAATTTAATGACCGTAGACATGAACTTCCAGTGCTGGCTTTGCTTGACCAAATAGAACATATCTTACTTCATAGATTGATAAACAAGAACAGTCTTCTCTGATGTACAAATGAGAACGCAGCTTATCTGGTGGTTTGGAAGAGATCTGGAGCTGTGCACCACCAATCAAAGTAGAGCTTATGATAGTTTGACAAAGATCGACCAATCAAAATGCAGCTTATCTAGTGGTTTGGAAGAGATCTGGAGCTGTGCACCACCAATCAAAGTAGAGCTTATGATAGCTTGACAAAGATTGACCAATCAAAATGCAGCTTACCTGGCAGTTTGGAGTAGATCTGGAGCTGCGTCCGTTTAGCGTAGCACAGGCCACCAATCAGGGCCACCAGCATCACTATGGCAACCGCCGACCCCACAATGATCAGCAGCATTCCTTCGTCGTCCTTTTCCCCTTCTTTCTCGGAATCTGACGAACCTGGACAACCATACTTAAAGATACACTGACGCACCACGATTAAGTCCCTTGGTTTTTTTCTGGGTAGGTGTGACCCACATACACATGTCCCCAACTTCAAATTGAGGCTGCTCTTTAAAATGTTTCAGTTTGAATTTGGGGGCATTTGTATGGGAGTGAGACCTGGTCAAAACAAGATTTCTTTCCAGCTATAAGAGGAAAAACACGTGAAAACCGTGATTTTGACACGTGATCAGGTGGATCTTTAACAACATGGAAAACATGACAAATAAAAACAGTCGTACACAAAATCAGCATGGAAAAATACAATAAACAAAGGTGTTGCACTAGCAGCGACACTCTTTCCTGGAGAGGGTAGTCCAAATTTCAGAGGTAGTGATCTCCCCCCTGGGAATCTTTCAGTACAAATAGTTCTCCCACCTTCTGGAACTTCTGTGCCAGCAACTTTCTCTAATCTTTCACTCTCATTGACTCTGTCTTTTCCTTTTTGTACAACTACTTATCTGCCTTATAAGTCCATTCTCCTGCCAATTTAAAAAAAAAGAAGAAAACCTTCGAGTTTTCTCCTTTGAACTCCACTGAAATCGGAATGTGTTGGCTGACTGCAGCGTGGAGACCAATGAAAACTGAAAACTGGACACACACGCATTATGGCCATATGGCCTGGGAACACACAAGAAGAAGAAGAGGGAGTGATGCACTGGGACAATCACATAGACTCCCAAAGGGAAAGCTCGTTGATACGATGCATAGCACTATGAAAATCGACTTCGCACCAAGACAGTGATGCACCGAGGAGGGAAAAGTGACAGGACAAACTGTCATGAAACAAGAAAATCTAGAGTACAAAATGTCCTGGTTCTTGTAGAAATCAATAGGGACAAGAGAACACAATATGGCATTTTCAGCTTTAATAGGACTATATACTGTTACCTGGGCCTCGGGACATCAGTAAGAGACAAGAACTTCCATCAGAGTGGTAAATATTATACATTATGCAAAGTTAAAACAAAGTCATCCGTATTTCAAATATTGCTTTACCTTGAGCATTATCAGATTTGCCCAGGTCATCATCATCATCTCTGTCATCCAGCCCACGTTTCCAGCATCCTCCCACACAACAGCATTGGTGATGGAGCTCTGCATGCTGATGACAACAACCATCATCAATATCATTAACATTATTATTAGGAATTTCCCCCCTACAGGTGGGGATACTATTGTATTCAAAGGTTTTTTTTGTCCCCTTTTTTCTTCTGATTGGGATGACATTTTCAGAAAAGTTACAGGACACCAGTAAGGGTGTGCAAAATTTGCAATGCATAATAAATGATTGGGCCAACTTTTTGCTGAAATACATCCCCCTAAAAAGAAGAGAATTCTGCCAAATTTCAATCTAGCATGTCTAAAGAAATGTGTGGCTAGTGCCAACTGGAAGTGCACGAGCTAAGGTCAGGCAGATTTCAGTTGGCTCACTGAATAGCAGAAACCGAAAGTGACTCACAAAACTAACTTTTGGATGTTGTTGCCCTTACCCTGACCAAGGTCTGAAAGGAGTTTGTTGACGCCATTTTTAATAGTTTGGCAGTTATTTAACAGAAATGGAAAATTAATTGTAGAAACTCAATGGTTGACATGCATTTACCAGGGTCACTTTTTGTGTTATAGGTAATCACAAATAACACATCCTCTATTTTAGTTCTGCTGTGGTTACAGACCAATTGTACACACACAGCAGATACACACCATGCATTACAATCACTTACCAGGGGTTCTTTTTCCTGTGTCTTTAGTGACCATAAATAAACCATATTTTATTTCAGTTCTGTTGTGGTCACACACCAATTGTACACACACCAAATAAATAAAGTGGTTACACACCACATAATACAATCACTTACCAGGGGTCCTTTTCCCGTGTCTTTAGCGATCACAAACAAACCATTGTCTACTTCGGTTCTGTTGTGGTCACACACCAGTTGTACAACGGTGATTCTGGACCTCATCGACCTGTGTATAGAACAAAGAATATAACACTTTGAGATACAATTTCCACGAAACAACATAAGGAAACAAAGAAAGACACCCCACCCTTCTCTTTCTCTCTCTTTATTTGACCACTCTTTTCATGGCATACTTAAAATTAACAATGATACATGTATACATACATACACACTTACAGACACACCGAATCACTCTTTCTCTCCATCTCTGATTAGTCATTCACAGCTACACACTTACACATACACACACAGACTTCTTCTTCTTCTTCGATCGCTCAGACAGTTTCCTGTCAATTATGAGTGCAGATGTGTCATACTGCGGTTATGCACCTAACTAAGAAATAGTTAGGCCCAGCAAGTCTGACTTCGGCTGGAGGAAATCTTTTTGAAAGTGTTTCTTGATAAAAGGCAGGAGAGTGGACCGGTAAGGCAGAAAGATAGTAGATGACAGCAAGCAAAGAAGAAAAGGCAGAGTCAAAGATAGTGACAGATTAGAGGAAGTTACAAGCACAGAACTTCCAGAAGGCGGGGGAACTATTTATGCAAAAGACCCCCCCCCCCCGGGGGACACACACACACTCACACACACACACACACACACACACACAAGCACACACACGGGCAGACCCACAAACTTTTATTCACTTGTACAGTTGTAGAATGGCTTTGTAGACCAGGTGAGCACACAGACACACACAAAGAGCTTTTACTCACTTGATAGCCTGGTAGACAAGTTGCACTGTTCTGTTCTTTGACTCATCCGTCTTAACCCTGAATTTGGCACTAGTGTGAATGCCTAGTGTGAAGAAGTAGCTCTTCTGCTTCAGCTGAGAGGTATACTTGCAGATCTGCACAGAAAAAAATGAAATCTTGACAGTTCAAAACATGCTAAAATGAGATTCTTTCCCTAAACCAATGAAGGAGAAATATGTTACATGAAACAAAACATTGGAAAAGAGGGCAATACTTTTTTTTCAGACTGAGACCACTTCACCTTATGTTGTTGTTGTTGTACCCTGGCTTAAAGAATCCAGGGATCATCCCAACAGCCGAAGCACTTGAACACTATGGTACAAATGCACCAGCTAGGGATGAGAACATTACGCGTGTGTGACCGTTTTTGATTACCTTGCTATGTGGGCAGCCACACTCTGACTTAGGAGGATTTTTGACTGATTATGTTATGCTAGGAGCTTGCCATGGCTAAAAACAATCCCCGCATAACTATGCAGAACAGAACATCTTAATGTAGCCTTGATGTTCTCCAATTTTATGCTAAGGCGGGACTGCACCTTATAATATGACATAATATAATAAGAAAGTGTTATTAATATTAAAACAAAATTAGGATTTTGTGTGAAATTTAGGGGAGGGGGGCACCTTACATGATGCACCTTATAGTCTGTAAAACAGGGTACATACATATCCCAATAACATACTTTTTCAAATTTACATTTATCCAATATCAATTAAAACATTGTGATTGCATCCGTCAGTGGGTTCTTCTTCTTCTCTTTGGGGCCTACAATCACCCAGTTAATCATTCTGGCACCCTCGGGGAAAACAAAAAAGACTGAAAAAGTGGGGAGGTGGTTCCATTTGACTAAGGACTTTAGGCCAAGTGCGGCATGGACATAGGGGGGTTTAAGATTTAGTGACCCAACCAGCTCGCACCCGTTCAGCGGGTTTGAGCGTGATGCCACTGTTGGGTTTCATTGGTCCTTTCGCACAATCAAATGTTATTTGCCTTTTGTTACGCCCAGAGTTACAATTTACTGAGTGTACTCACTGACACACTGTGACAGCCATCAAATGTCATTTGCCTTTTCTTACAATGCCTAAAGTTACAATTTACTGAGTGTACTCACTGACACACTGTGACAGCCATCAAATGTCATTTGCCTTTTCTTACAATGCCTAAAGTTACAATTTACTGAGTGTACTCACTGACACGCTGTGACAGCCATCAAATGTCATTTGCCTTTTCTTACAATGCCCAAAGTTACAATTTACTGAGTGTACTCACTGACACGCTGTGACAGCCATCAAATGTCATTTGCCTTTTGTTACGCCCAGAGTTACAATTTACTGAGTGTACTCACTGACACGCTATGACAGCCATCAAATGTTATTTGCCTTTTGTTACGCCCAGAGTTACAATTTACTGAGTGTACTCACTGACACGCTATGACAGCCATCAAATGTCATTTGCCTTTTGCTACGCCCAGAGTTACAATTTACTGAGTGTACTCACTGACACGCTATGACAGCCATCAAATGTTATTTGCCTTTTGTTACGCCCAGAGTTACAATTTACTGAGTGTACTCACTGACACACTGTGACAGCCATCAAATGTCATTTGCCTTTTGTTACGCCCAGAGTTACAATTTACTGAGTGTACTCACTGACACGCTATGACAGCCATCAAATGTCATTTGCCTTTTGTTACGCCCAGAGTTACAATTTACTGAGTGTACTCACTGACACGCTATGACAGCCATCCCCAAATCCCCCAGCGTGAGGATTGTCCCTGGGCACGCTGTAGTCAGCACAAGGGTTGAATGTGTAGTTCCATG
The DNA here is from genome assembly GCA_017654935.2 of Phymorhynchus buccinoides. Classification (NCBI taxonomy): domain Eukaryota; kingdom Metazoa; phylum Mollusca; class Gastropoda; order Neogastropoda; family Raphitomidae; genus Phymorhynchus; species Phymorhynchus buccinoides. The sequence continues at coordinate 20,127,784 of CM065698.1, forward strand.
GATGACTGTTGTACTCATGCAGAGCGAAAAACCTGAAATGACAAACATTCACATTATTGTTATCCTTTGGAGGAGGATAAGGAGGAGGAGGGTTGTGTCTGAAAATAGTGCAGTCAACACAAGCGTTGCATGTGCAGTTCCACGGATGACTGTTGTACTCATGCAGAGCGAAAAACCTGTAATGACAAACATTCACATTATTATTATTATCCATTGGAGGAGGATAAGGAGGAGGAGGGCTGTGTCTGAAAATAGTGCAGTCAGCACAAGGGTTGTATGTGTAGTTCTACGGATGACTGTTATACTCATGCAGAGCGAAAAACCTGAAATAATAAGCATTCACATTATTATTATCCTTTGGAGGAGCAGAAATTAGATTCTCAGAGAACCAAAAAGGAGGAAAAAAGAGGTGGGAGTTCGGGGGGCCAGCACAGGCCCTCGGTGGGGTCCAGAGACAAAGCCCCTGATAGGGGTCAGGAGGCAAAGCCACCTGAAGCTGAAGAATTTTTGCGTTTGAACCTGTACAAATCAGCCTCTGATGGCAGCAAAATTATAAATTTAAAAAAAGAATCTCCTTGATCCTACAAAAATTTGTGAAATTACGAAGACCATTGACTCAGGGCTAGTGCTTTTCTGAGTCAGAGACAGAGACACAGAGAGAGAAACAGACAGACAGACAGAATGAACTGATTGAGAACATATATATATGACTCTGTGCCAAAAGGTGAGCACGGAGAGGGTCAGGTACTTACATTCTCAATAAATTGTCACATAACCTTCTGACTGTTGTGCTTATGTTATAAACATATAGACAAATGTCTGAAAAGACACTAGAGACAATATCAGCTTTGTAAGACCAGTAGTTGTTTAGTTATGTGACAATGAATGTCAAATCAGCCCCAAAATCTGGTCTTCAAAAGTGGACATTGCAAATAGTCATGATTTCAACAAGTGCTAGAACACACAAACTCCAGTAAAATTACTTGAAATTTGGACAGGTTATGCAAAAGTACCTCATTAGTAAACGCTAAAGATTGTAACATTCAAAAATGAAAGTTCTGTTAGTTATTAGGCTTAAACCAATGTTGATGACAAACATCATTTTTGATGTAATCATTCAACCAAAATCAAACTTCCCAACAATTTTCACTTATATAAATCCAAAATACATGAAAATGTCATGCTTTGTTGGAGCAGATATTACTTTATCATAGGAGTATAAAAGTATTTTTACAAAATATATTATTTTAAATAATATTGCACTTTCTCTTAAAGGTTCTGACTTAGATGTAACACTTGACATCCGTCATACCTAAGCTATAATGCTCAATAAAATCCTCAAGATATATATTTTTAACTTGCTCTCTTTTATTTTACAATTAAACTGTCATATAAAGTTGACCTCTACCCTTATTTAACACCAGCATGTTCATTTTTTTCTTCTACACTAATCCAAATGTTCAATGTAATCATTTTACTGGACTTGATGTTTGTCATCAAGAAAATGTTAATTATCAAATTTAGCTGGTTTTATTGGTCTAACCATCTAATAAACAAATAAACACCACTTCAGTGGGTTTAGTAATTCAATTAGAGCACTTTGCAGCCTTCATAGAAAGATAAATGAAAAAATAGTGCTTAATGAAAGTTATTAATGTAACTATGATGTTCGTCATACATGTCCTATGGTGTAAATAGTGAATTATGATAAATAATTCAACAGTTTAAAAAAAAAAACTTTATTCATGCAAGTTATTATTTTCTTTAAAGCATTCTGCTTACTGTAGTTGACAAAAATACAGTTATTCATAGACATTTTGGCCAGAAACTGGAAAATAAATGATGTAGGTAACTTTGATGTTTGTCATACATTTTTCACACATTGTGTAATAAAACAAAAACAATGACATGAATCAATTAATAGTTTGGTAGAAAATATTCAGTTAAGTTGTAATATTTTTTTTTATGGCATCTTAAGTACTTAAAGACAGAATTAGTGTATTTGATACAACTTTCAAATGTAAAGTGATGACAAAGGTCATTTGTTACCTCAACAGACCCATAATAATCATCATACTAACAACAAATTTCAACAGGAAATGTCACAGACTAATAGCAAGCAATGAAAACAACTTAACACAACATGATTTGCTGGAGCTATGAGAAAATACTGTGACATAACACCATGGTTGTGATGTAATCATTGATGTTTGTCATCAGGTGGAGGACACCACATTATCACTATTTTCTCAGAAATCGTTGAAAAATTGTCCTGCCACTTTGCACATGTTTTGCCTCATTTATATCCTTTCTAAATATGCATGTATTTAAATGGTATTAATAGTTTCATTTTTTACCCTCTATGTCCACTTTTCATGCCCACCTTTTGGCACAGAGTCATATAGATCTATCAAAGTTGTCACCGCATTTTCGTTTCAACACAAGACTAAGTTCTACCCCCACCCCCTCCCCTACATTTTCTCAACGGATTTGCACTGATCTCAAAACTGAACCCTGCGGCCATCAAAAAGGAGGAAATCCTCCAATTGGAGGGAAAATCTCATCTCTGAGGAGGATAAGGAGGAGGAGGGCTGTGTGTGAAAATAATGCACTCAACACAAGCATTGCATATGTAGTTCCACGGTGACAGTTGTACCCATGCAGAGCCAAAAACCTGAAATGATAAACATAAAACAATTCTTCTTGTTGGCTTACCCTGGCTAAAAGACTCCAGGGATCATCCCAACAGCGGAAGCACTTGAACACTATGGTACAAGTGCATCAGCTACGGATGAGAACATTACGTGTGTGACCGGTGTTTTTATTACCCCGCCATGTGGCATAAAACAAGTAATAATAATGTATTCAAGGGATTTGAGGACAGCCGGCGGTGGGGAAGGACCCAAAGGCCAACAATCCCTTTGGCCACAGCACTAGAGCCAGTGCAAATGCCCCCTAGTTTGAGTTATAATCTTCCACCATGACTTTCCGATGGGAGGAAATAATAATAAGAAAGTTAAACAGCTTAGATTGATATGTGGTACTCATATTTATAAAGCTTGATGCGAATAGTAATTTATGAGTGAAAATGCTTTCAACTTAATGAACAACAGGCTTTTTTGTTTTTACTATAATTGTTGCTTTCTAAAAAAAGATTAAAAATCACTTTATATGGTTAAGTAATTCTTCCTATGTACTTTTAGCTGAAACACTTCGATTCAATGGCACTATACCGATGGAGGTTCCAGGTCGAGATTAAACAACAATTAAAGCAACAGTCACAGGAACAAATTGTACAGTTTCTCCTCTCTTGGTTCCTTGATTAAATACAACTGCAATTGGTTACAATGTGAGTAAGCAGTAGTAAAAATGCATCGATAAGATCAAATCAGGTCATCAGTACCACAGCTTCAGATAACAAGAAAATGGAAAGGAAAATCCATTAAGAATAAGAATGACATCATATTGTTTGTCAGTATGTCACACTTTGTGTGATACTACTAGTACTGTAGTAGTACTACTACAGTACTAGTAGTTATAGTTAAAAAACCCAGGCTTTTTAGTAAAAGAGAGAAACAAATAAGATAATAATAATAATAATAATAATAATGAACATTTATATAGCGCTTTACTCCCTTTGCAGGGAACTCAAAGTGCTTTACGTAGACAATAAAACGCAAATAAGTGAACATTATAGTTATACACATAAGACTAACTACAATCAAATCAAATACATAAAATAATATTATTTAAACAAAACCGTGTTCATAACTACAAAATTTGAAACAATATTACAATATTATAAGAAAAGAAACAAAATTGCAAGGGAAATCAAAGTTCATGAGCTACGTTATTTCGCAAACACACACACTAATAGAGAAGCACACAGTTACACACCACGCAAGCGCATGCATGCACACACACACGCGCGTAATAATCAATGGGCATTCATACACACACACACGCCACGCATGCACATGCACGCACGCACCGATCCCATTTCAACCACCCCTACTTGCATGCAAGCACACATATCCATGATTCAGGTTCTGAAACAGAAGCATACATGTGGATTTAAGGTAAGATGTGAGCGGTTAGTGGTATGAAGCATCAAAGAGGCGAGTTTTCAAAGAAGTCTTGAAAGACTGAACTATGGAAGAATGGCGAACACTGTGTGGTAAGCTATTCCAGACTGAAGGAGCAGAGTGTGAAAAAGAGGATTCTCCAAAGGATTTTGTTTTAACACGAGGAGTAGAAAGCAGGCGTGAATCGGAAGAAGATCTGAGCTAGCGTGCAAGGGTGTAAGTTTGAATGATATCGATAAGATATTGAGGGGTAGTACCATTGACAGAGTTGAAGGTGAGGCATGCAACTTTGCATTGAATGCGAGCGGAAATAGGAAGCCAGTGAAGAGTGTGGAGTAGTGGGGTAATGTGTACAGTTTTCCTTTTAGTTTTGAAGATCAGTCTTGCTGCTGCATTTTGAACTTTTGAAGTCTTTGGATTAGAGTTTGAGGGCAGCCATATACCAAAGAATTGCAATAGTCGAGCCTAGATAGGTCAAGAGAGCAAATAAGAGTGTGTTGCCTGAATCAGTGAATGGTAAGGAGATGGCGGAAGGAACTGATCTTTCGTAACTGTAAGTATGCAGCTTTGCAGAGGCTGTTCACGGGGGCTTTCATTGAAAGGTGGTAATCAATAGTTACACCAAGATTTTTATAATGGTTCTCTATAGGTAGCAAAAATATTTAGCATCTTTCAAACTTTGTGTGTGTGTGTGTGTGTGTGTGTGTGTGTGTGTGTGTGTGTGTGTGTGTGTGTGTGTGTGTGTGTGTGTGTCACTCTGTATGTGTGTGTGCTTGTTTGTGTGTGTGTGTATGTGTGTGTGTGTGTGTGTGTGTGTGTGTGTGTGTGTGTGTGTGTGTGTGTGTGTGTGTAAGGGGACAAGGGAAGAAAGTAACAAAGGTAAGGGGGGGGAAAAAGGTGTGTGTGTATCTTACACAATATGATGAAGTGCTTAATGTGCATAATATTTGTATGTAAATTTATGAAGAATTTCATCTTTAACCACACTGAAAGAATGCAATACTGTGCACATGCGTTTATGTGCATGTATGTGTGTGTGTGTGTGTGTGTGTGTGTGTGTGTGTGTGTGTGTGTGTGTGTGTGTGTGTGTGTGTGTGTGTGTGCATGTGTGTGTGTGTGTGTGCATGCACAAGCGCAAAGTTATGTACATAGTTACATGTACATGTATGTATACTGTGTGTTTATGTTCTTGGCTTTCAATCTCAGAAGACCATTCTTCCCAGGTCATAAAAAAATTATTCCAATTATTCCTAACCCCATCATTCTTACTTAGTCTACTCAATCAAGACACAATGTTGGATCCTATTAAAACTTTCAAATAACAAAGTGTGTGTACATGTGTGTACATGTGTGTGTGTGTGTGTGTGTGTGTGTGTGTGTGTGTGTGTGTGTGTGTGTGTGTGTGTGTGTGCGCGCGCGTGTGTGCGTGTCAAAGTCAAAATTACTTTATTATCTCAAGAAGAGAAATTACATTGTAGTCTCATAATACAAGGGCAACAAAAACAAAATATCCATGCATTTGAACAAAACAAAAGGAACAGAGAACAAAAATCAACAACAAAAACAAAATAACAACAACAAAATAATAAAAGCAAAGTTCATCTTACCAATAAACAACAACCTTCTTCAATCAATCATACTCAAAGAGGGAGGGGTAGGTTATTCTATTTTTGGGTGCTTTCGACTCTGTCACAGTCTGAGTCTGTGGCCTGGCTTGGGCAAGGCTTGGCAATAAATAACAAATGGACTTAATTTTTTTTTTTAAAGCCTGGTAAACCACGTTTCTTACCGTGGGAACCCATCTTTTCGAGCCAGAGGCTCCAGGTTGATCACATCATCTTTGTTGGCACCCAGTTGAACTGTGCAAGCACTCAGCTGTTTGTATTGTGTTTGGGAGGAACTCGCAGCGGGGGAATCCGAAGTCGTCTGCTCAAATCCTATGCAGATCAAGTGCGCATACAAAAGCCACTTCACCGCACAATGCATGATTGGTACATAGCACAGTTTGATGCAGCGTCTCTGTGTCAATATTCACACAACAAATGTTTTCAAATTTCTCTCTCACTTGCCAGCTCTGCAATCATCCTCGGGAACCTTGTTCGGTTAGCAGAAGCGCGATATTGACCACAGTGTGTCGGTACACTTTATTGGTCGCAGACATTATCCTATAATAACATCGTCCAATCAGATTTAGTTTTGTATACAGTCTGTGGACAAAAATTAGTAGATTGGTCACACGCCAGTTTTTCACTTGATTGAGGTTATACATATAACAAGCGCATTAATATTTCTTCTTCTTAAACCATTATTTCCTTCTTCTTCCCATTAGGCATCCAACTTCAGCACTTGAAGATTCTACTGCACTTTAGGGGGTAGTACGAAAAAGAAAAGAAAAAGGAGTATATTAGTGTAGGAACACGATAGGAGGTTTAAGGACAAGATATAAAGTCTAAACAGTGTAAGTAAAATGCAATAAATCAAAAGCTTATCTATGTGGCGGTACCATAGCCGATGAGGTTTAACCGAGGCGTGGTTACCGCTACACCTATCTGTATTGTTAAGAAATCGGGACTTTACTGGAGTTGCACTGCCTCCGGGCATTGCCTCCTGTATCATTCCCACCATCTTTGTATTTACAAATGTCCCATATATGTGTCTGTTCCAGACCGAGAGGACGTAAAACACCATTTTTCATTCTTCTAAAATGCAATACATTATTTGAAAAGTGAAGAAAGAAAGAAAATGGCGGTTAGAACACTATTCTATCCAGAAAATCTTTATTTTATTTGAAAACGATTTTTTTTAAATCTAAATCATGGACGTATGCCTATTTTTTCTAATTTGCTTCAGTACCAGAATTGGATATCTGCCAACATACTTGATGCAGATGCAGAAAACATTCAGTTGGACTGATAAAATGTTGTAGATAGTAATCCCATGAACAAAATTATGTTATCATATTTTTTTAACAGCCCTATGAAAGTTGGGTTTAACGTCCACTCGGCTTGAGATGAAGCATCAACCAAGCACCACAACCATATATCATTCGCATGAGCGAACGAAAATGGTGTTTTACCAAAGACTATACAGTATCTTTGGTTTTACGTCCTCTCGGTCATAGACACATATATGGGACATTTGTAAATACAAAGATGGTGGGAACAATACTGGCTGCAATGCCCGGAGGCAGTACAACACCAGTAAAGTCCCGAATTTTTAACAATATAGATAGGTGTAGCGGTAACCACGCCTCGGTTAAACCTCATCGGCTATGGTACCGCCACATGATTTTAATAATTGTATAACACGTTTTAAATATTACCATTCGCATGAGCCCTAGAACTATCCTGCTTTAATCAGATATATAATGCACTAATCTAAACGGCAGAACGTGTTTTTGTTGTTGTTTATTTTTGTGTGTATTTGTTTGTTTGTTTCCAGCAGTAATTCACACCAGCTTTTTGTTTTGTTGTTGTTGTTGTTTTTAACTCCCCCATGAGGATACCTTGGGGTCTTCCGAACAAATACTTCCCCATCTTCTGGAAGTACTGTACGTGCTTGTAGCTTCCTCTAATCTATCACTCTCTTTGACTCTGCCTTTTCCCTTTGCCTACTGTCATGTACTATCTTTCTGATATATTTTGGTTCCTACTTGGAGTCCAAAAAATAAACAAAAGAAAAGAAAAGAAAAGAATATACCTTTGGGGAATTTTTGACCGGCTACTGCTGGTGTTTGTCTACCCAGACTGACTGGGTTAATGTTTTTTTCTTCTTTTTTTCTAATTGATGTCAGTATCATTCTATCGTTCAGTATTACTACTATCTTTCTGCCTTAATGGTCCTTTCTCCTGCACCTTTGTTTTAGAAATTCTTATAAAGATTTTCTCCACCCAAAGACGGATATGTTGGGCCTAACTATTATTTTTAGTCAGGTGCAAAACACGCGGCAGCATGACCGCATCTGCGCTCATATGGCAGGAGAGTGTCTGCGGAATGATTGATGAAGAAGAGAACAGTGTTTTGTTTTGTTAACAATGAACAATACATTAAAAGCCAAGACATTTATTTTGTTTCTTGTTGTTGCTATCAAGTTAGGCAAAGTAAGTTCTTTTTTTGTCAAATTTGATATTTTTAGTCGATTGTCATATTTTTATTTTCCAATGTAACGACTTTATTACTTGAAAACCTGGGGGCATTTCTTTATAGTGGGCAGTTTGAGCACTTTGGGAAATTCATCGGGGGAAAAAGTCAAACAATGGACCATGTTTGCCAAAAGGTTTGCGAGCACACTCACACTTCTTGCCGAGCTTGCACGTTGGATACTATCATGTAAGCATTTTTTTTTCCATTAAAAAAACCCATCCCACAAAGACGAAAGTCACTATGGCAGCATGGGATTAATGTATGTTTTGGGTTGTTGATTGGCCAATTAAGATTGATAACAAAAGTCTTTTGCCAATCAGACAAGATTGTGAGTTTGTGAGTTTTGTAACCGTTTCTTCGACCCCGTTAGTCATAAACACCCTGCGCTCGTAAGGCGGCTCTCTTGTGAAACTTGTCCCTACCCTAGAGGTTGAGAGAGAATATTACTCAACAAGTAAGTTCCTTTTTAGTTCCGGTCTTTTCCTGTGCATGAGTTTTGTATTTGTTCCGCATCTTTCTCATCTCATCTCATTTAATATCTCTCTCTCTCTCTCTCTCTCTCTCTCTCTCTCTCTCTCTCTCTCTCTCTCTCTCTCTCTCTCTCTCTCTCTCTCTCTCTCTCTCTCTCTCTCTCTCTCTCTCTCTCTCTCTCTCTCTCTCTCTCTTCCCTCGTGGGAATACCACCATCACCATCGATAGTGTATGATATCAGTCACCATTGTTGTGAACAGAATTTAAATTCAATCAATCAATCAAATCGTGAGACCACATTATAAATTATTATGTAATTAAACAGATTGATTTATTGTGTGTTTGGGGAAAATTGCCTCCATTTTTTCCCACATTAAGAAATGGTTACAATAAAAACTAAAATGCATTGTCACAATAATACCTGGCCAGAGTTAGGCCTATGTCCTCCCACCCCCTCCATCATCCCCTCCCCTCAATTCGCGCATGCACGCACCCCACACACACATCATTCCCAATCCCACTAAATGCATAAAAGCAAGTTTGCATACTATTAATAATAATAATAATAATGACAACTTATATAGCGCTGATTCTCCTTACGGGGCTATAAGCGCTTCACAAAAAAAGTTAAAAATCTGAGCAGAAACAACAACAAAACAACGCACTTATCATAAGGAACAACCCGAAACGAAATAACAATAACTACATTTACGTCCCCCCCCCCCCCCCCCCCTTCACACTCCCCTAGAATCCAAACCATGGTGATGGTGGTATTCCCGCGAGGGAAGTGAGAGAGAGAGAGATTAATGCATAAATGCATAACCAACACACTAACCAATGCATTTGCAAATCTCAGCCGGTACCAGCCAGTGTGTATAGTTCTTCTACCCACAGCCTCCACTTTCCTTGAGCTACTCCAGCTCACCTTGTCTTGTCAAAGGGGCAATGCTCTTGACTACCGTTTTGTCAAGTACCTGAAGTTGCTTCCCTTTGACCATTTGGCAACATTTGAATGTTAGTGCTTGAACAAAAACATTCCCCCCCCAAACAGTACCCTCCCTGCACCGTGACTCCACCACACAAGATTGGAAGTGATTCTGTTAATTGGTTCATGAGATATAGCCCAAAGAAGGACATTTTGGTTTTCAAGGTCAAACTTCAAAGTCAAGGTCAGCATAGTCATGAATATCGAAAGGAACCTTCCTTTTGAAGATGTCTACACCTCTTCCAAATTTGATAAAAATCCGTCCAGTAGTTTTTAAGATAATTGATACACAGACAGACACACAGATACACAGACACACATACCCATCACAATACCCGTCATCTGACCGAATAATTACCTAATTGGCAGGCTACTAATGTGGGCGAAAATCCCGACAGCATAGTTGGTTTGAAATAAGACCTGATTTTATGCGATCAAACCCAATTAAGGCCCTATCTGGTGTAGGCTTTAGTTAATCATTTTATCACGTGGGTGAGGCAATAGCTAGGCCTATAAGCCCGATTTCCAGACCATCCTTACACTAAAGTCAACACCATACGTCATAAAGATTACATGACATAATATAATTATTAGGTCATTTTGTGCTTTCACATTATTATGTATCACATGAAGTGATTAATTATCCTTTGCCCCAGTATTGTAACAGAGTTCATACTGATAATAATAAAGCTTTAGGTAGGCCCTAAACTCAAGCTCCAAGCACGTTACAATACAAGCAGCCTGATTGTACGGGCGGAGCATAGGGTGTATCTTGCTGCAAGTCGTCTGAATGACAAACGTGCGCGCATGCGCCGCATACGCCACACACAGACACGTCCACACACTCAGCACGCATTCACAGGGAGAGGGAGGGTGGAAAGGGAGGGATAGGAGAAGTCAAAAAGAGAAGGGTACAGAGACAGAGACTGGTGGTGGTGGTGGCTGCAGAGAGACACAGTGTGTGTGTGTGTGTGTGTGTGTGTGTGTGTGTGTGTGTGTGTGTGTGTGTGTGTGTGTGTGTGTGTGTGTGTGTGTGTGTGTGTGTGTGTGCACGCGCGCGCGCGTGTGTTTAATTGACTTTGCAAATGTTTGGTTTCATTGTCTTTATAGTGTTTGGGGGAGGAATTTTCCTTATTTAATTTTCCCCAATACAACGACTGTTAAAACTTTCATATTTGTTGACTGTGGGTTGTAAGCTTACATACACCCATACTTTCCATACAGCATTTTCGTTACATATCCCCAGTCACCGACTGTGGGTGGTTCACTGCAGACAGACAGACATAGAGGAATTCGTAGTACAAAGCCTCATTCGACGACTGGGGGTAGTTGAAACACCCATTGTAGTGAATATTTGTTACAAAACCTCATTAATTTTTATTAGTATATTATCGCTAAAAATTCGGGACTTTCCTGGAGTTGCACTGCCTCCGGGCATTGCCTCCAGGATCGTTCCCATCTAGTATAATGTCCCATATGTGTCTGTTTCAGACCGGAGGACGTTAAACAGATTTTCATTCACGAAACCTCATTTCTTTATTGGTGAATATGCTGGGTACGTGGTTGAAACACATTACACCTCTAAAGAAAATCATATTATAATCCTCATATTAGAATCCTTATTGGTGGGAGGGGGGGTGGGGGGGGGGGGGGGGGGGGGGGGATGAAATATCCACAGAAGTCGACATATAGGGATTTAAAAAAAAAATTATTCTGTAAAATGTATGTGTGTCTGAAACACCCACGGTCAACTAATAGGGAGTTCATTCGTTTCTATTGCTTGGTTTGATGGTTCATTAATTTATTAATAACTTATTTATTATTGTAAGCGCTTAGGGCTGATTTAAGATTAAGCGCTTAAAATTAGGTATTAGGTATTGGGTACTTCATAGTCACAGAGGCATCTCTGTGAAATTCGGGTTGCTCCCACCTGGAGAGCGCGTCGCAGCCAGAGGCGCGCCACCCTTTTTTTTCCATGCGATTTTTTGTGATTGATGAGGAAGGAAAGGGGAGGGGGGGGGAGGGGGGGGGGAGGGGGGGGGGGTAAATTTTGACCAAATTACAACTTTTTTGTAGCCCGGCCACTGGGCTTAACGTGTGCTAAGTGCATGGGCACACGGGACTTCGGTTTATCGTCTCACCCGAAAGACTCCACATTCAGACCGTAAGGCCTGAACGAACGAAAAATGGTGTTTTACGACCTCTTGGTCTGGAACAGACACATATGGGACATTTGTAGATACAAAGATGGTGGGAACAATACTGGAGGCAATGCCCGGAGGCAGTGCAACTCCAGTAAAGTCCCGATTTTTTAACAATACAGATAGGTGTGTGTAAGGCGGCCTGGTGCAAAGTGAGAGGAAAAATACCCTGTACCCAGGTTCGAACTCGGGTTTACTTGACACGAAGCAAATGCGTTACTGTACGTGCCACTCTATATTATTATTATTATTATTATTATTATTATTATTATTATTAGTAGTAGTAGTAGTAGTAGTAGTAGTAGTATCCCTACTGATGGGTGTCTTAAAGTTAAACTCACCCACAGTCAACAAATAAGGGCGCTTCAGCTTTATTGTTCACTAGCGCAACTCCGAGTACCGGTAACGCCTAGTAACGGTAACGCCTAGTAATGGTAACGCCTAATAACGGTAACGCCAAGTACTGGTAACGCTGCAGATTTGAAGCGATTCGGTCGAAAAACGGCGGAGTTATAAGGCCCGTTTTGTGTTTCAGACAGACACACACACACACAGACACACACACACTTGCCTTTTTATTATATGATTTATTTATTTGTTTGTTTTACATGATATTGTTGTGTTTGGCGACATGGTGTACAATGAAAAATGTGATAGCTATTGAAAATTTTGGGTAGGCTTTAAGTATCTTCATTAGGTTAAAATTATTAACAGTTTTTTTTATCAGAGTCGTCGGGGAAGGTTTTTAAGAATGTTCCTGTCAAATAAGAATGCTTGAGGAATAAGTTTAGATTAGCGTCCAATCAGTCGTATACTCTTATGGACGATAGAATTCTTGAGCTATATGCATCTCTCTCTCTCTCTCTCTCTCTCTCTCTCTCTCTCTCTCTCTCTCTCTCTCTCTCTCTCTCTCTCTCTCTCTCTCTCTCTCTCTCTCTCTCTCTCTCTCTCTCTCTCTCTCTCTCTCTCTCTCTCTCTCTCTCTCTCTCTCTCTCTCGGGATGTTGGGATATTGGGATGTTTTTATGCATGCTTTATATTACTTTGTCTGTGCTTATTTCGTTTTCCATGTTTCTACTTTTATATAATGTATTTTGTTCAGAGGGCTGGATGCAAAAAAGCGTGTTATTGCTTACTCTATTACCCTCTTTAAATAAAATTCATTCATTCATTCACTCTCTCTCTCTCTCTCTCTCTCTCTCTCTCTCTCTCTCTCTCTCTCTCTCTCTCTCTCTCTCTCTCTCTCTCTCTCTCTCTCTCTCTCTCTCTCTCTCTCTCTCTCTCTCTCTCTCTCTCTCTCTCTCTCTCAAAATATTATATTTCAG
>CM065698.1:20145992-20250992 GCA_017654935.2 Phymorhynchus buccinoides
CATGAATGTTAGCGTCTCTGAAGGTATTTCATTAACTCATTCCATGCTGGCCAGTTGCTTCCCTTTGCAAGCGTTCTGTACTGGCCGATTTGCATAGGTTGCAAAAAAATTATTTTCTAAATAATGGTAACAGATAAAAACGTGACATTTAGGCAATATGTACACAATATACAGTACTAACACCTGCAACAGTTTCAAAGCATCCACTTGATTAGTTTTGATTTGTGATATTTTAAAATAAATGCATGTTTTGTCAAGCCAGGCACACTCATAATAGCGAAAATATAATTTTAAGGTCCCAAAATAACCGGCAGTCAGCCAATCAGTGTCAGAGGCATGAATGAAACGTAGTTGTAGCCCTCTGAGCCACTTTGAAGCACGCATGACTGTTAACCTATGAACTATGATTTTTTAAAGTTCACATGCGATATCCCGTTACCTTAGTAACGAGGCGCTGTGCGCATGCCCTGCGACGAGAGCGCAGGTTAGTATAGAAAGAGTTAACCAGTTATTTCTCTTTTTCTACTCTCTTACTTGATTGTTTTTATGTCAGTTTTTCCTTGCATGGTGTGAGTGTGTGAGTTAGAGGGCCAGGTGCAAAGAAGCTATTGTAGCTTATCCTTTTTACCCTCAATAAAACATTCATATTTTGTATTTCGTATTTCTCTCTCTCTCTCTTTGACCAGCTCACAATAAGGGTGGGGGTGGGGGAGGGAAGGGGAATGACAAGAACACAAACTTACGGTCTGGCAGAACAATCTGAGACAGGCCAGGCCTTCCAACTAAATTGTCATTATTGAATTATAACGTTGAAAACTTGCTCAATAAATTGCGTGATTATTGATTATGTAAATGACATTATTTGCTTAACAGAAACTTTTCTTGATTCATCATTTGATCTCGATAATATTTTTTAAGATTTTGTAAAGTTCTGTGCACCAGCAAAAAAGCTTTCATATTATGGCAGAAACTCAGGCGGTGTATTGTTACTTGTGAAAAAGTCTTGTAACCAATGCGAAATAAATAAAATTAGATTGTGATAATTCTGTTTCTACATGTATTAAGATAGACAACAATGTATTCACTGTTGATAAAGGAGCCTTTCTCAAAAGGTGGAGCTGAAAATGGGACATTGGGGCTAAAATTTCAAAATAAGATTTCAGTTCTACTTTTTGGGTTATAGCAAGTCTTAGTCATCTATTTTTAAGAAATGACATGTGAAAAGATAGTTTATCTTGTTATACTTGAGAAATTTCAAAAGTGACAAAATGTTGCGCGTGACAGTGGACAAAAACAACAGACACAAAACTCTGTAGTAATGGCTAAAATCTGTATTATCTGTTCAGATTTAATTAGATCCTTGCAAATTTGTTTGAAAAATAATCAAACGGTGATTTATTTGGTTCTTAAATTTGTTTTTTTAAAAACTTGTTTGTTTCGTCCATTGTTTCGCACAACATACACCAGAAGTTATAATTTTTCCTGTGAAGTCAATATTCAACAGACAAATATTCTTATGCCATTATTCTTATTTCAGGGGTATCTAGTTTCATTGTAAAGAATCTACACTCACCTCAATAAAGACTGTTTCCTTTTGTAAGATTAATGCGTGTTGGTTGTGACAGAAAAGCAACGGACAAAATTCAGTCATAAACAGCATACAATGATGAATACAATATCCAAAGAACACTAATTCTCACACAAGCAACACAGAAAAAGATATGTTTAAGGTGAAAATTAAGCAAAATGTTCACAGCTATCTTTTTTTTCAAAATAGGTGCATAAATCACATTGCATGTAACAGAGCAAATGGACAGACAAAAATATATTCTGAAGAATGTTGTGATGCAGACAAAGATTGATATCCGATAGGATTCACTTGGCTTTCAATAACATGAATAGTGAAGAATTAGACTGAATCCCTTCTTTATAGAATTTTTGGGACACATAAATTGAAATTTCCTGTCGTTTGTGACATGGACAAAACTTCGTCCACCGTCACGAATGACATAATTCAGTGGTTGGTGTTGTCATGCAAGCAGCCAGAGTCCACGAAAATACAACAGAATTTATCTCCAATACAAATGCTAAATCACCACAATTATCGGCACACCGATCACTTGTAGGAAGAATGCAATACTTACGTCAGCTTTCGGTTGCGACAAGGACGCAAAATCAAGTTTCGTCCAAAAAAAGTTATGTTTATAATGATATATCACTGCAGCAATGGTATGCACATTTCTTTAGTGTTTTCAATAATGCAGAAAATGATCTAGTAATTGAAAACAGACAAGATGACAACAATAACGATGTTGTGCCACTATATAAGAGATGAGGTAATTGCCGGAATTAGACATTTAAAATCAGGGAACAGTGCTGGCCCAGATAAGGTTTTAGGGGAGATGATGAAACATGCAAATGATGCTGTAATAGATTTTCTTGTCCAACTGTTCAATCAACTTTTTGAAAATGGTTCCTTCCCATTAGAATGGGCAAAATCTATTATTATTCGACTCTATAAAAAAGGAGACGCAAATAATCCTGATAACTATCGTGGCATAGCATTTACTAGCATACTTAGCAAAGTATATGCAAGTTTATATTTTAAACCGTAGGTTGACAAAATGGGCCGAAAATGAAGAAAAGATTATTGAACAACAAGCTGGCTTTAGATCCAAGTGTAGCACCATCGATCATATATTTACCTTATTTTCACTTGTACAAAGGTGTCTGCTTAGCAATTCTAAACTTTATGTGGCGTTTGTCAATTTCCAGAAGGCATTCGATTCTGTGAATCGCTATGCCTTATGGAATGTTCTCCGTAATTCTGGTGTCAATGGTAAGTTATACATGGCCATTAAAGGTGTTTATAATTCCGTGTTTGCATGTGTGCGCGTAAGACATAAATACACAGATTGTTTTGAATGTCCAAAAGGGGTAAAACAAGGGTGCCTTTTAAGTCCCCAGCTTTTTTTCTTTTTCATTAATGAATTAGCGATTGAGTTATCTAAAAAAGGCAAACATGGCATCCAGTTGGTTTCTGGAGCTATTGAAGTGTTCTTACTGCTGTTTGCTGATGATGTTATTCTTCTGTCGGGGACAGTGGTAGGACTGCAGAATCAATTGAATGTTCTTAACCCTTTCATCGCCACTGTCGCCTCTTGGCACCACAATGATTTAATACCTATGCCACTGAAAGGCATCAAATGGGGGTCTGGTATCCTATGACCTTATGCTCTTACTTTTGGGAGGTAAGGATAGGTCCTATTTTATGCATGTCACAGAGGAATCCCCAATATTGCAGACATAATCTTTTCTCTACCCAGGTAAGTTTAATTGAAATTTTTAGCTGAAAAATGGCTGACGTTGAAAGGGTTAAGGAAGAGGCAGATCGCCTAGGACTAACAGTCAATCTAAATAAAACTAATGTTATGATTTTTAGAATGGGTGGACATATTTCTTCTCATGAAAAATGGTTTTATGGTAACGATGAAAATTGTTAATTCTTATAAGTATTTAAGAATGATCTTTTCAACCAAACTGAGTCTGAACTTTGCTTTGGAAGAATTATGTAAAAAAGGGAAACAAGGTGTTATACAAATTTTGAAAACAGTACGGAAATTGAACACCATTGATTATTGTTTATTTTGGAAGATGTTTGACATGCAGATTTAACTTATTAGCTTAGGTTAGGTACATTATAGTCACAGAGGCGTCTCTGTGAAATTCGGGTTGCTCCCACCTGGAGAGCGCGTCGCAGCCAGAGGCGCGCCACCCAATTATTTGTTTTCATTTTTTTTTTCATTTTTGTGTGACTGATGAGGAAGGAAGGGATGGGGGTAAATTTTGACCAAATGACAACTTTTTTGTTGCCACTGGGTTTAATGTGTGCTAAGTGCATGAGCACATGGGACCTCGGTTTATCGTCTCATCCGAAAGACTCCACGTTCAGACCGCAAGGCCTAGTCTGCCTATTGCAAAGTGAGAGGAAAAAATCCCCTGTACCCAGGTTCGAACTCGGGTTTACTTGACACGAAGCGAACACGCTACTACTGTGCCACTCTACACTATATGTTACAGCAGCAATGGTATGCACATTTCTTTAACAATCCATGGCTGCTTTCAGGCAAGGCCTCAGGGCCGCAGGCTGAGGCCCCTTCTGCTGCACACACAGACCCTGGAGCCAGCAGCAGTCCTTTGCCAACAGACACGGCCCCTCAACACCCCAAACTGACCCCCAGCGACAAATCCCCATCCTTTGTGAAGAGCGCCGTACAAATGGACGCGCAGTCCATCCAGAAAGCTCTTCTGGGAGAAACGGACGGGGTGTCCGTCGCAGAGGGGCCGAATTTGGGCACCGACGCCGAAGCCTCCAAAAAGAAGAAGAAGAAGAAGAAGCGACCCAAATCGGCCCAAGTTTCCACTGAGCTGACGTTGACGGAGAGTTTGGGAGCTATGTCTGTGGAGGATGATAACCCCGCTGCTGCGGCCGCTGTAGCCGCAACGGCTGCCACTCCACAGTCTGCGGAGAGCAGGCGGAAAAAGAACAAGAAGAAGAAGAAGAAAGGTACAGAAGATGGCGCCTGTAGTGGTGGTAATGCAGGGATGGCTGTTGTGGGGACGGAGGCTGCAGACGTGGAGATGACGGAAGAGAGCAGCAAGACGGAAGAGAGCAGCAAGATGGAAGAGAGCGGCAAGACGGAAGAGATCAGCAAGACGGAAGAGAGCGGAAAGACGGAGGAGCAGAGTCTGGAAGCTGCTCCGCCGCCTTCCAACTTGCATCGTCTGACCCAAAATCTGCTGAACAAGCAGAACAACAAGCCACAGCTCCAGCACCAGCAGCAGCAGCCTTTCATGATGACCCCTACAGGTCCAGTGATGATGCATCCGCAGAATATGCAGTTTTCCGGAACGCCGCAGTTGCCTCAAAATTTCGCTCAACAGCAACACCCGCCAATGGTGCAGCTAGGGTCAGGTCACGGGCAGGGTCAAGGTCAGCAGAGAGGCCAAGGACAGCAGGGATACAGGCAGGGGGGTCAAGGTCAGAGGCAGGGTCAAGGTCCGAATCAGCAGCAGAATAAGAAAGGGAAAAAGCAGCAGCAGCAAAAGAAAAACATTGTGAGTATTCGCTTGAATCACGTTATTATTTCCACTAAGTTGTATGGGTGTGATTCAGACTCTGTGTGTGTGTGTGTGTACATAGAAAATCTATCAAGTCTTTGCTTAATTATGATTGAACAAAGAGCTTTTGTCGTCACACTGTTTGAATTTTGAGACAGTGACATGTATACATGTGCGCTTTGATCATGTGTTGATTGTGACAGTTTGACATCAAGCCATGGTGATGGTTATGACGTCTGCATACATTGACTTGGATTAATGTTGTTTGTGACAGTTTGAGCAATACACACATTGTGTACAGTAACTGGAATTAATGTTGTTTGTGACTGTTTGAGCGATATACACATTGTGTACAGTAACTGTAATTAATGTTGATTGTGACAGTTTGAGCGATATACACATTGTGCACAGTAACTAGAATTAATGTTGATTGTGACAGTTTGAGCGATATACACATTGTGTACAGTAACTGGAATTAATGTTGATTGTGACAGTTTGAGCGATATACACATTGTGCACAGTAACTGGAATTAATGTTGATTGTGACAGTTTGAGCAATACACACATTGTGTACAGTAACTGGAATTAATGTTGATTGTGACAGTTTGAGCAATACACACATTGTGTACAGTAACTGGAATTAATGTTGATTGTGACAGTTTGAGCGATATACACATTGTGCACAGTAACTGGAATTAATGTTGATTGTGACAGTTTGAGCGATATACACATTGTGCACAGTAACTGGAATTAATGTTGATTGTGACAGTTTGAGCGATATACACATTGTGCACAGTAACTGGAATTAATGTCGATTGTGACAGTTTGAGCGATATACACATTGTGCACAGTAACTGGAATTAATGTTGATTGTGACAGTTTGAGCGATATACACATTGTCACGATTGTGCACAGTAACTGGAATTAATGTTGATTGTGACAGTTTGAGCGATATACACATTGTGCACAGTAACTGGAATTAATGTTGATTGTGACAGTTTGAGCGATATACACATTGTGCACAGTAACTGGAATTAATGTTGATTGTGACAGTTTGAGCGATATACACATTGTGCACAGTAACTGGAATTAATGTCGATTGTGACAGTTTGAGCGATATACACATTGTGCACAGTAACTGGAATTAATGTTGATTGTGACAGTTTGAGCGATATACACATTGTGCACAGTAACTGGAATTAATGTTGATTGTGACAGTTTGTGAGCGATATACACATTGTGCACAGTAACTGGAATTAATGTTGATTGTGACAGTTTGAGCGATATACACATTGTGCACAGTAACTGGAATTAATGTTGATTGTGACAGTTTGTGAGCGATATACACATTGTGCACAGTAACTGGAATTAATGTTGATTGTGACAGTTTGAGCCGTACTGGTCAATGGAGGACGTATCAGCAGGACTGAAACGAGGAACACTAATTGAGGTAGGAAGCAGAGACAGATGGAATATGCTGCTACTGCTATTAATTGTGCTGTATTGGTTTTGCATTCGATTTCACTATTGTACTTTATGTACCATAGGTGTCAACCCAATTTTCCTTTTTTCAAAACTTCCCTTATTGAAAAATAATTTCCTCCTTATTTCAAGCCTGACAACCATATAAATTAATAAATTTCAGAACACGCAAAACCATAAAAAAGTTGCTGTGAATACATTATATTCAGACATCATTTTCATGCAGTTTTGTTATATATGTTGACCCGCGTAGAATGTATGCATTCCACGGCCTAAAATGTAGAATGTGTACATTCTATGGGATTTTTGTAGAAAGTTGACGTAGGTATACTTTCTATGGATTTTGTTGTAGAATGTATACATTACACGGGCTGAAATGGAGCCCATCAACATTACACGACCAAAAGTGTAGAAAGTAGACTATATTCGAAAGAGGGGCGTCTCAACATTACATAGCTAAATTTTGTAAATATAGACGACAAATCAACTACTTTATTAATGTCCAACTGATTAAAAACACAGAAGACAGTGATCAACCACAAGACCACATCATGTGGATTTTGATCTGCACGCCCGTATAAATCAGTTTTACCCGTATTTAAGCTGTTATACAGCCGTACAGACCCAAAATGGTTTTCCCATACAGCAATACAGACAAACCTCTATTTTAAGACTTCCAAAATGTCCGGAAAAATCGGTCGTAAATTGGTGGGGTCGTATGACGGAGGTTTTCACTGGCAGCCGTAGAAAGAAAAAGTTCAGCACAGTTCATACTCTCTTCTTCATGCACACATACAATGACATATTAAAACTGGATTTGGGTCTTTCCAACTCCATAGGATTGTGCAATCGATGTATTACAGTTTCACTTCGCCGACTTCTGTTAATCACCTCCACTCTCGTCCAAAGTCAGTGGTTTTCTTTTTCAAAGTCAGTGGTTTTCGTGCTTTTCCTACGCTTTCCGCCATCTTTTCTACAACAAGGGAAGCGACTCCGCTTTCAGGCCCTTGACCGTGGTTGTTTCCCTTTGCTCGAAGTCTATGCAGACGACAACAACGGTCGTAAAACCCAACAAAATGGCGATTGTAAGTCGCGTTTTAGAGGAAGTCGTTTAAGAGAGGTCGTTTACATAGTAAAATGCATCCGTGCCAACAAATCCGGTCTCAAATGAGAGGTGGTCGCTTAACAGAGGGTCGTAAAATAGGGGTTTGTCTGTACAGGAAAACCGTATAGGTTGACACCTATGATGTACCATATGTTTCTGACTATAAGGCCAAATATTACACAACATTTATATTTGGTTATTACACTTTCTCACTATTTTGTTCATCGTATTATAAGGTGCATGGGTCTTGGAAAAAAGTATCGCCTTATAGTCCGTAAAATACGGTAGATTATTGTGAAGTCTGACAGTTGAAAAAGGAGTTGTTTCATTTCTTTTCTGATTCATTTTCCCAATTATGTGTCACTGTAGTATTAAACATAAGTTTGATTACAGACTTCATGGGTCGGATGACCCCTGGCTGCACAAAATGAGGGGTCAAATCACCATCTATGCGGGTCAATGATCCGGGCCCGCTGGCAATCTGAAGCTCTGAAATAGGGGTGAAAATTTGTGGTAATCTCTGAAATAATTTCTAAGCATTGTCCTTCTGTTCATTTGCAAGTGTTCAAAAGGCATTGGCAGACCTGTTTACCCTCCCGGTTTTTGCCGGAATTATCCCGGGAATTTGCCAAAATTCTGGGTAAAATAATAAATTCCAGGTTAACGCTGAAACCTGGAGTTCTGAGATGCGATTTTTCATTGGTCCGTGGACCCCCCTCAACCAATGATAGTATTTCTTGTTGGCAGAAGATTGTAGTTTTGCACCAAACATGTCGTCAGGCAACTCAACCGCAGGCGGCAAGCGCCAGAAATCTTCGACAGACGACAGTGATACCTAGGTGAAGCGGCCAAAAGTGAAGCAGAAGTTTTCTCAAAAGTATTTGAAAGTGCCAGGAATAACAAGTTCGCGTTTGGGAGACGAGCATTCACACTGCAAGTACTGCAACGTGGACTTCAAAATTTCGCATGGCGGCATTGTCGCAGTCAAAAAAGTCGCTCAGTCAAATAAATCGCCCGCTACTATGAGAGTGTGTATTTGCGACAACCAGAAATTTCACTTTTTCTGTACTTGAACCATTTACCTAACCCTAACCCTATCCCTAACCCTAGAAAAAAGTGAAATTTGTGGTGCATGTTCAATGTCGCAAAATGTTGCAAATACACACTCTCATAGTAGCCGGGCGATTTATTTGACTGAGCGACTTTTTTGGCTGCGACAGGCATAAGCGACATTGCGATGTGAATTCTGTTTTTTTTCTTCTCAAATTCCGGGTTTTTCTGTGGCAAATTCCAGGTTGTTCATTATAAGGGTAAACAGGTCTGCATTGGAATAAAAACAAAATAAGGAAGCAAGCAGCATTTTTTTCTTCTTGTTCTTGTTTTGAAACAGGCTCTGGCACTGAGCACTGAACTCACCTTGTACATGTAGATAATAATAATAATAATTAGCATTTATAGCACCTAATCTTAAAAAACCCTAAGCGTTTACAATAATAAATGAATAATCTAGCAAGCAATATAAATAAAGAAACAACAAAATTATATTATACACACGCGCGCGCACACACACGCATGCACTAAACACACTAAACAGACACACACACACACGAACGCACCACACGCGCGCGCGCACACACACACATGCACACGCACACGCAACACACATGCACAAACAACACGCGGATGGAAGGGGCACTGTACTTTTAAAAAAAATATAGCAGGCTATGACTTGAAAAGAGTAGTTTTGAGAGAAGACTTAAATGAAGAAAGGGAGTTGGCAGAACGGAGAGGTAAAGGGAGTCTATTCCAAGAGGAGGGGGCCTGGAAAGAGAAGGAGCGTTAATAGTATCTGTTCAGTGTTGCACAGGCAGGAAGAGAAATAAATACTTTTATTTCAGTTTTGTCTTTATTTTTTATTTATTAAGACTACAACAAGCATGAACATACCAGAGACAGAAAGTGCTTTTCTCTCAAAATGAATAGAAGTTATGTGCAGTAGAAAACAAGGAAATAAAAGACATTTTTTTTCATCCTCATCCACCTGATTTCCGTTTTTCTTTGAGTGGTGCAAAATGTGGCTTCGGTTTTTGAAGTATATTGGGGTTGAAAAAATTATGGGATCAGAGACTTGAGGATTATCCCCCCCAGTCAACAAAAGATTTGTTTGAAGATTTTCCGGTTTGGAGGTTTAAAAAAATGTAATGAAGTTCCATTTCTGGTTTTCGGTTTTTATGATTTTTCATTTCAGGTTTTGTGGTTTTCAGGAATTGTAGTTTCAGGTTTTGGGACCTCCTCCCACTTGCACCCCTGCATGACTGCTTCAGTCTGAGGGCCGAATGATACATGCAAACCATGCTGGATTTGTTTTACACACACACAAAAAATAAAATTGTTACTAGTATAAAGTCTAACTTACCATGGATTTTTTTTGGTTTTTTGTTTTTGTTTTGCTGTCCCATCTTCTGGGCTGTACAGTGGCACTGCTCCAACACTGCTCATTCCGACTCCCAACTCGCAGCCACACCCTGGTTTGTCAGGTAGCAGAATGCGAAATTAGCTGTCCAAGGGGAGCGAATCTGTTCTGCCGTCAGGAGGCAACCAACCGAGGAGACACTGCAACTTACCATGGAATTTGTTATGTTGCCTTGTCAATTGGTTTGATTTGAATTTACCAAACCAAACCAGCATAATTAAACTTTTTGGTTCTTATTAATATTACCATACTGACTGTACATAATTCTTATCATTGATAGAGTCATGCATGTTTTCTTCCAATTTGTTTGTATGCTAAATGATCTGACATTGACATTTTACTTGTTTTCAGGGTGCCATTCGAATAAATCCAAGGAATTATGAAGATGCCTATGTCCCTTTGCCGGTAAGTACCCTATCAATTTTTTCTTGGTATTTTATGCTTGATTAATTAAAATGTTTTAGATGAGTGACATGCACACATTCAAAAGCACATCCAAACGTAGACCCGTGTAGAACAAGCAAACAGTCTCAGAAAGCAGTAAAGTAAAATAATGTGATTGTCTGAAAGTGTAGCACTTGAGAACTGATATTAATGAAATATCAATTCAGATGTTTAAATGCTTATCAGTTGATTCAAAGACACAGCACATGCATCAAGCTCAGTCCAAGAGTCCTGAGTTTTCACATTAATATCGTATCATTAAGCCAACAAGAAGCCAGTTTGGAAGTTATTTGGTCTGCTACCGTATCGTTACATTGGCTTTGCTTAGCTTGGACGACTCAAATGACTTACCATATGTTTTTGACTACAAGGCGCACACCCCATTTTTTACTAAAACTAGTAACGGTAACGCCTAGTAACGGTAACGCCAAGTACTGGTAACGCTGAGTACAGCAAATTTGAAGCGATTTGGTTATGAAACGGCGGAGTTATAAGGCCCTGTTTCCCGTTGGTGCTGCTCTGAGAGTGACGCGCTCTCCCAATTCTCTTCAAATTTGCTGCCAAGCTTTGCCCGGGCCATAGCAAGCCTGACAGCAAATTTGAAGCAATTCGGTTAAGAAACGGCAGAGTTATTCGTGAAAAGGTGAAGCGGCGTATAGCGCGCGCGTTTCTGAACCGATTCGCTTCCGGTTTGGCACACCGATAGTCACCGTCCCCGGTCATCTACCTGCCAAATTCGAAGGCAATCGGTCCAGAAATGCCGGGGATACGGGCGCCGAGAGTCCGGCGGATACGCGTTTCACGCATTTGCCAAACCGCGCAATTATTATATGATGTTACATTTTCTTCATATATTTTGTTAGTCATATTATAAGGTGCAGGGGTTATCATACAATCTTGACATCTGTAGGGTCCCCCTTACCAAAAATGCTTCACAGTAAGGGGTACCATTATAAATTACACGTTAACGGACAGAAAGTTACCACTTTCAGATTGCTGTCATGCATTGTTGGAAAGGGGTGACTCTACAGATGTAAAAAAATGTACATGATAGCAATTTCCCCCCCCCCCCCCTCCCCCTCTTCAGGACGGCACAGCTGACATCTACATCAGTGGCATAGCTGACAGGAACAGGGCTCTGAACGGAGATACTGTGGCTGTACTGTACTGGTTCTGACTGATTGTGTACTGTTTCAGGACGGCACAGCTGACATCTACATCAGCGGCATGGCTGACAGGAACAGGGCTCTGAACGGAGATACTGTGGCTGTACTGTACTGGTTCTGACTGATTGTGTACTGTTTCAGGACGGCACAGCTGACATCTACATCAGCGGCATCGCTGACAGGAACAGGGCTCTGAACGGAGATACTGTGGCTGTACTGTACTGGTTCAGACTGATTGTGTACTGTTTCAGGACGGCACAGCTGACATCTACATCAGCGGCATCGCTGACAGGAACAGGGCTCTGAACGGAGATACTGTGGCTGTACTGTACTGGTTCTGACTGATTGTGTACTGTTTCAGGACGGCACAGCTGACATCTACATCAGTGGCATAGCTGACAGGAACAGGGCTCTGAACGGAGATACTGTGGCTGTACTGTACTGGTTCTGACTGATTGTGTACTGTTTCAGGACGGCACAGCTGACATCTACATCAGCGGCATGGCTGACAGGAACAGGGCTCTGAACGGAGATACTGTGGCTGTACTGTACTGGTTCTGACTGATTGTGTACTGTTTCAGGACGGCACAGCTGACATCTACATCAGCGGCATGGCTGACAGGAACAGGGCTCTGAACGGAGATACTGTGGCTGTACTGTACTGGTTCTGACTGATTGTGTACTGTTTCAGGACGGCACAGCTGACATCTACATCAGCGGCATCGCTGACAGGAACAGGGCTCTGAACGGAGATACTGTGGCTGTACTGTACTGGTTCAGACTGATTGTGTACTGTTTCAGGACGGCACAGCTGACATCTACATCAGCGGCATGGCTGACAGGAACAGGGCTCTGAACGGAGATACTGTGGCTGTACTGTACTGGTTCTGACTGATTGTGTACTGTTTCAGGACGGCACAGCTGACATCTACATCAGCGGCATGGCTGACAGGAACAGGGCTCTGAACGGAGATACTGTGGCTGTACTGTACTGGTTCAGACTGATTGTGTACTGTTTCAGGACGGCACAGCTGACATCTACATCAGCGGCATCGCTGACAGGAACAGGGCTCTGAACGGAGATACTGTGGCTGTACTGTACTGGTTCTGACTGATTGTGTACTGTTTCAGGACGGCACAGCTGACATCTACATCAGCGGCATGGCTGACAGGAACAGGGCTCTGAACGGAGATACTGTGGCTGTACTGTACTGGTTCTGACTGATTGTGTACTGTTTCAGGACGGCACAGCTGACATCTACATCAGCGGCATGGCTGACAGGAACAGGGCTCTGAACGGAGATACTGTGGCTGTACTGTACTGGTTCTGACTGATTGTGTACTGTTTCAGGACGGCACAGCTGACATCTACATCAGCGGCATCGCTGACAGGAACAGGGCTCTGAACGGAGATACTGTGGCTGTACTGTACTGGTTCTGACTGATTGTGTACTGTTTCAGGACGGCACAGCTGACATCTACATCAGCGGCATGGCTGACAGGAACAGGGCTCTGAATGGAGATACTGTGGCTGTGCTGATTCAGGACAGAGACAAGTGGAGGGTAAGTTGTTCCTCTACACAGTTGTATCATGTGAAACTGCAGTAGTTTGTTGAGATAAATGGTCACAAGAAGCGCTGTTGAAGCTACCACATTCTCCTTTTTCGAGATTCAGAAATAGTCAGACTTTTGTCACAAAATAATCCTTTTTCACAATTACTTAAAGAAGTCTTTTGTCTCCAGATCACATCTCTACATCTTGCTTCAAGACTTTCTGACTAAAAGTGATATTAAAAGAAGGAATGGGGGCAAATGTGTATGTGGGGGATGGGGGCATAATTGTATAAATATTTCATTGTATTTGGTACTTTATAGTCACAGAGGCATCACTCTGAAATTTGGGTTGCTCCCACCTGGAGAGCGCGTCGCAGCCATACATTTAAAGTGGTTTTTTACATGCGACCAAATGACCAAATGACGAATTTGTTCGTTGCCACTGGGTTTAGCGTGTGCTAAGTGTATGGGCACATGGGACCTCGGTTTATCGTCTCCGAAAAACTCCATGTTCAGACCATGAGGCCTAGTGCAGAATGAGAGGCAAAATCCCCTGTACCCAGGTTCGAATTTGGGTTTATTTTGCGCAAGGCGTACGCATTACCTCTGTGCCACTCTACATATGTGTATGAACATATGCATGTGAAAAAGGTTTGTGCGAACACTCATGGATGTTTCTGTCTGTCTCTCTTTCTCCGTCTGTCTGTCTCTCTCACACACACACATGCACATGCACACACAGATGACACACACACACATGTACGCACACACAATCCAAACGGAAAAGAACCTATGCTTTGTCATTTGTTTGACTGCTTGTTTGTGTGTGCTTCTTCACGTTCATTCTACTATTGGCCTCAACATAACCTTATTTCAAACCAATGTTAAAAGCCATCGGAATTAAGGCCAAAATAGTTGTTCGGATAAAAAAATCAGGTGTCATCTTTTTTCTCGTCTTCTAGGTGTTCACAGACGAAGTGGCCCACTATGAGCAATGCAACTCTCCACTGCGAACAGGAGGAGGGGGGGAAAACAAAGGAGAAAAAGAAAAGAACATGGCCGCTGCCGAAGCCGAGCCCCCCACCAATGAAACGGCGGCAGCAGGGGAGCAAAAAGAAAGGGAGGCTACCAGTACCGCCCCAGCAGAGGACGACACCGAGGTGGTGGAATCAAGGGAGGAAACCGCCGACGTCTTGATCGAAGAGGAGATGGAGGTGCAGCTGGACAATGCCGGTCAGCCAATAGGTGAGCTTGTTGCATCATTTCTGTCCAATCGGTGAGCATGTTACTTAGGTTTAATGGGGCTTTATGCTACTTCTTCCCGACGCGAAAGGGCGATAATTTCAGGCCTGAACTGCCTATGCCACCTAGTGACAAGTCAGGCGCAGATAATTTTCTATGGCTATAAACTACTACTTCATGACAGGCAAGGATGATAATCTTTTGTACCATATTCAGGGATGCATCTAGAGCGCGGCATTGCGGCATTGCTGCAAAATTGTTGATGTTCCCGCAAAAATAAAAATATGCTGCGGGAAAATCCCCCCAAATTTTGTGAAATCCCGCAAACGAAAAAATCGTTTGAAAATAACTTGTTCAGCACTAGGCCTAGATTGCGTGGCTGCGTGGGCTGTACCGAGTCTGCATTTACTTTCAACAGTAAAGAACGAGCATTTTGATTGGGTCTTAAAAATAGCATAGCCAATCAACGGCTTTCTCTTTCATTTACTATTTCCGGGCGCAGTGTAAGCGAGCCCGCTCAAAAATGGCATCGCTTCTGGATTATTTTACTGTGACTTCTAAAAAGAAAGAAAACAGTGCGACTGTGGAGTGCAACATTGATCAACAACCTTGTTGTTCCTCATCGGCAGTTAGTGATGACAACGGGGAAAGTTCATCGAATGACGAAGCATCGGATCAGGACTGTGATGTCACCGACGATCCCATTGCTAGTACTAGTAGTGTCGCTCCACCACCTTTCAAAAAGCGAAAGCATGAGTTCATGGAAAGTTGGAAAAAAAGCAGACCTTGGCTAGAATTTGACAGCGAATCAAAAGCAATGTTTTGTGACTGGTGGTGCTTACAAAGCAAAAAGAACAATGCGTTCACCACAGGTTGTAAAAATTTCCGCACTACATCCCTTGATCGACACGTTGTTCTACCTAGTCACAAA
Source organism: Phymorhynchus buccinoides (assembly GCA_017654935.2). Lineage (NCBI taxonomy): Eukaryota > Metazoa > Mollusca > Gastropoda > Neogastropoda > Raphitomidae > Phymorhynchus > Phymorhynchus buccinoides. Next base: position 20,161,511 of record CM065698.1, read on the forward strand.
GACGCAGTGCAGTGCAAGACGTTTCACTCAGAAAAGAGTTTGAGGCATCATGGAAAACTGCTTTGGAAAAAAACTCTGATTCGCTAACAAGAGCGATTCACAGTGTGTACTGTTCAAGTATAAACCAAGCTGGCATTGATTTACCCCCGCCCCCCTAACTATTTCCAGATCCCCCCAAATTTCCACACCAAGGGGGGCAATGCCCCCCAGTTTAGAAATTTCTAGATGCATCCCTGCATATTTTTGGGACAATAAGGCCATACTTTTTTTCCCCAGACTGAGACCTCTATGATATGACTATTAATATAGTTAGAAAATATAGTAACAAAATCTTAATTTTGAGTGAAATTATAGTCCGAAAAATAGGGTAGATGGCGCACGCATCTCCATGCATGGGACAGGAGCAGAGCATTTTCACTATAATGCCTCATTGGCGAGCTGGTAACTCCAGGCTTGTAATGGTCCTGTAGTCAATAAACGTTTCTTTCATTTGTTTTTTGTTTTATCTCTTTCAAAATGTTACGGGTTGTATTCTTCGCAAGTGAAGGCCAGAAGATGCTATCTATAAGAGGAATAAAGAAGGATGATAATACCTTCTGGCTGTCACCCAACAAAAAATGATAGTACCTACGGGCGTATAACCCTGGAAGTGGCACCCTAGTCACCATATGCTTTTGTGAGCGTATCCTATTTTTAACCGTATTTTACAGGCTAAAAGGCGATACACACAAACCCCTATTTTACGACCCTCTGTTAAGCGACCACCTCTCATTTGAGACCGGATTTGTTGGCACAGATGCATTTGACTATGTAAACGACCTCTCTTAAACGACTTCCTCTAAAACGCGACTTACGACCGCCATTTTGTTGGTTTTTACGACCGTTGCTGTCGTCTGCATAGAGTTCGAGCAAAGGGAAACAACCACGGTCAAGGGCCTGAAAGCGGAGTTGCTTCCCTTGTTGTAGAAAAGATGGCGGAGAGCGAAGGAAAAGCACGAAAACCACTGACTTTGAAAAAGAAAACCACTGACTTTGGACGAGAGTGGAGGTGATTAAAAGAAGTCGGCAAAGTGAAACTGTAATATCGATTGCACAATCCTATGGAGTTGGAAAGACCCAAATCCAGTTTTAATATGTCATTGTATGTGTGCATGAAGAAGAGAGTATGAACTGTGCTGAACTTTTTCTTTCTACGGCTGCCAGTGAAAACCTCCGCCATACGACCCCTCCAATTTATGACCGATTTTTCCGGACATTTTGGAAGTCTTAAAATAGAGGTTTGTCTGTACTTTTTTTTCCCCAGACTGAGACCCATGCGCCTTATAATATGATGATCAAAATACAGTAGTAAGAAAGTGTAATGACAAAATCAGTTATTTGAGTAAAATTTGGGGCGTGCGCCTCGTTGCTCACTGACTCCTGGTTAGGAGGGGATCCTTTCATCATAAAACCTGGGGGAGTGTAGTGAAATGAAGCGAAACTCGCCTGTGCCACATGCGATCCGGAAGCGGCAGGGTTCGGAGATGTAAGCAGCGCGTGGGATGATGGGATTGTTTTGTAACAGTAGACGAAAAGGCTAGTCCTACGGCAGACGACTGCATTAGCTAACTGCGAAGTTTTGGCCCGAAGACGAACTGTTTATTGTGTATTGGTTATTTTGGGGGAGTTCTCCGATGGGGTTGTGTTTTATGTACATTTATAGTGTTTCTAAAGTTGAACAATGTGTTAATCGCCACTGAAATCACATTATAGTTTTAAAAATATTGTAATTATGTTCTTTTTTTGTTTTAGATGGCACCCTGGTCTTGAAATCAGTGACAGGAGCAGAAGCCACGCCCTCCCAGCCCTCCTCTGCCCAGCCGCCTTCCACCCCTGGCAACTCTGCCGGCAACCAAAGTGGCAAAGGTTTGTATGTATGCAGTGTTAATGAGGCTTTATACTGAAAACTCTGCCCCTGTCTGGTGCACTGAAATGCGTACACCACCTACGTAAGATTATCACCCTTGCCTGTCACAGGAGCGGTAGTATATAGTCGCAGAAACATTATCTGCTGGTATGGTCAATGCAGTCCTGAAATTCCCCCCGGGGGGTGGGGGGGGGGTGGGGAGGGTCTTCCATACAAATAGTTCCCCACCTTCTGGATGCTCTGTGCTTGTAACTTCCTCTAATCTGTCTCTCTCTTTGACTCTGCCTTTTCCCTTGCTTTGTGTCATCTACTATCTTTCTGACTTTTTGGCCCGTTCTCCTGCCTTTTTTTCTAAAAAAATCTTTTCTTCTTTGAGCTCCTCCGAAATCGGAATGTGTCGGCTGAATGCAGCGAGGACACCAGTAAAAACTGGAAAACGGACACATACGTACCCATTGTGATGTCCGGGGAACGCAGAAGAAGAAGAAGTCCTGAAATTATTGCCCTTTTGTGTCACCAAGAAGTAGTATTTAAGCCCCATTGTGTTGCAGGTTCCCAGAACAGGAAAGGTGAATGCAAGCAAGGCCAGGGCTCCAGCTGCAATAAGGGGAAGCGGTACATCTCCGTCCAGGAAGTGATGGATCAGGCCAGCCCCGTGGTTCGCCGACTGTTCGACAGCTCAGGGGAGGGAACCAAGGGGGAGGAGAGGGCACGACCCAACAACGACAAGTTTATACAGCGCACGGGGAAGGTGAGGTTGACATTCTGTTTTGACATTCATATTGTTTTCAAAAGGCTTATCGGACTCAAGCTATCTCTGTCCATCATTGTAACTGTCTAACTGTCTCGTTATCTCTCTCTCTCTTGCGATGCCCCCCTGAATCGTCCCAACGGGGCTCTGCCCCTGTACTTTGCTGGGGCCCGTGGCGGCCCCTGGACCCCTGCCTTTCTGTTTTTTTGTCATTCTGGGGAGATGCACCCATGCAAATAAAGAAAAGCAGATCTCGCTTGAAACTGATGTTGTCTCAAGGTCAAGCATGATAAATTATTATTTTTTTGTCAAAGCCAAGACGTCAGTGTTGGTGGGTTTTTAAAATTTTGAAACATTCAGTATATTTCTGTTGTGTATGTGCTGGCAGTAGCCATTCTGTCAGAAAAATAAAAACAAGCAAAAAGCCTACAACCAAAGCAACACAGCAACAAGAAACAAATGTATGTGTGTGAGTGTGTGTGTGTGTGTGTGTGTGTGTGTGTGTGTGTGTGTGTGTGTGTGTGTGTGTGTGTGTGTGTGTGTGTGTGTGTGTGCACATGGGCATGTATTTCTTCAGCAGGGGTCGCTATCCTAACTAGGAAATAGGCATGCTTGCAGTTTTCTTTACACCCTCGCAAGATGTCGACCACAACTGTACTGTGCTTGCCTGTGCGTGCTCTGTATTGTCATTTTGTAAAGTGTACGTTAACTACTTATTATGCAGTGTATTGCATATTAATATTATAAAGAGTATGGTTCAATAACTGTTTCATCAATTAAGGGATTTGGTATGGATCTCTACTTTGCATATAAATGTTTCATTGCTTAGTTTCTGATGGTCAAAGAAATTGAGAACTATGTAAGTTTTAGACATGCGCTTAGTGTGTGTGTGTGAGGGTGTGTGTGTGAGAGTTGAGTGTGAATGTGGGTGTGGGTGATACAGTGATATGTGTAAGTGTGAATCTGTGTGCATGGATACCAACACAAGAAAGATGTTTATATTAGTATTATGTTATCGGTGGAGGCAAGTTATTGTTCTTTTCCATTTTGCTGCGCCATATATTATAATTGATTTAATTTTGTATCCCCCTTGCCAAGAGGATTATTGCTAATGGCAATGAAACATTGTTAATTGTATATGGCATATTTATGTAGGTGGTGGCAATCCTAGCGAAGAAACACACGCGGGCCTGCAGTGGCTCCCTTCGTCCCATGCAAGATGTCAACCACAACTTTGCCGTGTTCGCTCCCTCAGACCCTAGAGTGCCCAGAATCATGCTGCCTGCTAACGAACTGCCCCAAGGTGTGTGTGTGTGTGTGTGTGTGTCACTGTGTGTGTGTGTGTGTGTGTGTGTAAATGAACCACAACTTTGCCATGTTCGCTCCCTCAGACCCTAGAGTGCCCAGAATCATGCTGCCTGCTAACGAACTGCCCCAAGGTGTGTGTGTGTGTGTCACTCTGTGTGTGTGTGTGTGTGTGTGTGTGTGTGTGTGTGTGTGTCACTGTGTATGTGTGTAAATGAACCACAACTTTGCCGTGTTCGCTCCCTCAGACCCTAGAGTGCCCAGAATCATGCTGCCTGCTAACGAACTGCCCCAAGGTGTGTGTGTGTGTCACTCTGTGTGTGTGTGTGTGTGTCACTGTGTGTGTGTGTAAATGAACCACAACTTTGCCGTGTTCGTCCCTCAGACCCTAGAGTGCCCAGAATCATGCTGCCTGCTAACGAACTGCCCCAAGGTGTGTGTGTGTGTGTGTGTGTGTCACTGTGTGTGTGTGTGTGTGTAAATGAACCACAACTTTGCCGTGTTCGCTCCCTCAGACCCTAGAGTGCCCAGAATCATGCTGCCTGCTAACGAACTGCCCCAAGGTGTGTGTGTGTGTGTGTCACTCTGTGTGTGTGTGTGTGTGTGTGTGTCACTGTGTATGTGTGTAAATGTGCCGTGTTCGTCCCTCAGACCCTAGAGTGCCCAGAATCATGTGTAAATGAACCCACAACTTTGCCGTGTTCGCTCCCTCAGACCCTAGAGTGCCCAGAATCATGCTGCCTGCTAACGAACTGCCCCAAGGTGTGTGTGTGTGTCACTGTGTGTGTGTGTGTGTGTGTGTAAATGAACCACAACTTTGCTGTGTTCGCTCCCTCAGACCCTAGAGTGCCCAGAATCATGCTGCCTACTAACGAACTGCCCCAAGGTGTGTGTGTGTGTGTGTGTGTCACACTGTGTGTGTGTGTCACTGTGTATGTGTGTAAATGAACCACAACTTTGCTGTGTTCGCCCCTTCAGACCCTAGAGTGCCCAGAATCATGCTGCCTGCTAACGAACTGCCCCAAGGTGTGTGTGTGTGTCACTCTGTGTGTGTGTGTGTGTGTGTATGTGTGTAAATGAACCACAACTTTGCCGTGTTCGCTCCCTCAGACCCTAGAGTGCCCAGAATCATGCTGCCTGCTAACGAACTGCCCCAAGGTGTGTGTGTGTGTGTGTCACTGTGTGTGTGTGTGTGTGTGTCACTGTGTGTGTGTGTTTCACTGTGTGTGTGTGTCACTGTGTATGTGTGTAAATGAACCACAACTTTGCTGTGTTCGCCCCTTCAGACCCTAGAGTGCCCAGAATCATGCTGCCTGCTAACGAACTGCTCCAAGGTGTGTGTGTGTGTCACTCTGTGTGTGTGTGTGTCACTCTGTGTCTGTGTGTGTGTGCATGTGTATATTGTATGTGTGTGTGTATGTGTCTTGATAGCAGGACAAATGTCTTATTGCAGTGGAATTGAATGGAGCATTGTCCTGTTGCTTTGTTCTTTTTACAGCAGTGTAATGGGCGAAGTTTATGACATTTCACACACACACATGGGCATGAACGCACACACAACGCACACAAGTAATGGTAAGCAGAGAAACTAACAGCAACAAAAGGAATGACAGAAACATGTGTGCATAAAAAAATGGTAAAGGTAAAGATGTGCCACCCCCCCTGCATTTCTCGGTTAATTCCATTTTTCCGTTTTTGCCTTTCTTACCAAACATAAAGCTGTATTTTATGAACCTTTTCAGCTAATTATCTTTTTGGAATACTAACCCTACCCCTACCCCCCCCCCCCCCCCCCCCTCTATAAGACGGAAAAACGCAATGAACCACGACTGTGACAAATGCTGTGGTGTACTGCAGTACATTGTGGGGTGGGGGGGGGGGGGGGGTCCTATTAGATAATGGCCTTTATCATGACTGCAATTAATTATTGAACAAAGATAATTAGCTGAAAATGTTCATAAAATACAGCTTCATGTTTGGTAAGAAAGGCAAAAACGGAAAAATGGAATTAACCGAGAAATGTAGGGGGGGTGGCACATCTTGACCTTTACCCAAAAAATTAACTCTGAAAAAAACACCTGGTTGATATTTTGTGTTGGGTTCAGGTTTCAAGGAGCGGCCTGAGGATTTCACCAGAATTCTCTACATAGCCCGCATCACCGAGTGGAATGAATCCAGCAAGATGCCAAAGGGGTGAGAGCGAGAGTGTGTGTGTATGTGAGTGTTTGCTTATGCGCACACCTACATGTATGTGTGCGTGTGCGCGCGCAAGCATGTATATGTGACCTTCACCACGAAAGGGACATTAAGTGTCAAAATGACCATTCTGAGAAAACGGTGCAGTTAGAAACATCATTCAATTCTCTTTCAAAATGATATAAGAACCATTATTGTAACATTTTCTGTTTCAGAGTTATGAGCATTTAAAGTTGGTAGGGTGACTGTCAGTCGTTTTGAGAAATCACAGTTTAAAGTTTAGCCAAGCTGAAGAAAATGCATTGACCCACTCATTTTAAAGCACTTTTTGGAATATTTAGAGACCATAATAATGATACTGTTATCATGTGATGTGTCATCGTGAGGTGGTGTGTGTTTTCAGGCAGATCTTCCGTAGTCTCGGGGAGGCGGGCCAGCTGGAGCCAGAGACAGAGGCAATGCTAGCTGAGAACAACATTGACTGCTCAGAGTTCACTGAAGAGGTGTGTAGTGTGTGTGTGTGTCTGTCTGTCTGTCTGTCTGTGTGTGTCTGTTAAGTGTTTGCTAAAGAGGTGTGTATTGTGTGTGTGTGTCTGTCTGACTCTGTGTGTGTCTGTGTCTGTGTGTGTGTCTGTCTGTGTGTGTGTGTCTGTCTGTCTGTCTGTCTGTGTGTCTGTTTACTGAAGTGGTGTGTGTGTGTCTGTCTGCCTGTCTGCCTGTCTGCCTGTTTCTGTGTGTGTGTCTCTGTGTGTGTCTCTGTGTGTGTGTGTGTGTGTCTGTCTGTCTGTCTCTTGTTTGTTCTTAAATACTTATTTGAGTAATGAGTATGCAAGTACTGTGTTGAGATTTTGTGTTGTGATCATTCCTGCCCTCATGTACCCATTTTTATCCTCCCCATATTCTGAAACACTTTATCCCTAATTTTTCTCCTTTAAAAAAAAAAGTAATAAAAAAAAAATGGGCCTTATGCTATTCGGGTCTGCAACGAACACCTTTTGCAAGAGTGAATGCCCTTGGAGGGTGGGGGAAGATGGTTCAGTACTGACCAGACAGGGGGATAACTCTCGCCAGTGTTCTTGTGAGTTTGTGCAAGCCTAAAGGTTGAAATACGAGTTGTTGGACTATTTAACTCTTTCGAAACCCTATAGGAACGCAGTGATAGGCAAGCAATATCATTACTAGACTAGAGTGTCGCTGTGTTGCCATGGGGAAATAGTGAAAACTAACGTGTATTTCGATCTTAAGATTTTTTTTTTATAGCTATAGAACTAGGGTTATTAACGCCCTTGACAGTGAGAGTAATTGCTCTTGCTGGTCAGGACAAGGGCATTCACTCTTGCGAAAGGCAGCCAAGTGGCATCAAATAGGGGTTATTGGCAGTTATCCCCCTGGTCAGTACTGAACCATCTTCCCCCCCACCCTCCAAGGGCATTCACTCTTGCAAAAGGTGGTCGTTGCAGACCCGAATAGCATAAGGCCCATTTTTTTAAACTCCTTTTTTTTTTAAAGGAGAAAAATTAGGGGGCAAGTGTTTCAGAATATGAGGATAAAAATGGGTACATGAAGGAATGATCAAACACAAAATCTCAATATGGCTGTGGAATTTGAAAGCAACAGTAGAGAAATGTGTCGCCTGAATGCAGCGAGGACAGCATTGAAAACTGGAAAACAGACACATACGTAGCCATTGTGGCCCTATGGCTTGGGAACGCAGGAAAAGAAGATTCCTAAGTATTCGTAATAAACGATTTGATGGCATTTGTTCCAGGTTCTGGCCTGTCTTCCCCAAGAGTGCCCATGGACTATTCCAGAGAAAGAGTTGTCATGGAGACGTGATTTACGCAAAGAGTGTATCTTCACTATCGACCCTTCCACGGCTAGAGATTTAGATGATGCACTGCACTGCACAGATTTAGGAGGGGGTGAGTGTGTGTGTGTGTGCGTAACTTTTTCTTTGCCCATTCTCCTTTCTGTTGCTCTTTTTCCTTCATCCTCACTACTTTTTTTACTATCTTCTCAGAGGTTCAGCTTCGACAGCTGAAGCTTTTCATCGAGCAAGGGTTTATGCGTACCTGAGCCTCGTGCGTACATGTGCACCTGTGCACTTGCCTTTCAGGTTTCTGAAGTAGGAAGAATGGCAGGGGATCTTTGCTTAAAATAGTTAATGTGTAAGTAAACTGGCTAAGGTTTGGGATATGAGAGAACCTTTTTTTCCCTTAATAGTTACATGTTTGTTTGTTTTTATAAGTAATGGTCTGGTGTAGTGATTGCCTTTTTGATCAGCATGTGATCAGGCTTGAGGTTTTCAGCATTATTTCCTGTTGTATAAGTCATATAGTAAAAAGCCAAGTGTCTGTGTGTGTGTGTGTGTGTGTCTGTCTGTCTGTCTGTCTGTCTGAAACACAAAACGGGCCTTATAACTCCACCGTTTTTTGACCGAATCGCTTCAAAGTTGCTGTGAGCCCTAACGGGGCGATGGCAACGGCAACCGGGGCGGCCGTGTCATTTGCGCGGTTTCGCACATGTGCGAAACGCGTATCCGCCGGACTCTCGGTGCCCGTATCTCCGGCATTTCTGGACCGATTGCCTTCAAATTTGGCAGGTAGATGACCGGTGACGGTGACTATCAGTGTGCCAAACCGAAAGCGAATTGGTTCAGAAACGCGCGTGCTATGCGCCGCTTCACCTTTTCATGAATAACTCCACCGTTTCTTAACCGAATCGCCTCAAATTTGCTGTCAGGCTTGCTATGGCCCGGGCAAAGCCTGGTGGCAAATTTCAAGAGAATCAGGAGAGCGCGTCACTCTCAGAGCAGCGCCAATGGGAAACAGGGCCTTATAACTCCGCCGTTTCTTAACCGAATCGCTTCAAATTTGCTGTGCTCAGCGTTACCAGTACTTGGCGTTACCGTTACTAGGCGTTACCAGTACGGTGCATTGCCAGTACTAGGCGTTGCGCTAGTTATCATAATTATTGATACTGAAGTGGTTATTTTAGTTCCTGCACAGTAAAAGTTTAGGACCAGGCACTTATGATTTGTGATTATTCTGTTTATCATTTTAGTTCTTGTTTTGAAGTTATAGGCATCGCATTGATATTCAGACTGTTAAGCACATTTACCTATAAGTTAGATCCCTTTCAAACTCAAAGAGCAAACATTAGGTATTTATTCTTTTGTAAATCACTGAGGTTTGTAAGCTGCAGAAAAGAAATAACACACGCAAAAATGACGTCAAATTTGAAGAAGCAAACAATAGACTTAGGTGACTTTCCAAATCCAAATCATCTTTATTATCTCATGACAGAGAAATTGTAGCCAGGTTCACATAAACCAAAACCACAATAAACACATCAACAACAAAGAATATGAACTAATAACACTGCAATGTTGTAATTAACAAACTGGACAAATATGAACAAGTAGTCTGGTAAAAGCAGAACGCATTTTAAAAATGCTTTCCTGGAAGAAATCAACACGTGTGCACTGGTAATTGAGAAGAGAAGTGAATTTATGAAGAATCAAAACCAGGTTTGAGAGCTGCAGTGAAGCTCAGGATAAACTGGTGAATGTGACAGCAACCATCAGATCTTGACATCCACAGAGAAACTGCATCGAACTGTAAGCTGCATGGACCAAAGGTTAGGAACAAAGAAGAGGGTCTTTTAATATGACTTTGAAGGAATGTGTCTTTTTGGTTTCAGGTGTGTACGAGGTGGGGGTGCACATTGCTGACGTCAGCTACTTTGTGGAGGAGTCCACAGAGCTAGACGATTGGGCCAGGAGACGGGCCACCAGCGTCTACCTCGTGCAGAAGGTAAATTAAAGCTTTAAGGGCTTCGCACACTAGCGTCAAGATCTCGAGATCGCGGCGATTTTTTGCTGCAATGCGCAGTTTGATGCGCCGCTTGTGTGTGAGAGATTCGCGGCGCAGCAGGATTTTTGATGCGTAGCTGCGCGATTTTGTGTTGCTCGAGAATAGAAGCGGCTCTAATTTTGATGCTCAAGATCGCAGAGATCGTGAAACTAGCCAATCACAACGGACGGAAGGACCATAACTCAGATTGAAGAAAAAAAATACTGTTGTTTCTAAGAGGAGGTTTGACGCTAGAGTAATCTTTCCTTGCTTTCCAAATAAGGAAGTTCGAGCGACAAGAGGCGAAGCGACAAGAGTCGTGTGTGAGAACACCACTGCCTCGCTACAATGTGTGCTGTGATGCAGGCGTCAACGCGTCAAGGCGTTGCTCTGAGAAACAATTGACGCCTGATGCTAGTGTGCGAAGCCCTTTATGCTATAAAAGAATGGTTTGCCATGAAACACGGACTACAAGCCTCTTTGTCATGTCAGCTGCGCCTCTCAGGCATCACAATTGTCAGAGGATTTGCAAATTTCAGAGGATTAAGAATTTCTGACAGAGGATTGGCTTCTCTTGTCAGAGGTTTTGCCTTTTTATGGAGTGTCATCTTTTCTGTTGAATAGCATTTTAAAGTGATTTCTCACTGTATTAAGCCTTTTTGGTCATGTTGGGAACTCATTTCAGTGCTGTCCCTCTTCAGTCTAGAGCCTTGATGGCCCTTTTACCGCGGTTTTCAGAGGATTGGACTTCAGGCTATTCTGATGTCTGGCCTCTACTTTAAAAAAAAGAAAAAAAGTTATAAAAAAACAACAGTGTGAAAGCTGCTACGATAAATAAGCCTCGTCATAACGAGCAGTCACTAAACATTGCAAAAGTGAAACAGAGACGAAAGCAGTGACATCAAACTGACGCAATCTCTGAGTCAGGCACACTCAAATTCGTGGATAAATCCAACCACAGAGAAGCGTAAAGCTCTCGCATCCAACCTCTTGCAAGCTGTTTCGCTTCAAAACAAGAAACAAAACTGACGATTCAGCCTCGAATTAAGACATTTCACCATCATAGTTGTCTGGAATGAAAACGGACAGAATAGATTCACCCATCACGGTTGATTACAAAAGCGAGGCCATGTTGATCTCTTTGCTGGTTTCGAACTTGTGTCGTTGGCTAGGCTGAAGCCTATGAACTTCCTGTCACTGGAACTTTTTTTTTGGTCTGATGGGGTTTGAAAAATCATGTTTCGCTTCAAATCTAAAAGGCCTGTGATAAGGATTAATAATCATGATTTCTAGGGTAGGTACCGACAGTTTCTTGATACTGAATTGAAGGTATGTCTGCATGTTTCAACACAACTGAATTGAAAACAAATGCATTCATTCCGTTCTAAACAAGATTTAGCGGCCGATACTCGCTTTTTTAGGCTATCGAATGCATGCACGACGACTGATTTTTGATTACTTGAAGTTGATTGCCATGACTTTTTGTGTTATTATCTTCTGTTTCATCGTGATAAAGGACGGGCAACGAGTTGCCTTCAATGTTGGTAAAGTTAATGCTGTGCCATAAGACTAAGCCGCATTGGTCGGTTTCAAGGAAAAAAGTTGCAGCTAATATTCCGTGAATAGGAATTGTTCGTAAATAATTAAGGGGAGTAATTTCATGGTGTGTGGGAGTGATCTTGCCTAATTCAATTGGTCAAACAGGGGACATCACTCTACCATCAGCTCCCGTAGCCTATCGACTCTTGTGTTTGAGCAGACATACAGCACTTAGAACAATGTGCGTCATTCTAAAAAATTATGTCATTTATATTTTTACATCACATATTGTAAGTTTTATCAGTTTGTGGCCACTCACCACCCCTAATTTTTCTAAAACAATGTTTGCAAGTCGCTGACTCGCATCCTGCGGTTTCAAGCTTCGACGCCATTGTTGCTATGGTGTTTGACCGAGTAATGGAGGTAAGCAACTCTAATTTTCACGAAGTGCTCTCCCCTAGTTTTTTTCCGAAAATCGTCTATTACGGTACCTATCTTAGCAGTATTACAACCATTTTGATATCAACAGCTCTGCAGTCTCAACCCTAGAGTGTTTATTTTCCATGATGAAGATGAAGGTGATGATCCTGATGATGATTGTGATGATGATGATGGTGAATATGTCTCATTTTGCAGGTGATCCCCATGTTACCCCGACTGCTGTGTGAGCAGCTGTGCAGCCTCAACCCCAACGAAGATCGACTGAGTTTCTCCGTCATTTGGAAAATCACTGAGGAAGGACAGGTAATGAAGGATTCTCGCAGTTTGAAATTGAATTTAATCGACCATACTTTTCTACAGCTTTGATCATCATTTCCCACTGTTGTTGTCTGGGAAGGATTGTGATGTTAAAGTAGGAAGCATTACATTGATTCTCTGTGATGTAACCTTGAGGTCTAGTTGGCCTTTGGGAAGCCTCTTCTCCAACACTGTTCTGAAGCTGGACCATTTGGCTAATGAATGAGGATACGTCTTAGGCAAAGTAATCACTGTAATCAAATTTGATACCAGTTTTCAGGAATAGCAATAGGTCATTTGCCACTGTCATATTTGACTAAGCCTTTGCCCGAATGTTTAGCCCATAGTTACGTGAACTCTCTTATTCAAAGCCCAAGGCTAAGCCTAGTTTACCCATGTTACGTGAACTCTCTTATTCAAAGCCTTTAATTGAAATTCAAGGTCGCTCGTCCGTGGCAAGTGGTCTATTGCTAATGATAAATACAGAAAGAACAGCAATCAGATTAAACAGTTTAAAAGCATGTTCTAGAAACTTACCGTATTTTACGGACTATAAGGCAATACTTTTTCCCCAGACTGAGACCCCTGCGTCTTATAATGTGACTGATAATATAGTAAGAGACTATAATAACAACATATGAATTTTGGGTAAAATTTGGGGGGTGCGCCTTATAATCAGGTGCGCCTTGTAGTCCGTGAAATATGGTAATTGTTTCTGATTGCTTTGATCATTTCAAGAAGTAATATTTTTTTTTTTTTTTCTTTTTTTCCTTTTTTCAAGAAGCAATAATGTTTATCTTAACTTCACAACATAAATGAATGAACCCAATCAGTCAATCAGTCACTCAATTGAGTGAGGATAGAAGAGCAGTTGGGGATGGGGGAAGAACAACTTTCTTGTGTTTGTTCTTCTTCTTCTTCATTTCACTGTCAACGTAGTGAAGATTCTGACAGTTAACTAAAATGAGGTTCTGCGCTGGGTTACGTTTGGCTGAGGATGATCTTGGATTGATGTAGGGAAGAAGTAGGAGATGAAGGGGCAAGTGAAGGGTTTGGAGGGCATCGTGGAGAGAGAGAGGGGGGGGGGGGGGGGGCAAGGTAGAAATACAGGGCTGTTATCATTTGTTTGCATTTTTCTTTTTAACCCAGCGAAAATTAAAGAAAAAATCATTGTACAAATCATGCCATGAAGGAGACAACTGATAGAGCCGATCTGGTAAAAATGGTCTGGGGATATAAACTCTCTTGACTGTGTTAGAGCAAAAACCATCATATCAGAGTTATTTCTCTTCTGATGATGACGTCATCAGTGATGTCATCAAGTCAGTATGTGATACGTTATATATGGCAGTCAAGGGGTTAAATAGTTTTGTTGTTTTGTCAGTTCACTAGGACTGGTTAAATTTGGGAAATTATACTTGATTGCCTGCTTTCTCCAATGTTTGTTTGTTTGTTTCAGGGCTCCCAATCGTCCCACAAAACAAGGGGTCCCAGGGACTCCTTCACTTAGAGGGTCCTAGAGGGGGGGATATAGGGTCCCAGTGGAATTGCGAATGATAAAAAGAATGTTTCTAGTGCATCCCTGGGACCCCCTGTGCATTCTTTTAGAGGGTCCTTGAGAATTTTAGTGGGGGTCCCTGGGAGCCCTGCTGTTTGTGTTTCCTGGTTTCTGTTTCCCCGTTGTTGTTATGTATTCTTGTGCCATGTCCCCAGATACTGGAGGAGTGGTTTGGGCGTACAGTGATCAGGTCCTGCGTCAAGTTGAGCTACGATCACGCCCAGGTATGTCAGCATCTTCCCTTGTTGTTTTTATGAAGGAAAAAAAGTGGCACTGTGCTTGCATCGACGCACTCTCCACAGGTGGGAGCAGCCTGAATTTCTCAGAGAGATGTCTCTGTGACTAGAATTTACCAAATACTATATACCCCCCATCCCCCCAATTTGTATGCATCTGTTGTCTTCTACCCTTTACTCAAATGGCTTTTGTCATTGGCTGGATATTGGCCTGAACTTTGGGCGTGTAGTAAAGGGAGAGCTGCACAGTTATTGGTTTTCTACGATTATGGAACATCACTGTACAGCTTAGTCTTTGGTGGGTGACTACTAGGATTCTCCAACAGGGTAGAGCAGTAACTTTTCTTGCGACCTCAGGTGGACAATTTATTTACCCCCCCCAGTTTAAATCGCCTGCCTGATACGTTGAAAACCACCAGATAAGTATGCTTCAATCTGATTGAATAATGCTTTTTTTTTTTAGCCAGTCGTCTTGCTTGATACATATGACAACCCGCTTTTGCTGGAAATGATACTTTCGAAAGGTCAGGCTGGTCATGAGGCGCAGTTTTCGAGTTCTGCGATTGTTTTATTGCCGGTCAAAAAACTTTTGGGTGAGATTTTTATATTTTTAACTGCACTTGCCCGAGGGGCATGTCATTAAGCTTGCCACCTGCCCGACACTTATGATTACCTGCCCTGGGCAGCCGTTAAAGGGACACCCTGACGGATTAGTTTTTGCAAGAAACACGTCGAGACAGTTTTTTCAGCCCGGTCAAATCGGCGATTCTTCCTTGGCGGAGGTACTGGACGTCGGTTCCTTTCAGTGAAAGAGAAGGCATGTGTGGAATGTTTAATAGTGTATGAGCTGAGATGAGCTTCCACTGTCAGAGCCATTCACTGCTAACGACATCAAGACCAAAGACATATTTTGTGCTATGTTAGTGTATGTTGCAATATTGTATGACACGTTTCATTATTCAGGGTTTTATAGAGGAACCGGACAGGGAGTGGAGTCGTGAAGAGCTTCCCCCACTGTCTGAGCTTTTCACTGTCGACGACATCAAGACAAATGACATAATATTTTGTGTTACTGTCAATGTATAATTGTATATTGCATTATGTTGTATGACACGTTTCATTATTCAGGGTTTTATCGAGGAACCGGACAGGGAGTGGAGTCGTGAAGAGCTTCCCCCACTGTCTGAGCCGTTCACTGTCAACGACATCAAGACCAGGGTCCTGCAGATGCACAAGGTGAAGTAGAAGATGAACAGCAATGCTCACGGCACTGCTGCCTCCTCAAGCTGTGTGTTTATCTGTCAGTGTTAGCAAAATCACCAAATGACAGAATGATCATCTGAGTGGAAGAGATGAATCGTTACTTTTCTGTATTGTGATTGATTGATTGATTAATTAAAGTAAGAGAGATTAGAAAAAAGAAAATGACCATCTCTTGGACTGCTGGTTTCGAATTATGCGACCTAACAAACCAGGGTGTGGCTGCGAGTTGGGGCTGAGAATGAGCGGCATGGGAGCACTGCATGGCCCAGAAAATGGGACAGCAAAAAAAAAGCATAATTGTGCTTTCCTTAGATCAAAATAGGGTACTAATATTTTAGGGACTGTATAGACCTCGTACACAAAATGAGGCGACCTCATACAATATGAGGCAATACTTTTGTTTTTCCCTTCACCTTGTAATAAAGACCAACAGTAAGTACACAAGGATGGTCTCATTTCCATCAATCATTAAACAAACTAAATATGTCTCAAATTCTGTGGGTTTGCAAGTCCTGCTCTCATGGTGACCTCAGTTTCGGTTTCCGATCCAGTCTATGCCTTGGTGCGTTCGGGTTAAAGTCATGGGGATCAGTGTGTTCTGGGGAGCTGTCGGTGGACGCTCGTGGTGGCGCCCTCGGAGGAGGACCTCACTCACGCTGGCTCCGCGACTAAGAGAATAGTGTCGTCAGTAGGGGGCTTAGTAGGTGGTGTCCTGAACAGGCTCTGCTGAACTCCACCTAAGTGACTCAGCAGCAGTGCAGTGTCTCATCGGTTGGTTGCCTCCTGACGGCCTAACATAGATTTGCTCCTCTTGGACTGTTGGTTTTGGATTCTGCGACCTGAACGTGCGGAGGTGTGGCTGCGTGTTGGGACTCAGAATGAGCGGCGCGGGACAACGCCACTGTACGGCCCAGAAGATGGTACAGCAAAAAACACACAGAAAAGTACACAAGGATGTGTGCAGGCAGCTCTCATTGTCGATGCAGATGCTTGGGAGGACATAGCAGCTGACCGCAGCAAATGAAGGGTGCAGCATGCTCCATAAACAACTACCGCATTCTTCGGATTATAAGGCGATACTTTTTCCCCAGACTGAGACCCCCGCGTCTTATAATGTGATTAATAAAATAGTAGGAAAATATAATGACAACATTTTTTGTAATATTTGGGGGTGCGCCTTAGGATAAGGTGTCTGAGGTGCCTTATAGTCCGAAAAATACGGCAAAAATGAAAAACAACAGCAGAAGAGCCGGTCCAAATGTTGGCTGATTAGAAACGAGCCAAACACAAGACGCTTTGCTGCAGTGAGTCTGAGATTCTCAAAGAAATCTTGAAATGTTCTTTTATTTATTTCAATTTTTAAGATAAAATTTGGGATGTTGACGGTAGGGGTGAAGGGATGCCGCATCTGTTGGTGCTGACTTTCTTGACATTTTACTTTGTTTTGTGTGGCACACAGCTCTTTCGTACTGTAGATTAATCTATTTTAACCTACCCACGCATGCATCTGCATCTAACATGGATATGACCTGTTTGAGTCAGTAATATTTGTAAGATTGACTTGAAATGATGACTATTTAACGAGAGTTTACTTCTGGATCTGGATCTGGATCTCGATTCATACGTCGCAGACGCCACTTCTGACGATAAACGCGACGGAAGGCAAGTTGTAAGGCAAGTTGAGATGTGGCATACAAATGGGCAGGTCATCTCCTCTGTAAACAAACTCTTGCCCAGCCATTCAGAAAAGAAGCTGCCCCCTCTGCTATCTGGCAGGCATAACCGGAAGTGACAAAGGGGTGGACATCAGTTGGTTAGTCGCCGGCTAATGTCCTTGGGAAAGACACTTTATTAATAATTCCTAATCCTTGGGAAGAGACTTCAAACAGAGGTCCTGCGTGTGAGTGCATGCGCAAGATCTTACTTACACACACGTTAAAGTCCATTCCACTATTTTACAGGAGTAGGCCGTGTTGCGCCGATGGGATGGATGAACTCACATAGCATGGCAAAAATGGGTGGCGCTGCACTGGCGATGACATCCTCTCCTGGTAGTGGCAACCCAAATTTCAAAGACGAGTCCTCTGTGACTAGATAATGCCCAAATAACTAGAGTGCCCCCAAAATATGCATTTGGTTGTGGGTTTTTTCAGATTGCCCAGAAATATGCATTTGGTTGTGGGTTTTTTTCAGATTGCCCAGGCGTTGCGCAAGGCGCGGTTTGACAGTGGAGCGCTGAGGCTGGACCAGGTGAAACTGCAGTTCGCCTTGAACAAGGAGACCGGGCTGCCCAATGGATACTTTGTCTACCAGCAGAGAGACAGTAACAAGTCAGTGTGCACAACTGTAATGCATTCATGTGTGCTTACATTGTAATGTATCGAATCAAACTGCAGTTCGCCTTGAACAAAGGGACAAATGCACCATTAAAATGTTGTGTGCATTTTTAAAGATGAATCATTCCTTTCAGCTGCCATTATACTCTGCCTCATTACAACTGTAGAGTAACCTCCCTTGGGTATTCTCGTATGATGCGATCTGTAACAAGGGGGCCGTTTCACAAGGCCTAACGTTACGTAGCGTGAGCGCAAATCGGCAAAAACGGTACTAAGAAACACCTCTTTCGCCGACGTTTGCCTAAAACGTTTTGTGGCTACTTCCAAGGTATCTCTTGGTGAACTATCACGTGACTAGCATGGGGTGAATACATTTCTTGTGGTTGATTGGTCCATTAAAGTTTGGTTAAAATTATACAAAAAATTTGACCAATCAGACAAGAGCTTGTAATATTCTTCCGCAAACGCTTTCTAAAGTGTTTCTTAGGCCCCGTTTGGCGTAAGCGTTATTCGCACGGCGACCGTTATCTAGAGAAACTCGACCAAGGTTACCAGAGAGAGTAAACGGAAACGGACACACAAAAGCTATGGAGGTCTGGTCTGCTGTCTGTCTTTGTATGGTGGTGGTGGTGGGGATGGGGGTGATATGAAAAAAAACCAAAACAATCATCATAGCTCTTCGGTGCATATGCCAGAATTGGTTTCTGCCGACGTACCACGATGTAGATGCAGCGGAGACTGTTAAGTAGTTCTTCGTGGTGGTGAAAATAATAATGGAATCGATGTCAAATCAGCCAAGGGGGCTGCAGAAACAGTTCACAGCCAATGTTCCTGCTCCAGAGAAGATGTGCCTGGAAGGTAACCTAGCTCAAAACTGTCCGAAAAGGCACGACAAATGCTATAATTCTTTTCTTTTGTTCTTTTGTTGTTGCGACAGACTGGTGGAAGAGTTCATGCTGTTGGCCAATATGGCTGTGGCTCACAAGATCCGCTCAGCTCACCGAGAGAAAGCCATCTTGCGGAGGCACCCCCCGCCTCAGACACGCATGATTAATGATCTGGTCAGTAGCTCAGGCTGCTCAAACTCTGTGTGTGGGCGTGTGGGTGAAAGAGAAACAGAGAATGTGGTGTGTGTAAGAAAGAGAGAATGTGGTGTGTGTGTGTGAGAAAGAGAGTAAGAAAGAGAATGTGGTGTGTGTGTGTAAGAAAGAGAGAATGTGGTGAGAGAGAGAGAGAGAGAGAGAGAGAGAGAGAGAGAGAGAGAGAGAGTACACGTGTTTGGGTGTGAAAGTGAGAGAGAGTGAGAGTGTATAGGGTGTTTGCCTGTGTGTGTGTTTTAGTCTGTGAAAGAAATTGAGAGAGTCAGAGTGTGCTGTTTTAGTCTGTGAAAGAAACTGAGTCAGAATGTGCAGGTGTGCATGCTGCGTGTGTGCAAGTGTGCCTGGGTTTATGCGCATGCATGCTTGTCACTTCTTTCCCAGTAAGCTGTGAGAGTTGACATGAGATAACAATAAACCTTTTCAGTGTCGGATCCTCATTACTTGTCTCCTAACGTCTGTCATGCATGGTTATTTTGAATCTGTGTGGATTAGCTTTCTGAAACCTGAAGCTTGTTCTGATTGTTCTCTCTCTCTGTCTCTCTCTCTCTCTCTCTCTCTCTCTCTCTCTCTCTCTCTCTCTCTCTCTCTCTCTCTCTCTCTCTCTCTCTCTCTCTCTCTCTCTCTCTGTTATCCTTTGCTGATTTTATGTTTGCATGATGTGACTTTTTTTTCTTTTCTTTTTTTCTTTTTTTTCCTGTACTTTAAATTCCAAAATGTCCCCATCCTTATCCCCCTCTGTGCCTCTTCCCCCCATCCTCCCTCCCTTTTCTTCTCATTTCTGCATGTACATATATTATTTAGCTTTATTTTATTTTTCCCCAGGGCTGGGTGGAAAAAAGCATGTAGCTTGCTTATCTCATGTTCCCTGGTTAAATAAAATTTCATTTTCGTTTTCGTTTTCGTTTTCTCTGTTTGCAGAAGGAGCTGTGCTCTAGTCTGGGTTTTCCCATCGAAGTGGAAACGGCCAAGGACATTCAGGTAAGATTGGAAATAGATTACAAATGACTCACTGTCCTTCTGCTCGCTCAAGTCCTCAAATGCTAAACTGTTAAAAGTACCAAGAATAAATTAAAAGTGTTTTGGCGACGATAGTTTCTCTTTTTTTTGGGGGGGGAGGGGCGAGGGTGTGTGTGTGGCTGTGCCCATATATTGTCTCTAATTCTCTGCCCATTAATATTCGTTCTTCTGATTGGAGATGTTTATCCTGCCCCATGCCCAAAGTCTTCATTTAGACTGCTATTGGCGCACAGGATGCATGCTAAGTGAGTTTGCGTCATCCATTCCACCTGCACAACATGGTCTACTCCTACCGAATAGTGGAATGGGCATTAACGAGTGTGCAATACTTTGTACATGTGCTTGCACACGGGACCTCTGTTTTTAGTCTCATCCGAAGGACGGGGAAATGGGAGTAAAGTGTATTTCCCAAGGACACAACACTGTTATCAATGAACACTCTCTAGTTTGAAAACTAAAGAAATTCCTGTTTCATAATGCTTTCCCTGTGTTATGTTTCATTATTCAGACTGCAAACAGGTGGATTAATGAATGTGGGGGGAAAGGCGAAGTGTGTCAGTGCGTCTGCTTGTGAAATCGATGAATGCAAGCGCCTTAAGTATAATTGATTTGAAGAAAGAGCCTGTAAAAATACTATAGGTACTCCAAGCAGGTGAGTGTGTTGTGTGTGTTCTGTGTGGGTATATCTGCTTGCATGTGTATAAGTGTATGCGTGCGCAGGAGAGATTGTGTTTGGCTAGAGGGGGGGGGGGGGGGGGGGGGGGTGGGGGGGGGGTGTGCGAGCATGTGAGTGTGAGTACACGTGAGTGTCTTTGTGTATGTGAGTGTGTTGTGTGTGTTCTGTGTGGGTATATCTGCTTGCATGTGTATAAGTGTATGCGTGCGCAGGAGAGATTGTGTTTGCTAGAGGCCGGGGGGGGGGGGTGGGGGGGGGGGGAGTGTGTGTGTGAGTACACGTGAGTGTCTTTGTGTATGTGAGTGTGTTGTGTGTGGGTATATCTGCTTGCATGTGTATAAGTGTATGCGTGCGCATGAGAGATTGTGTTTGCTAGAGGCCGGGGGGGGGGGAGGGGGGTGTGTGTGTGTGAGTACACGTGAGTGTCTTTGTGTATGAGAGATTGTGTTTGGTAGAGGGGGGGGGGGGGGGAGAGGGGAGTGTGTGTGTGTGAGTACACGTGAGTGTCTTTGTGTATGTGAGTGCGCGTGCGCGCGCGCGCATGTGTGTGTGTGCGCGTGTTTGTACATGTGTATGTTTGAGTAAGTTTGTGTGCGTTTCAGTGAGAATGTGTTTTTCTGTGTGTTTGATGAAATGTGTGTGGGTGTGTGTGTGTATGTCTGTGTGCAAGAACGCGTTCACTCTCGTGCGTGCACGTACGTGCGTGTGTGTCTTGTTTTGCGTGTGTGTGCGTGTGTGAGTTTTTCAATGCTGATTGTAAAGCGCTTTGTGCTCGATAAAAAACGCTATATAAATATCCGTTTATTATTATTATTATTATTATTAAAAATACTATATAAATTATTATTAAAAAATATTAGATGTACAGTGGAACCTCCCTTATAAGACTTTCAAAAATCATCCAAAATAAGGTCTTATAAGGGAGGTAATTTTAATACTTACAAAGAAGGGCAATGTCTCAGAGAAGTAGGTCTTGTATGGGATGGAGTCTTAAAAAGGGAGGTCTTATAAGGGAGGTTCCACTGTAATAACATTGGTATTGTCATTCTGAATAGAAGTGATATAAGTCTTACATATTTTAATGTTGAATAATTTCAACATACATTTTCAGTACATAGTTTTTTTCTAAATGGAAAGAATGTTATGCTGCATCAATCACATTGTTATATAATCTATTTTGCGTGTGTAAAGAGATTTTTACTCTTTGAATTTTAGGTAAAGGTAAAGATGTGCCACCCCCCCCTACATTTCTCGGTTAATTGCAATTTTCCGTTTTTGCCTTTCTTACCAAACATAAAGCTGTATTTTATGAACCTTTTTAGCTAATAACCTTTTTGGAATACTAACCCTAACCCTAACCCTGCCCGCCCCCCCCTATAAGACGGGAAAACGCAATGAACCACGACTGTGACAAATGGCGCTGTGTACTGCAATACATGGGGGGTCCTATTAGATAATGGTCTAGGGTTAGGGATAGGGTTAGTATTCCAAAAAGGTTATTAGCTAAAAAGGTTAATAAAATACAGCTTTATGTTTGGTAAGAAAGGCAAAAACGGGAAAATGGAATTAACCGAGAAATGCAGGGGGGGGGGGGGCACATCTTGACCTTTACCGAATTTTAACATAAAGTATGTGTACATTAAGCAACGTAAATGTTGCTGAAAATATTTAGACCATTTTGCTTTCTGTTTTTGTTTTATATGACGTTTGTTTTTTCTTTGTTTTGACCAAACAGATGTTTGGATGATTATGCTTTCTCTTTCAAAAATCATTTGGTTGTCCAATGCAGCATGGTGGTTGGTTTTTGCGAACACATTTAACTCACTCAAGTCGTTCCGGACATATATGTGCAGAATTAATAGATAGCTGTCAATTTGATGCATTTGCTTCAAGGGAAGTAAATCTGTGTGCACACCATAACTTGGTCAATTCTAAACTCGCTTCGCTTCCTTAGACCACAATTTTGCCTCTGACTTTGCTTTTGTAGTGGCTTCTTGTGGGGACATCAATTGGTGTGGAGAGTCTATATATAAAAATGTCTGATCTACCACTTCCCTATGTCTAAACCTGAAGTAAAAACCTGTAATCTTCTTTCATTTCTCCTTTTGTTTATGTGTGTTTTGTTTGTGTGTACGGCTGGAGTGATTTGTGAGTTTTTTGACTAATTCAAAATTGTTGCGATGCGAATGAGTTAACACATGGAAGTAGACCAATTTTGAGTTAACGATGGTTTAATTTCCGGGCGGTGTTGCGTTTTCCAGTTGTCGCTGGCTCGCTACACCGGTGACGACGACCTGTCCGTGGCACGACTGCAGATACTGGTGTCCCTCTGCTCACGACCCATGAGGGTGAGAAACACTCAGCTTGGATATCACAGTACTTCATAGATTACTTCTTCACTTTATTGAATAAAGAAAGAAAAGTTTAGCCATGCGTTTATTATCCGTGCGAGATAGAGATGTATGGTGAGGATACGTGAACCAGTCTGTTAGAAGTGTTTGTGAAAAGCGCATTGAGTTGCTTTGCAAGATTATGCGCTATATAAGCATTATTAATTATTATTATGCGTTTCCTGGTGAAGCTTGCATGCTTTGTTTGATGCGTGCCACAGTACAGGTGTAACCACAGAGACTGGTGTCTCTCTGTTAAAAACCTAAAAGGGTGAGATTACATTATTATTATTATTGTTGTTGTTATTGCTGTAATTGTCTTGTTAGCCCCTCTGTTTTCACTCTGTGAATGGGGTTATGTTTGTTTTCAGCTCCAGAGTGAAGCGATGGAAATTGGTTGTTTTTTTCCGTCTGTGTTCTGGGCGTGCGTGCGTGCGTCCAGATAAACATGCGAGGGAACTTTACATTTGCTCGGGTTCAGCCTTGTTTTCCTTTCTTTCTTTCTTTCTTTGTCTGTCTTGAGCTGCTGCACAAAATTGTTTCAGATGTTTAAAGATAGTGTATTATCTGGAGTAGAAAGGTCCTATTGGGGGATGGGAGGTTGGAGGGTTGTGAAATGAAACCAGGGGGTTGTTGCCCATGCTCCCCCTGTGGGGATACTGGGGGGGAGGAGGGTCTTTCGTATAAATAGTTCCCCCACCTTCTGGAAGTTTTGTGCTTATAGCTTCCTCTAATCTGTCACTCTCTTTGACTCTGCCTTTTCCCTTTGCTTACTTTCATCTGCTATCTTTCTGCCTTACTGGTCCATTCTCCTGCCTTTTTTCAAGAAACTCTTACAAAGGTTTTCCTCAGCCGAAGATGGACTTGCTTGGCCTAACTATTTCTCAGTTAGGCGCATAACGGCAACATGACGCATCTGCGCTCATAATTGACAGGAAACTGTCTGAGTGATCGATGAAGAAGAAGTTGCCCATGTTTGGTGGCACTCTTGTTCTCGTTATTGACGTTGCTTTATAGGGCAAGGGTTAGGGTTGGGTTTTGTGTCCAATGTCTTTTTTTGTGAACCTCAGAAACAAACTCAGTTTTAGAACTGTTCTGTGTTCTGAAAAGAAGAAAATTGTAAAATGTGCTGATTTACTTTTTCTCCCGGTGGGGGAGAGGACAGTGCCCATACAGAGACAGCTGTTTCGACCTAGTGAAGGTCTCCTCAGTCTGCATATCGGCCTGCAATTTGACTGTCCAGTGGTTGTCAACTTTAGCAAGAAGACATTCTACTAGAGAATGGTGTCATCTTTGCATATATATTTATATATGTTTTTAATCTGTGTGCAGATTGCCAAGTACTTCTGCTGTGGCCTGTTGCCGGATGAGCTGCTGTACAGTCACTATGCCCTGAACGTCCCCCTGTACACCCACTTCACCTCCCCCATCCGACGATACCCGGACATCCTGGTGCACCGCACGCTGGCTGCTTCTCTGGGTGAGATAATGCAGATAATCTTGGAGATAGTCATGATGATATTTTGATAATCATTGTTGACGTCCCCCTGTACACCCACTTCACCTCCCCCATCAGACGATACCAGGATGAATCGCCCTTTGGCTGCTTCTCTGGGTGAGATAATGCAGATAATCTTGGAGATAGTCATGATGATAATGGAGATAGTCATGATGATAATCATTGTTAACGTCCCCCTGTACACCCACTTCACCTCCCCCATCAGACGATACCCGGACATCCTGGTGCACCAGCACTCTGGCTGCTTCATTGGGTGAGATAATGCAGATCATGATAATTATAATGATGATGATGATGATAATGTCATCATCATGTAGGTGGCAAAAGTAATTTTCATGTTAATGGTGAATGATAATGATGCAGATGATGATGGTGGTGATGATGATGATGGTGAGGAGGAGGATGGTGATGATGATGATGATGGTGGTGACGATGATGACGGTGAGGAGGAGGATGGTGATGATGACGACGATGGTGGTGACGATGATGACGGTGATGATGATGATGTGTGCAGGTTACTGTGAAGTGACTGAAAGATCCCCCGCTCTGCTGCAAGACATTGCTGAGATCTGCAACGACATGAAAACCAATGCCAAGATGTGCTCCGAGAAATCCAACGAACTCTACTTTTCCATCTTCGTTAAGGTATGGTAGTAATTAGTGTAACATATAACAGTTATAAAGAAAGAGGAAGAAAAAGAATTGGGCAATAGATATTGATAGCTGTGGACCGTTTTACCCACGTGAAGCACACGGTTAAGACTTAATGTTCAGTTCGATTTTTCCTGTCAAGCTGAAAAGCAAGGGCAAGGCTGGGATTCGAACCCACTCCACTTACGTATTGAATCGGCAGGCGAATGCCTTAAGCAATGCATGTCAGGGTAAGATTAAGTTTCAGTGGGAAGAGGTTTTGAGGCCCCTTTTTAACGATTCAACACTTTGATAAGTGTAGGTCTGTTATGCTTTACGTCCTCCCGCTCTTAAAAGAACATATGGGACATTACTTATATATAAAGTTGTGGGAGAATAATATAAGTGTATGCATAATGCATCTTATTTATTTCACAGGAGGCTGGCCCCCTGGAGGAGAAGGGCATGGTGATGCAGGTTCTGGACAAATCGTTTGACGTCTTTGTGCTGAGACTGGGTGTCATCAAGAGGGTCTACTGTGAGGTGAGTTCTTCCCCTTTACAATGGAGATAGTGTAATCTACGGTGATATTGGACAAATTGTTTGACCTCTTTGTGCTGAGACTGGGCGTCATCAAGAGAGTCTACTGTGAGGTGAGTTCTTCCCCTTTAGAATGGAGATAGAAATAGTGTAATCTACGGTGATATTGGACAAATCGTTTGACGTCTTTGTGCTGAGACTGGGCATCATCAAGAGGGTCTACTGCAAGATGAGTTCTTCCCCTTTCGTACAAATAGTTCTCCCACATTCTGGAAGTTCTGTGCTT
Organism: Phymorhynchus buccinoides; assembly: GCA_017654935.2. Classification (NCBI taxonomy): domain Eukaryota; kingdom Metazoa; phylum Mollusca; class Gastropoda; order Neogastropoda; family Raphitomidae; genus Phymorhynchus; species Phymorhynchus buccinoides. The sequence continues at coordinate 20,187,351 of CM065698.1, forward strand.
GTAACTTCCTCTAATTCTGTCTCTCTCTTTGACTCTGCCTTTTTCCTTGCTTTGTGTCATCTACTATCTTTCTGACTTTTGGCCCATTCTCCTGCTTTTTTTCCCCAAAAAAATCTTCCATATAGTTTTCTCCTTTGAGCTCCTCTGAAACGGACACATACGTACCCATTGTGGCCTTATGGCCCAGGAACGCAGAAGAAGCAGAAGAAGAAGATTACCATGGTGTTGTTATGATTGTGATGCACAGCGCCTGCCGCTGGCGGGGTTCATCCATCGTAAGGAAGGGAAGAAGGTGCAGCTGACCCTGCTCTGGAAGCCGGACGACGGCTGCCCTCACGTGGTCACCCAGAAACTGACCATCTTCTCCCCGGTCAACTGCGTCCTGAAGGACGAGCCAGAGCCCCTCAAGTGGTCGGTGAGTCACACAATGGGCTGGGGGGATACGGTAGTGCGCCGGGAATAAGCCATAGGTGAAAGACGTTCACGCATGCTCCTGAAGCCAGGATTGGAAAAGAAAGAGTCTTCAGGATTGGCCATTTTGTCTTCCCGAGGAACCATGGTCTTATGAAATGAAACATTTCTGCCAAAATTTATGGCACATTAAAACAAGATGATAGATATGCAATTCTTACACCATCCCACACCCATCCTGTATACACAGACACACACATTGGAAATTATTTTTAATGTGATTGAACAAAGGGTGAATACTCTCTTTCTAATTAACTCCCCTCCACCAAAGTTGTTTACGATACCAATCACCTAGCAGTGCGTGGGTCAGAACCAAAATGAGACAAACGAAGCATCATTCTCAAAAGAGAATGTGCCAAGTTCGCCTTCATGACCCTTCACCCACACCACTTAAGGATTGGGAAGATTACAGAGAGCATTGAAACGTGTCATTTCAAGACTGAGAGAATGTTTTACTTTCACCCATGAACAACAGTGTTGAAAGCAGATCAAAGAAATTTTGCCATAAGGAGGGTGGGTTCTTTTCTGTCATGATTGATGCATTTTTTATAGCTATTAACAAACGAAGGTGATTCCATTTCTCTTGGCGTTGCAGGCTTTCATCCGTCGGCCTGTGGAAGGGGACGTAACCATCGTGCTGTAGGACGGAGACAAATCATCAGTCGTGCCCCTTGCCTTGGAAGTGGTGCTGCTTGGCTGTGATAGTATTATCTCCCCTTTTTTTGTTTTAGTCTGCTGTCTTTTTTTATTTGATGACAGACTGTGTTATCGAGAGAGAGAGAGAGACAGAGAGAGACAGAGAGAGAGAGAGAGAGGGAGGAGGATTGAAGGGGGGGGGGGGGGGGAGGGAGAGTAAGAGAGATAGACATCATAGAGCAAATAAGAGAGAGTGGATATGAGAGAGAGAGAGAGAGAGAGAGAGAGTGGGATGCACAAACTGAGATGTTGCATTAGCGGCATGAGGAAGTGTGTTAGTGTGCACGCTTACATGGTTCATGTGCATTCATGGTTCATGTGCATTCATGGTTCATGTGCATTCATAATAATAATAATAATAATAACAGTACATTTATATAGCGCTTTATCTCAGATGAGCCCAAAGCGCTTTACAATCAATTATTCATCAACAGATAACAAAAAACAACATTCAAGAGTGACACCAACCACCAACAGTGCATATGCAAAGCAACTCTCTCTCTCTCTCTAACACACACACACACACACACACACACACACACACACACACACACACACGCACACACACACACACACACACACACACACACACACACACACACACACACACACACACACACACACAAAACACACAATTATTGACGCCAACTCGTTCATACCCCATTCGGTAAGTCACAGCAACTGAGCCGCATGGACTGACCACATACACCAACACGCAGACACAAACACCCTCACACACAACGTACGCACGCAGACAGACACACAGACACGCACACAAACACACACACATGCGTGCACACACAACCCACAAAACCAAAATACACACAAGCACACATTCATGCTCACACACACACACACACAACACACACACTCACACACACACACACACACACACACACACACACGCACACACACGCACCACAAAACACAGCACAAACCTCTTAAATCAATCTTCCCTCACGTGCACACAACGATAGACAACTGATCAAATATTTAGGGCGCAGCAGGAAAAAGATGGGTTTTTAAGAGAGGTTTTGAATGAGGAGACTGAGTTGGAGTGTCGGGAGAGGAGAAGGCAGAGAATTCCACAGAGATGGTGCTTGACAAGAAAAAGAACGTTGGCCAGCATTCATGGTTCATGTGCATTCATGGTTCATGTGCATTCATGGTTCATGTGCATTCATGGTTCATGTGCATTCATGGTTCATGTGCATTGGGGTTATGTGTGTGTGTTTGAATGATCCTTGCAAATCCTGTGTGCTTTGATGTGTGTGTCTTGTCAAAATGTTTTCAGTTTACTTTTCAATGAACTGCATCCCAAACTGAAAAAGACCAAATCTACTGAACGTGGGGGGGGGGAAGGTTATAGATTTTTTATATTGTTGAGAAAGGCCTTTATGTCCCCCCAAAATCCTCACTACCCATGAAAAGTGAAAAAACCCCACCAATGACCCAACAATGCTTAAAAAAGTTTTCTTGTTTCATTTTAAATGGAATGGAGACCTTTGCATCTCATCGGTTCTCCATCTGTTTGTCTCTTGTTCTCGCTCTCTCTCTCGTTTTTTCCAACATTGTCTCTCAGTGCGTCTCTCTCCCTTTTCCTCCTCTCTGTCTGTCTATTCCCCACCCCCTCTGTGTGCGTGCGTGCATGCTCGTTTGTGTGTGAATGTCTCTGAAAAGAAAATGTTAACCATCATTATTGTTTTAACTGAAATCTCTGACACAGTTCCTGATGTCCCAAGAAAAGTAAAGTACTTCTGTAAAGATATTTTCAGGGCAGTGGGTGGATGCCTCGTGCCTCCATACGGGGAGCTGGATGACCCCCGCCCCCTCCACGAATCTCTCCCCGTGGGGATACCGGGGGGGGTCTTTCGTAAAAATAGTTCCCCCACCTTCTTGAAGTTCTGCGCTTGTAACTTCCTCTAATCTGCTCCTCTCTTTGACTCTGCCTTTTCCCTTTGCTTTCTATCATCTACTATCTTTCTGACTTATTGGCCCATTCTCCTGCCTTTTTTCCCCCAAAAAAAATCTTCCAAATAATTTTTTCCCTTCGAGCTCCTCCGAAATCGGAATGTGTCGGCTGTATGCAGCAGGGAGACCAGTGAAAAGTGAAAACCGGACACATACATACCTTACCCATCATGGCCAGGGAACACAGAAGAAGAAGAAGTAAAGATGTTTTGTTTCTGTTTGACTGTATTTTATTCCCACGACATGGTCATGCTTTACTCATTCCGCCCTGTGCCTGACAAACTATCCGGCAGAACAGTGTACAGTGGACCCTCCCTTATAAGACCTTCAACAATCATCCAAAATGAGGTCTTATAAGGGAGGTAATAGCAAAGACTGTATAGGGGAAGATAAGCATCCGGTCTCTTTTCCCTATATGAGTAGTGAGGACAGAAACACTGGTTATGTCCCTTTTAAACAGGACACATTTTACACGTCGATAGGCCAGTTGAATTCTCCGTTCAAGTTCCAGTCTGAGTTTTTGGATAGCCGTCACTGTGAATAGTGTACACGTCCCCACTAATGATAACTCTATCAGCCCGGTTCGCCGAGCTCTTAAGTAATCCATCTTACCCTTTTGGAATATCTTTGGTAATAGTAATACTTACAAAGAAGGGCAATGTCTCAGAGAAGTAGGTCTTATGTGGGAGGGAGTCTTATAATGGGAGGTCTTATAAGGGAGGTTCCACTGTACTTACCAGCAACACCCGTCCCAGACAAACTGTTGGGTATGTGGTACAGACCTGTTTACCTTTACGATTTTGCCATAATTCTTACGAAACAAAAGTAAAATTACGGCGACGAAACAAAATTCCCCCCCCAAAAACACCACTACATTTGCTTCGGCAAGCGATGTTTTTGAAACAATGTGGTGAAAAGTCATTCCGGTTCCCAGCATACAACACGCGTCAATTTCTTTTCATTCTGTTTCAAGATGGCGTCAAAGCGACTGCATGGTGAGAGTTCTAGGTGACAAAGGTCAAATGATCCCAAATCTGATGGAAAGACACCAAAAATGGAAAGAGAAAAGGCCAATACATGGTTTAAAAAGTTTTCAAACGTCTCCCAGTGCACTATTGCTTGCATATAATTTTGTGTAATTACAAATAGTTTTCTTGTTAATCGGGTTTTGTGAAGAAAAAGAATCGGCCGTGCGTTGGATTGCAGGTTTTTTTTTCAAAATTATTATTTTTTGTTTCAGAAATGACAAATTTTCAAAATAGGGGTCTGGTGGTACAATCAACCCTGTATTTTAAGACTTCCAAAAACCCCCAAAACAGCACCTTCACAGGGAAGGGAAATAACTACAGAACCCAGCACGGGCTTGAAAGCCCAGTCGCTTCCCTTCCCCAAAAACAAAGATGGCGGAAATCATAGAGAAGTCGTCACTGCTATGTGGTTCTTGGAAGAGAAAACCACTGAGTTTGGAGGAGAGAGTTGATGGAATCCATCGAAGTCTTCGAACGAAAAAAAAATTATGCTACCCTCTTTTTGAAAATGTTTTGTTAGTACAGTATTGTGTTTTAATCTTTATTTTAGATATTTTGCATGTAAATGTTCTGTTTGGGTGGCTGCTTTGTTGTCATCATTTTCTTTTTCTGTTTGTTTTCTTTTGATCCCCGTTAAACTATTACCTGTATTCTCGTATTGATGATATTTTTTGACGATGATTTAAATGCTTGGGTGCCATAGCAGTAACGAATGGTAAAAAGAATGAGTCCTCATCACAGGAGTGCCTCAAACAGTGCACAGAGTATGTTGTTTGCCATCTGATGTGATCTCATTAATTAGGAATTGTTCGGAAATAATTAGTAGATGGTGTGTGGGAGTGATCTTGCCTCATTCAATCGGTCAAACAGGGGAAGCTACTCTACTATGAGGTAGATCCCAAGTAGCTCTCGCCTCGTGTGTTTGAGCAGACTTGCATCACTTAGAGCACCGTGCGTCATTTTAAATTTGATGTAATTTATATTTTTACGTCACATTTTGCAAGTTCTATCAGTTTGCGGATACTGGCCGACCCTCATTTTTCTATATAAAAAAAAGTTTGCAAGTTGCTGACTCGCATCCTGCGGTTTCAAGCTCCAACGCCATTGTTGCTATGGTTTTGACCGAGTAAGTCGAGGTAATTAGCTCTAATTTTCATGAAGTGCTCTCCTCTATTTTTTTTCTTCCCAAAATCGTCTATTGAAACACTTCCGAGGATGACGGAGAGAGGATTAACAGCTTCGTGTATTGCCTTTTCTTTTCCTGAATGATTTTAGATTAACCCTTTCACCGCCAGCAATTTTTCAGCCGAAATATTCCATTAAACTTAGCTGGGTAGAGGAAACATGTTATCTGCAATAATAGGAATTCTTCTGTGACATGTATAAGACTATAACACCTATCCTTACTTCCCAAACTTAAGAAATTGGGTCTTTGAATAACAGTCCTGGATTGGATGCCTTTTAGGTATTATTAGGTACTAGGTATTAGGTACTTTATAGTCACAGAGGCGTCTTGTGAAATTCGGGTTGCTCCCACCTGGAGTCGCAGCAGAGGCGCGCCACCCAATTTTTTTTTTTTGGCGATGTGACTGATGAAAAAAAGGGGGGGGGGGGGGGGGGGGGGGGGGGGCGAAATTTTGACTTTTTCGTTGCCACTGGGTTTAACGTATTGTGCATGGTGCATAAGATGCGACATTGGCGGCAAAGAGAAGGGTTAAGGCTTGACAGACACATACCACTGTGCCACTCTACGGGTGGGGTGTTTGAAAAAACTTAACCATTGTTCCGCGCAGAAACCCATGCGCGATCCGTACAAAAATCTCTGGAGGTAAGAAATATGAAAGAGTATGCATTACACACAGAAACTTGTGCGCAATCCCGTCCGCTTATTTCTTATATAGGTGTTTTCAGCATGGAACTTGTGGATCTAGTGTGCGTGTGCCCTAAGAGGGTTTCCGTACGGAACTTACGGATTATGGATCTAGTGTGCGTGTGCCCGAAGGGGAAAATGTATCAATATGAACAAAAACATCTTTTACAGAACAAAAATAGACAAAAATAAAAAATATTTTGCAGACCTACATGTTCCTGGAGTGCAGCAAGTTAACCCCTTGATTGCCAGAGAAAATTAAAGAAAAAAGCATTGGGCAAATCATGCCATAAAAAACAACTGGTAGAGTCAGTCTGGCAAAATGGTCTGGGGGATATAACTCTCTTGACTGTTAGAGCAAAAGCCAGCATGTCAGGGTTATTCCTCTTCATCTGATGACATCATCAGTGATGTCATCAGGTCAGTATGCAACACGTTGGTGGCTGTCAAGGGGTTAAATAACATTCTTACATGTTGCACTCAAAGTGCATCCTTGCATCTTTATGAACATCTTGTATTTCTGATGTTTATAATATAATTTGGTTTTTTTAGCCAGTCTTCAAAGGGGCTGATCTTCGTGCAAACTGCTTCATTTCCGACTATGTGACCTTTATATATGATGTGCAAGTCTCGCTTTGGTCATGTTTAACCCTTTCACCGCCAACCATATTTCAACCAAACTTTTCCATTAAATTTACCAGGATAGAGAAGAAAATCCATCTGCAGTATTGTGGATTCTCCAGTGACAGATATAAAATAAGGTCTACCCTTACTTCCCCAAACTAAGACAACAGGGTCTTTGGATAATAGACCCCAATTTGATGCCTTTTAGTGACATAGGTGTGAATTCACTGTGGTGCTAAAATGCGACTTTGGCGGTGAAAGGGTTAAAAAAGAGAACCAATGTCGTTGATTGAATCAGTTTTGTAGAAAGACTTGAGGATGTGGTAGTTAGATTTGCTATTTAGTAAAAGTGTCATTACATGTTTAGGTGTGTGCTAACCTGTGTTGCTTCAATAGATTGTCAGATATGTTAGGAAGATGTTGTGAACCATATATGCTTGGTTCTAGTCATGTGTCATTCGAACAATCACGATACATCCTGTTTTTGTGTAAAGAAATGTTCCTCAGCATTTGTTTTATTTTTGGGCTCATAAAAAGAAAGAGCATTTTGTTTACAAAAAGTCTGTACGCTTATCCATTCAAGCAAAAACAAATATGTTCCATAGTGTATGGTTATGACTTTTATAGGTGTACGTTTCATATATGATGTACAGTGAAGCATTGTAGTCCGTTTCTATGCTCACTAAAGGCGGCGACAGACTATGTGGCTGCCTCATGTGACTCGATCAGGTCGTGACGTTTCACCTCATTTGCATACCATCTAACTCGATCAATCTGACTCAGTCGGGCCCAGTCAGGTGACAGGGCCGAATATGGCGGGTTCTAAATTTCACTGATCGAGTCGGGTGGCTTGTGACCTCTTCTGTGCTGGAAACAAAATTTGGTCTACGTCACGACCTGATCGAGTCATATGAGGCAGCCACATAGTCTGTCGCCGCCTTAAGAGAGATAAACATGTTTTTTATGAACAATGAGGTACACTGCATATGTGCGTGTTGTAGTAATGGTTGTCTGCTGCTGGTGATATGTTCTCAGGGCTTCTGAAAACGTACAGATTATGCGTATTTATGCACTAGAGCTCTCAAATCACCCCCTAGAATCTGAAACTGCGTGAGATTTACCCTTTAAAATCTCATTTAGGGGGTGAGATGACGCATTAAGATGACGACGTGTGCATGAACACAACTGTTACTTATCAGTAAGTTAATGACGTTCTTCGTATTTCAATCGTCTGCAAGGCCTTTCTGCCACAAACTGTCCAGGCTAGATCTAAAATCAGTTCTACTGGATCGCGCAGAAAGCCCAAATCGTTGAAAGCTCATTGCGCATTGGGGTGGGGTTGGGGATTTGCGGGTGATGGAACTTCTTCCATGTTTTCGCCTTGACCCCTTAACATTTGCAACTGGGGGTGAAAATACCCGTTAAAATCCTAAACAGGGGGTGAGTGTACCCCTTAAGAGGAGAAAAGATCAGAATCCCTGGTTCTTGTTTGGCTTGGTTAAGTTTGTGCGTTTAAAAAAGAAAAGAAGACATTTCATCCTGTGTACCTTTTCTTACTTGTAATAGTGGTTTATTTTTTTCATGTGAGGTAGCAGCTGTATTTGCTTTTCTTACACTGTCTCTTGCATTATTGTGCCATGTTTTTCTTGTCTCTAAACTCTGCTACACCTGGCTCTGGCTAAAGATATAAGCCACTGGGCTGCTTCAACTTAACTGAAATATTGGGGATTATTAAGTGCCAGGAAATGAGATGCCATGATTGTTCTCCCAATCTAGGGTGAGAACCAAAAGGTACTAGAGTAGTGGCGGTAGTTTGCGCTACCTTAAGTAGATTTTATCAGCTTCAAGCGCTTCGGTTTCTTCACGAATAGTAGTGTTCGTGTGGCATGTGAGAGGCGACTCAGTGCGCTCACTGTCGAGTCAGTGCGCTAGCTGCTGGAGGATATCGCGCTGAGTGTCGTAAGTTCTTTGTTTACATAATCAGATTTCAGGATTAAAAACTAAACACTTTGCAAACTGGCTTTCTATTTGCACACATAAAAGATTGACAGAAAAAGTGAAAGGCAGAAATTATTTTGAAACATATATTTAAATAAACAGAATTCGACCCAAAAAGACTGAAAATGGACCAAAGTTTATTTAAATAACTATAAATTTTGTTAACACCAAATCACGACAGATTTTGAAACTTTAAAACAAAACAAAAATTAACTTTAATTTTTGACAAAATGACGTTTTTTGTTGGGTGTTTGTGCCAACCCCTCCAGTGTTCATTAGTTGAGTCCATGCATGTTTGCTGTCAACCACACGATATTCATGCATTTTAACAATTGATTTGTTGACAGGAAATGTTAATTACGAATCAAATTAGATGGTGGTGACTATTGCCTTCAGTCAAGTGCGTTAATGAACCTGTTAATAACAATGGCTGAAACACAACGGCCCTCTTCACGCGGGCAGATTCACAGCGTCAGCATCCCGGCTTGAATGAAACAACGCGGGAAATTGTGACGCTCTGCCCCTATCTCTAGCTGTGTTAAAGGGGCTTGGCGCACAGACCCGACAAGCGCGCAGACCCGACACTACTCTATCAACTTCAGCTTTCCTTATTAAAAAAGAAAAGTGAAAGAAAAAGCAAAAAAATAGATGACTTTGGTATTTGGTATTTGATACTCCAGTGGTTTATAGTTATTGCGTAAAGTTCAGCTAGCCTCTGTTCAAACAGAAGGTGTATGTCATTATTATTTATTTATTCATGAATTTATTTATTGATTGGTGATTGATTGATTGGTTCATTTATTTTTATTTAAATACTGATTTACTGAATTATTTACTGATTCATTTTTGTGATTTGCTTTTGAAACAAAAAATTGGTGAACATGCATAAAGTGAATGGTTCACTCAGTGGTATAACTTGGGGGGAGGGGGGGGTTGCTTCTTACTCTTTGGGACCATTATTTATTTTACTTGGAATGAAATAGTTTTGCCGATTAGGAGTTCAAAGCAACTTGACACATTTCGTTAGAAACAAAAGGTTTGGCTCGACTATGAGATAGTAAATATTAACATTTCCGTGACAATTGCTTTTTGTCTCGTTGATTCAAAAGCTTTGAAAATCCCAACATAAAATTGTGAACAGGAATTGAAGGCTTGATTCAACTTTTCCTTCTATATTGTTCCTGTATGGTTTTGCTTTTGCGTGTCTCTACGCATCGGCGCGTATCCTGTCAAATTTGGGTCAACTCTTCTAGTACCATGGGCCAGTACATCACTCTACACTCCCACCAAATGCAAAGACATTCACTGCCAAGTACCCTGCCGTGTGTTCGTCTATTTTTAGAGCTTATGATGTCAGCGAGTTTTCCGTTAAAGCAGCGTATGCGCACTCGAGAAAAAAAATTACCCTCCTCTTGTTGGTTGAGATGCAGCAGACAACCAAGAACGTCAAAAAATACATGGCGCAAGATTATACAGAAGCTTTTTTTTGTTTTAAGTAGGTTTTTTTTGTGTTACAATATTGCATTGATTTGTCATTTTTAATTAAGATTGAACTGAAACGTGTTTATCAGCAACATGTAATGTATGCTGTTCACACAAACATTCTGGTCAGTTGACATTATGAATTACACAGTTGATGTGTAAAGAATACTAGAACAGTATAACTGAGTATTACATGCGTTTTATTTTGCGTGAAAATATATTTAAAAACTGGGACTATGATTAGTATGAATTAGACTGGACTGTTGAAACGAAATGCAAAATGGAACCAAAACTTGTGGATTCATCCGTGAATTCGAAGTTCAATGCTTGATTTTAAAGTTCAGTCCTTGCTATTTCACAGCCAAATTTTGTAGCAATACACTTTTCTTTACTATTGAACTAACATTTCCTAAAAGTATATTGCAGGGGTGCATGTGGGTGTGCCTGAAGCCTGAATTCAGGCAATTTGATGCAGGTTCAGGCAGTGGTCTGCCTGAAGACAGGGCTCTTCTCATATGTTAAATGGACCATTACAGCAAGGGTTATGATGAAAAGTTCAGGCAAAGGTTTTGGTCACCACTTGCACCCACGATATTGTTATGCTTTTGCTTTTTATTTGTTTGCTATAGACCAGGAGATGAGGTAATAAGACCACAACTTGAACATGGCATATATATATATATATACACCAGGGCCTGTATTCACGTTGAGATAGCATGAGACTTAGCATCATGCTAACTTAGCTCTTTCAAAAGTCCTATTAAATCCTATAGGACATTGGAAGAGCTTCTAAGTTAGCATCATGCTAAGTCTCATGCTATCTCAACGTGAATACAGGCCCAGATGTTGTACTCAGGGTTTGTATCTGAATTTGTACACATTTTTTATTTGTTGTAGTGTGTATTTGGGGGTTGGTGATAGGGGGATGGATTGCGGGTAGGGGGTGGGGTTCTACGTTGTGTGTATCCTTCGTTGTTTTGCCTTGCCTTTAGAAACAAGGTGTGTGCATTCAGACTGTGAAAGCCAAGCCAATTGTATGAATTATTTTCTTTATTTGTTTTTATTGCTTTGTTTTGATGATGATGATCATTACCTGTTTTGTAATGATGAAACCAGGCAATGAATTCTTGTTGGTTCTATTCCTCTCGAAGGATCCTACCTGGATTTTCCACAGTTTAAGGTGATGATATTTTAACGGAATTGACTGGAAGCACAAAGTCGTTGGAAATGTCCTTCATTATCACAGTCTGGCTGGAATTTTTCCTTTCAAAGTATTGTACGGTACCGTACCCCAAGGAAATCTCATTACGTATGCATGTGAACTTGATGTGACCTCATTACATTTGCATATGAGCTAGTCCATTCAGTGAAATGCAATGACGTCTGCGAGTTTGTTTCAGTGTTATGACATAAATGTTATGGACTGGTGATTACCCTTTTCATCATTGATTTAACTTATTTACATCATCAGAGAAAAGTGCAGTGAAATATAATACATTGCGAAAACTACAAAAAACACTTTAACCCTTTCACCGCCAATGTCGCATTTTACCACCACAGTGGTTTAACACCCATGCTACTAAAAGGCATCCAATCCGGACCTGTTATCCGAAGACCCTATTTTCTTAATTTTGGGAGGTAAGGATAGGCCTAATGTTATATATGTCACAGAGGAATTCGCAATATTGCAGACATATTTTTTTCTCTACCCAGTTAAGTTTAATGGTATTTTTTGGCTGAAAAATGCCTGGTGGTGAAAGGGTTAAGTATTAGCTTGTATCTGGTTAATCTACTCTTTGAAATTGTTCGTGTTTGTAGACTTAAATGTGTAGGCCGACCCTATACTAGGTGGAATGTAACAATCATTATGGCAGTGTTGACCGCAGTAAAAAACAAACGAAAACAAACAACTGTGACTCAACCTAACATAAATGAAAAGAGGGAAGTGAAAAAGAGAGAGAGGGGTGAGAAAAGAGTGAAAAAGAGAGGGTGGGGGAGAGAAAGAGGAATGGGGAAAGGTGTGATGTTTTAGTTTCTAACTTCTAAGTTAAAATTATTTGTGGTGTTTCTTTGTGTCGGTGTAAAACATGAAATTTTCAGCTGAAATTAAAAAAAGGGCAGCATTTGAGAAAACTGCTGGTTTTTTGCTGATGTGTGAACGTGAGATTGGATTGTACATGTGTTGTATTGTTTTGTCTTTGCAGACCTGCCACTTGCTCTGATTTCGCCGGAGCAGCTCCGCTATTTTGAGCTGCGCTCCGAGCGCCACCTCCCCAGCTCCGATATTTATTTTGAAAGCCGTCTAGCAAACATTTTCTATCCCCGTTTTTGCGATGAAGATACATCGCATTCCCGCATCCATAGTTAGGCATATAAGGCAGACGGCTTTCCACAGTGTGGAGCTATTATGCTCGGCCTATTGCAGGCTTAACCCGTTCACCGCCAATGTCGCATTTATGCACCACAATGGTTTAACAACACCCATGTCATTAAAAGGAATAAAATCAGGGCCTGTTGTCTGTTGACCCTTTTTTTCTTGATTTGGGGAAGTAAGGATAGGCCTATTATACATGTCGCAGAGGAATTCACAATATTGCAGATAATTTTTTTTCTCTACCCAGTTAAATTGAATGGTACTTTTTTGGCTGAAAAATTGTTGGTGGTAAAAGGTTGTTCCACAGGGATACACCTGAGGTCATCCACCGAGAGCATTGGTGAATCTTAGCAAAGTAAATGTATAAAATGCTCCAGCTTCAGCCCACTAGGGTGTTGCCCCCTGGATCCCACAGGGGGCCTCCGCTGTCCCCCAGCTCCTCTTTTTCAATCTTAGAATGTGGCAGGTCTGTCTTCGTTGCTTCTCTGATAATACTACCAGACTATTGTCCTATCTTGTGCACTGCCTTCTTCTTCTACTTTCCCAGGCCATAAAGTGAAATATGTATGTGTCTGGGGTTTTGTTTTCTTTGGTTTCCTTGCTGAACTCAACCAACACATTCTGATTTCTGAGGAGCTCAAAGGAGATAATTGTTTGGAACTTTTTTTTCAAAGGCAGGAGAAGGGGCCAGAAAAAAGCAGAAAAATAGTACAGTTAAAAAAAGGGAAAAGGCAGTCAAAGAGAGTGATAGAGGAAGTTCCTAGCATAACTTCCAGAAGGTGGGTCAGATTTGTACTGAAAGATTCCTCAGTGTTTCCACACACAAATGCACACACGCACATAATTTACACACACACACACACACACACGCACACACACACGCGTACGTGTGCGCACACATACATACACACGCATGTACGCACGCCTGTATGCATGCAGGCACATACACACACACATGCACAAACACACACACATGAACGCACGCACACACACATTATACAAGAGTAAAATAGTTACAATATGGAAATTCTAAGAAGAAACATAGACCACATTCACATTCTCAATCAAGTTTGAATACAATACTGCAACATCAAATAAAATCATACTGCCATCGACATACCAATTACATGACTAATTATGTTTTTTACAAAATGTATGCAATGAAACGGACCCCCCCCCCCCCCACACACACCCCAAACACTAATCAATCATAATATGTCTGAAACAAATGAGTTTTAAGGGCAGAGCAAAAGGCGGAGATAGAGTCAGATGTGCGGACATGTTGTGGGAGGGAATTCCATAAGTGAGGTGCTAAATAGTAGAAGGATCGTTCACCAAAAGATTTCGTGTGGACCCGAGGAACCTTGAGTGTGCAGCAGTCAGAGGAAGAACGTAGGGAGCAAGCAGGTGTGTAGACAGTTACTAGTTCGGAGAGATAGACAGGACCAGAAGAGTGAACAGCACCAAAACAAAAGCAAGCTATTTTATACTTGATTCTAGCCTCTACTGGAAGCCAGTGCAAGTTACGAAGATGAGGTGTTATATGATCAGAGCGTGGAATCTTGAGAGTGAGGAGTGCGGCACTGTTTTGCAGTTTTTGAACACGTTGCAGGAGATACTGAGGACAGCCACAGAGAAGAGAGTTGCAATAGTCAATGCGGGAAAGAATAAAGGCAGAAATAAGTTTTCGTGGCTGCAACAGACAGAAAGTGTCAAACAGCACTGATTCGTCTGAGCTCATAATTGATGGAACGTATGAAATTAATAACCTGTCTATGCATTGTAAGATTTGAATCGAGGGTAACTCCGAGATTCTTTGCTGACTTAGAAAACTGAACACAAGCATTGCCAACTGTAAGAGTTTCTGGAAGAGAGATAGCTGCAGACATACGCTGAGAGGAAACCATCAGAGCTTCCGTCTTGTCATAAATAAGTTTTAATTTGTTGCATGTCATCCAGGATTTGACATCATATTCCATAGACTGAATAGCGCTATCAAGTTGGGTAGGTTCTGCCGATTTTTGAAGCTGGGTATCATCAGCAAAGGAATGGTCAATAACAGAGTGACAAGCAAAAACATCAGAGACAGGAGCAGTGTACAGGACAAAGAGAACTGGCCCCAACACAGATCCCTGAGGTACACCACAAGAAATTAACTTCGGATCTGAACTGCAGTTGTTGATCAAGACAGTCTGAAAGCGATTTGTTAGATATGAGGAGAACCACTGTAGAACTGTAGACACTTGAAAAGAGTAGAGTAAACAGGCCTGTGACACTGATGAATGTAACAGCAGTCTTACCCCCTCAATAAACTCATCATTACACATGTTGCTTTCACTACCATACAATTTGTTTTGTTTCTTTGTTAGTTTCTTTTTCTTGATTTTTTTAAAGCTCAATTTTACTTTTCTTCATTTTCTCTCTCTCTCTCTCTCTCTCTCTCTCTCTCTCTCTCTCTCTCACACACACACACACACACACTCACATTGGCACACATATAATATCAATTAAAGTTAGAGTGCACAAATATAAAAACAAACCGCACACACACACACACACACTTAATGCATCAAATATTTAAACCTTTCCTAAATGAAAGTTCTAATGCATATCCTACTTTTTTCCAACTCGGTCAAACTTTATCTTTGAGCTATCAACTTAACTTCAAAGCAGAAAGGAACACAATTTAAATTATAGAGTTAAAAGATTAAAAATAATAAAAGATTAGATATAACATTCAAAATCAAAATATGACCATTTCTAATTGCTGACTAGTTTAATGAGCTGAGTAGCAAGGGAAGCCACACAATGTTAGAAACAGTTGTTCATACGGATTACTAATTATTCACAATACCAACAAGATAATTCACACGACTGCATCCTCTTTGCCAATAATCAAGTAACCAAATCACCAATGAGCAGCTTAGGACGCACATTTCACTGCCAGGGGGCAGTCAAACCAGTAGGGGATTAGCGCGTGATATTCTTAGTTGGGGGTAGTGAGACAGAGAGAGAGGGAGGGAGATGAGTCCCTCCCTCTCACTACCCCCAACTAAGAATATCACGCGCTAAGCCCTTACTGGTTTGACTGCCCCCTGGCGGTGAAATCAGCGTCCTAAGCTGACCATTATCAAACGTGAATAATCCAATAACTACTCTCCAACCCCTCTTCTAAAATAAAACCCCCAAAAAGTATAAATTATATTCCAGTTCCTTAGGGGTCAAAAATTTCGGAAAGAGCTAACCGTTTATGATCATTTTCCGAACAGTGCACCAAGTTTCAACAGACAGTCTGACTAGGAAAACCGATTTTCTTCTTTCTCTAATCTATAGGTACTTGCTCAGTGTTTGGATAAAGAATGTCATTGAATTTCACCATCTCTTTCAGCAGTTGGGGAAGTGGTAGCTTGTCTATTCTGTCCGCACGCCCGGGCTGACATCCAACACTGCGAGACACCGCTAGCCGAACTAGCAGCTCCAGACGGGTAGGGGTGCGTGCAGCCTCCTGAATGCATTCGAAACATTTCTTCAGCTCTTCGCTGTTTTCTGTGCATGTCTGTATTTTTGCATCGTTGGCACATGCCTGCAGAGTTATGTAAGAGTACGCTCCGCAATCCAGCGTCAAGTGAATAATGTCCGGGAGGTC
Source organism: Phymorhynchus buccinoides (assembly GCA_017654935.2). Taxonomy (NCBI): domain Eukaryota; kingdom Metazoa; phylum Mollusca; class Gastropoda; order Neogastropoda; family Raphitomidae; genus Phymorhynchus; species Phymorhynchus buccinoides. Next base: position 20,203,511 of record CM065698.1, read on the forward strand.
TTGCAAGAAGGCTCGTTTCAGTGGGCAGGTGCCTGGAAGATCGGACCACAAGTGGCACAAGTAGCGGTCATTGTAAGTAGTATCCACGTCTCTTTGGAACGGAGACAAACCTGCAGCAAGCAAAAGCTGAACCAATTCTTTCTTCTGTTCACCATTGCCATAGTTCTTCAAAGCAGAGGAGAGCAGAGAAATGTTGTTCGTATCTACAAGGTATGCAGAGGGATCCACTTGATTCAGTAATGCCTTGACAATGTCCATTTGTCTAATGCGAAGAGCCGTGTGCAGAACTTCCCCCAGAGTTTCTGAATCGGTGCAGCCTTTCAACAAGGCTAGGGCAAGTTCCAACTCCTTTCCGTCAATACCCAGGCGGACAGTCCATACAAAAATCCAGTCCAATAGAGATTGGTTTCGACACAGCCTGTGATGATTCAGAACATAAGTTGCATGTTCGTGCTGAATCAACAGTGCATGGTCCCACAGGCCTCGCTTCTCGCATGCACTGCTCAGGTTCCAGTCATCCCGCAGTCGAAGGAAGAGCTGCAAAGTGAGGAGTTCCTTGGTTATAGGGCAGGCTCCTAGGATAGCGGCCCCTGCGGAGTAGGAGCCTCCGTGTTCTTCTGGCTTAGCGACCATTTCCACGGCTCCCAGCAGGACTTCAACGTCCACAGAAGGCATTGAGCTGACCGCGGTTTCCACCAAGTTCCAATCTTTCGTGACCAGAGCCAGGACAAAGGCCAGGTTGGCATGACCGTTGTCCACACACCACTGCTTTGCCCCGGACACCACGCTGACAGACCAGGACTCTTTTTCCAGTCTGTTTTGCACACGTTGCACCAATTCTCTAAATACTCTCCCGTGTCTGTCACGGACCCACAGATCCAGAACTGAAGCAATATGTGGCCAGCTCGAATCTTCCGACATGAACTGGACCACACACCTTTCAACTTGCTGCATTAATCGCGAGTAGCTATCGCCCAGCTCTTCTATTATTGCACGGAAAAAAATGGACAGGACAGTCCAATTCTTTGCCTGTACCAAAACGTCTATGACAAATCCAAGTTCAGCCCAATCAAAGTCAGAACTTGTTTTCTTTCTCCTGATTTTTCGGCAAATTGTGGATATGAAATTTGGCCTTTCGGTTGCTGCACGGCTGTACGCAAATTCTAAATCTTCCCACTCCCAGCTTGAATCATTTGTCAGGCTATAATATTTTTTACACAAACCCACAAAGCAATCAGCACAGTCATATTTCACACTCTTCTGAATAGCTTCTCTGAAAAGGGCTGAACAGGTTGCCACATCCAATCCATGTGGGAACCGTTCCACAAAGACTTCGAGGCTGGCGTTTTCCAACAACTGGCCATCCTCCCCGTCCCATTCTGTTGGCTGGCAGCAAAAAGCTGAACAGGAAGACAAGTAATCCTGAAACACACAGGCAAACACTGAGCACGTGCACACATATAGGCAGAAGTAAGAACCCCATCCGCATAACCTTTCCACAAAGTCAAGAAAGTAAGAACTCTGCAGATGGGATATGCAGGAGTTTTTGTACACATGCCTTCATACTTGTTTCCGCATTTGTTGTTGTTGCAGATTGTGGATGGAATAATGTGGATGTGTTTTCTGCATTATATGTGCACATGCCCCAAGAATAGCAAAAATGAAGATGAAGAACACTCTATATAGTCTATCCTCTGGAACCGACCCGTTTCTGTAATCCAAAAGTACAACAAAGATGGGTCCATTTAGATCCTGAAACAGGAAAGGATTTAATACATCACCCTGACCCTGAAACCCAACAGGGACTGTTTGATTACTGCGATTCTGAAACAGAACAGGGACTGTTTGATCACTGTGATTCTGAAACCCAACAGTGACTGTTTGATTACTGTGATTCTGAAACAGAACAGGGACTGTTTGATTACTGCGATTCTGAAACAGAACAGGGACTGTTTGATTACAGTACTGCGATTCTGAAACGGAACAGGGACTGTTTGAGATCACTGTGATTCTGAAACCCAACAGTGACTGTTTGATTACTGTGATTCTGAAACAGAACAGGGACTGTTTGATTACTGTGATTCTGAAACAGAACAGGGACTGTTTGATTACTGCGATTCTGAAACAGAACAGGGACTGTTTGATTACTGTGATTCTGAAACAGAACAGGGACTTTGATCACTGTGATTCTGAAACACAACAGGGACTTTTTGATTACTGTGATTCTGAAACACAACAGGGACTGTTTGATTACTGTGATTCTGAAACACAACAGGGACTGTTTGATTACTGTGATTCTGAAACCCAAACTACTACTGTTTGATTACTGTGATTCTGAAACACAACAGGGACTGATGCATTACGATGACCCTAAAACAGAATGGACTGATACATTACGATGAACCTGAAACAGAACGGACTGATACATTAAGGTGACCATAAAATAGAATGGACTGATGCATTATGATGACCCTGAAATAGAATGGACTGATACATTATGATGAACCTGAAACAGAACGGACTGATGCATTACGATGACCCTGAAATAGAATGGACTGATGCATTATGATGACCCTGAAATAGAATGGACTGATGCATTACGATGACCCTGAAATAGAATGGACTGATGCATTATGATGACCCTGAAATAGAATGGACTGATGCATTACAATGACCCTGAAATAGAATGGACTGATGCATTATGATGACCCTGAAATAGAATGGACTGATGCATTATGATGACCTGATGCATTACGATGACCCTGAAATAGAATGGACTGATGCATTATGATGACCCTGAAATAGAATGGACTGATGCATTATGATGACCCTGAAATAGAATGGACTGATGCATTACGATGACCCTGAAATGGACTGATGCATTATGATGACCCTGAAACAGAACGGACTGATGCATTATGATGACCCTGAAATAGAATGGACTGATGCATTACGATGACCCTGAAATAGAATGGACTGATGCATTACGATGACCCTGAAATAGAATGGACTGATGCATTATGATGACCCTGAAATAGAATGGACTGATGCATTACGATGACCCTGAAATAGAATGGACTGATGCATTATGAAGACCTTGAAATAGAATGGACTGATGCATTACGATGACCCTGAAACAGAACGGACATAATATGTGACCCTGAAATAGAATGATGCATTATGACGACCTTGAAATAGAACGGACTGATACATTACGATGAACCTGAAACAGAACGGACTGATACATTACAATGACCCTGAAATAGAATGGATTGATGCATTACAATGACCCTGAAACAGAACGGACTGATGCATTACGATGACCCTGAAACAGAACGGACTGATGCATTACGATGACCCTGAAACAAAACAGACATACATTATGGTGACCCTGAAATAGAATGGACTGATGCATTATGATGACCCTGAAATAGAATGGATTGATGCATTACAATGACCCTGACATAGAATGGACTGATGCATTGCAATGACCCTGAAACAGAACGGACTGATGCATTACGATGACCCTGAAACAGAACGGACTGATGCATTACAATGACCCTGAAATAGAATGGATTGATGCATTACAATGACCCTGAAATAGAATGGACTGATGCATTGCAACGGCCCTGAAATAGAATGGACTGATGCATTATGATGACCCTGAAATAGAATGGACTGATGAATTATGATGACCCTGAAATAGAATGGATTGATGCATTACAATGACCCTGAAATAGAATGGACTGATGCATTGCAACGGCCCTGAAATAGAATGGACTCATGCAAAGCTTTGACACTGTGCCACATCAGAGACTTGTACATAAACTAAGAGGTTATGGTGTAAATGGCAACCTGTTGTCTTGGATAGAAGATTTTCTACATGGACGTACTCAGTATGTTAATGTTAATAATTCTTGCTCGGATAAAATACAAGTTACAAGTGGAGTTCCCCAGGGAAGTGTCCTTGGCCCTACCCTTTTTATTTATTATATAAATGACTTGCCAGAAAAAGTTGAAAGTGAAGTTAAAATATTTGCAGATGATACAAAAGCCTATTCCACAGTAAATGATAATATGAAATCAAAAGAAAACAAATTCAGAAGTGTATTGACTCTTTGGTTGATTGGTCAGAGGAGTGGCTGATGAATTTTAATAGTCAAAAATGCAAGGTGATGCATCTTGGAAAAAAGAACCCAATGCATGAGTATTTTATGAATGATGGTGGTGTCAGAAGGGTTCTTGAGAGCACAAATGCGGAGAAAGATCTTGGTGTTATAGTTGATCCATTACTATCTTTTGAACCACACATCAACGATACTGTTAAAAAGGCAAACCTTTTAGCTGGTCTACTAATCAGAACAATAACTAATAAATCAAAGGAAATTATGCTACCTCTTTATAAAACATTAGTACGCCCCTTATTAGAGTATGGAAATCTTCTGTCTGGTGTCCCTTTTTTGAGAAAACATGATGATCATTTAGAAGGTGTCCAAAGGAGATTTACGAAAACAATTATTGGAACCAGAGATATGGACTATGAGGACAGACTAAAGTATTTGGGAATACCTAGTTTGGAATACAGACGTCTAAGAGGCGATTTGATTGAGGTGTATAAAATTCTTAATAAGTTCCTAACACAACTAAAACTTTACTAACTTTAACTGACGAGGAGAGAACACGAGGGCATGATTTTAAACTAACAAAAAAACTAAATAACAGTCGTTCAGCTCAAAACTTTTTTACTAACAGAGTAATAACTGCATGGAACAATCTTTCTAATGAAACTGTAAATCACTAAATATGTTCAAAAATCTTATTGACAAAAAATTTAATACTATTATGTACTCCACAAATTTGGAGAAATAAAAACAAACAAAAAAACCAAAACAAATACACAAAAGCCGTAGTAATTCACGGGCAAAAAAAAGAAAAAAGAAAATAATATTATAAATTTATTTATATTTGAGAAAAATATCTAGAGGGCAAAAGGCTTCATAAGCCTACAGAGCCTAAACTGATATGATATGATAATGATGACCCTGAAACAGAACGGACTGATGCATTACAAAGACCCTGAAATAGAATGGACTGATACATTATGATGACCCTGAAATAGAATGGACTGATGCATTACAATGACCCTGAAAATGAAATAGAATGGACTGATGCATTATGATGACCCTGAAACAACGGACTGATGCATTACAATGAGTCAATGACCCTGAAATAGAATGGACTGATGCATTACTTACAATGGACTGATGCATTACAATGACCCTGAAATAGAATGGAAGGAAAGAAGGGTTCGTACTCACCGACATTGGCGATTTTGTACGATAGTAACTTCCCCAAGAAATCAAAATTTTGAGTGACGAATATTAATAGAGAGCACGGTCGCTGTCTGCGAAGTTGTCCGTCTGCTTGCGCGTAAGGCTAAAGTTAACAGTCAAAACAGTTGTCTTTTTACTGCATACAAAGCAAATGTTCGTAGAACTTTGTGCTCGCAAAATGCTTTTCGTGGCAGAAACTGTAACCTGGCAAATCATTTTAGATGTCTCAAACTAATAATATGTGTGAATTTACTTTTCGTATTTTTGCTATGAATTCATTTACTAGAAATCCTGCCCCCTCTCCCTCCCCCCCCCCCCCCCCCCCTGCTACCCTCTGAATTCACACTTTCTCCTCCCATTTTCTGTTTGTTTGTTTGTAATTATCATTCCTGTCTCCCCCCCCCCCCCCCACACACTATCTTTTTTCAATCACCCACTTCTTTTTCTCTGCAAGCATTGCCATTGATGAGATTGTACTCACTATTTCTAACTTCCACCCTCTCTCCACTCTCCCGCCTCTCCCTCCCTCTGACACTTTTGAACTGTATTCAACAACAATTAATTTTTTTAATTTTCTGTCTAGACCTGATCATTTGGAGACTGATCGATTGTGAAGAGGGGGAGTATTGTTGTGTTGTCTATATTGTTTGAAAAATACATTTTGGTTGAAATATGACATGACTAAATTGTTCTGTTTTGTCTCGTCAATAAAATAACGTCACTTTGCACTTGTTGTGTATTTGTTTGTGTGGTACTGTAAGCTGTATGGTTTGTAGGACCTACAAGACTATCAATCAACAATGAACTTGCTTTACCTTCCACATTATATTACCCATACCACTCAGTCACAAAAATGAAGTTGAAAAACTTCAACCGACAAAGTAACCAGCCATTTAAACGTACTCTCAGTTTTTAAGAGCTGGAAGTACAGAATAGAGTTATGGACTTATTCGCCAAGAAGGGCATCTCCGAGCGGCAGATATGTCCTTTGCCGGCTATTACGCCCTGTACCTGCCCCGCCCTGTACCTCCCTTGCCCCTCACATCTTATAGGCTCCCGTCCTCCTTGTGTCCAGCTTTGGGCAATACACCTACACACCCTTGAGTCCTGACTGCGGGGTGCAAATCCTTTTCCGGGATGCACACCCTTAATTGGTGGTGGTGGGGTATACACCCTTAACACAGAAACATGTCTTCCGCTCGGCGACATTTAAGCCCCACGTGGCTCATTTTGTGCTACAATGTCTTTTCTTTTAGTATTAGACCCCCTCATTTACTGGGATGTACACCCGTAATGAATGGGGTGTACACCTTTAACTCGGAGACATGTCTGCCGCTGGGCAACATTAAAATCCCACGTGGCATAATTTGTACTGTAATGTCTTCTATGGACTCTCTCTCTCTCTCTCTCTCTCTCTCTCTCTCTCTCTCTCTCTCTCTCTCTCTCTCTCTCTCTCTCTCTCTCTCTCTCTCTCTCTGTGTGGAATCTTTCCCAAAGCCAGCTACTAAGATGTCCTCAAGTCCTTTTGGCCGAGAGAGAGGTAGGCCTAATGTAAATGATGTAGGCGGCCCCTCTCTATTATCCGAATGCTATTGAAACAACAGTGCAGCATACATATTCGGTGATGATATCTTGCCAGCTCTTCAGTAGGCCCTATTCCACAACCTGTCTCATCCGCCGACATGAATGAATGAATGAAAAATGGTGTTTTACTGACGTTCTCTCGGTCACAGACACATATAGGACATTTGTAAATACAAAGATGGTGGGAACAATACTGGCTACAATGCCCGGAGGCAGTGCAACACCAGTAAAGTCCCGAGTTTTTAACGATAGATAGGTGTAGCGGTAACCACGCCTCGGTTAATCCTCATCGGCCACTTACATCAGTGCAATTGTCTCATCCGACAAATATCATATAGTGCCTATAGGGGAAGACGGGGTAAAAAGCCCATGGGCGGGTAAGAAGCCCATGCTAATTATCTCATGAAATTAAGCAAATTTCAGTCACATTTTGTCCATGAGCCGAGTGTTAATGTTTAGCATTCGTCTCAAGGGCAAATTTGACTGAAATTTGCTTCATTTCATAAGATAATTGGCATGGGCTTCTTACCTGCCCATGGGCTTTTTACCCCGTCTTCCCCTATATGAATAAAAAAAAGAACATTGCCTAAGCAAAGAGACTAAGGCCGGGTTCACATTAGACGCGTAAGTTCCGTACGGAAAACCCTAGTGGGAGGAAGAAGGATACAAAGTTTACGCATATAGGGGAAATTCGGACACGTGCGCAAATCTTTTCCCTTCAAGTCTTTGTTTCACTTATTTATGGATTGCGCACGGGTTTCCGCATGGAACTGATATCCGCTTATGTGTGTACACGGCCTAACAGAAGACACGCTGATAAATATACAGGCCTATTTGCCCATGAGACGAATGCTAAACATTAGTTGTCTCATGGGCAAAATCAGTGTGACTGAAACTTTTCTTCATTTCATGAGATAATTGGCATGGGCCTTTTACCCAGTCTTCCCCTAGCTATCGTTAACATTTCAAAACGCACGCTGTCTCCCTTTATTTATTATTGGGACACGACTGCATGAGAGAGAAAATGTTTGAATAACTTCTCAAGGAAGAAACTTAGTAAGCAACCCCCGTTGCTGTCCAGTGGTGTAATACCGCCTGTTGCCTACTATTCTGTGACTTACTAATGTCGTTGAACAAGTTATATTAAATGCGCTGCTACATGTAAAGCACTGGGGACTGCTCGCTCGTCGTTTCCGTGAACATGATATTATATTCGCAGTGAAGTCATCCAGTTTTTGTTGTTGTTTTGTTTTGTAAGGCAAATAGGTATGTAGGGGAAGACGGGGTAAAAAGCGCATGGGCGGGTAAGAAGCCCACCCCAATTATCTCATGAAATGAAGCAAATTTCAGTCTCATTTTTCCCATGAGACGAGCGTTAATGTCTAGCATTCGTCTCATGGACAAATTTGACTGAAATTTTCTTTATTTCATGAGATAATTGGGGTGGGCTTCTTACCCGCCCATGCGCTTTTTACCCCGTCTTCCCCTATTGCATCATTTTATACAATTGCCTTAGGTTTTGTACTCTTCTGTTCTCATTTTATTCTAACTCCGGTCAGAGCTGAGCATGACTGATACATATAGGGGACGACGGGGTAAAAAGTCCATGGACGGGTAAGAAGCCCATGCCAATTATCTCATGAAATAAAGCAAATTTCAGTCACATTTTGCCCATGAGACGAGTGTTAATGTTTAGCATTCGTCACATGCGCAAATTTGACTGAAATTTGCTTTATTTCATGAGATAATTGGCATGGGCTTCTTAGGGGAAGACGGGGTAAAAAGCGCATGGGCGGGTAAGAAGCCCACCCCAATTATCTCATGAAATAAAGAAAATGTCAGTCAAATTTGCCCATGAGACGAATGCTAGACATTAACGCTCGTCTCATGGGCAATCCCTGTAGAGGCGAATAGGGGTATACCTTATAAGTTCAGGCCGATAGATTTCCGGGTGGTTTCACAGAGTTGGTGCGGCCATAGGCGCTTTCACTTTATACTATTTATAAGGATAGATATGCTAGACATAACACTTCCTTCCCCCTTATTGGAAAGGTCGAAACGAACGATCGCACTGACGGAATTATATGTGCGCGTAACAATGACAGCCTGTGTAGTTAAAAGTCCATCGCGTGACAAAGCTTCTTAGAATGTCTTCAAGTCTTCAATAAGTTCATGTCACGCCGTCTCAGTAGGCCTAAACATTACAGTACGTGACTAAGAGGTTGCGCAATGCGGAAAATAAAATAATAAGAAAACTAATTGGGGTCAAAGTGTGTGTGGAAAAAACAAAACAAAAATAAAGTGTATGTGTGGAGGGGGTGGTGGACCATAGACCTTTGTTCACAGTATCCAGGCAAGACCAATTCGGCTACCGTAGCGGTCCCCGGGGCCAAACCCCGACCGGCACAGCTCCTGCCCTTCATTTACCACTACTTTGATCTATGGCCCCCTAGTCAGAGATTAGAAAGACAAGTTGTTGAGCTCCCTCTTGAAAGATACTGAGGGAGCCTCAGCTGCTGCTGCTTGAAGAGAGTTCCAAACTGGGATAGTTCTGGGGAAAAAGCTGTATTTGAAAGTGTTTGTTCTTGTTGTGATTTGATTGTATTTGAATGAGTGATTTGACCTAGCCGGTGCGGGTGTTGCCAGGGAGGAGAAACTGTTCCGCTTTCTGCCTGGATCTGATCTGGATTCATACGTCGCAGACGCCACTTTGATGTCTATGAGGTCGTTGACGACTTTGTACCTGGAATTGGGGTGTACTTTGTTTGATCAAACGAAAGTTACGAAAGTCTTAATGTACACCCATCATGATGATGATGATTAGATGTCTTCATAGATCCAATCGGTCTAGTGCCTTTCGGATCCGTCAGGCACACCGGTGTGGCGGTGTATTTTTTTTACCTCTATGAGATAAGTAGTCCTAGCCGGAAGTAGTCCTAGCGTAGCCAATCAGAATCGTTTGTTTGTCCGCCATTGTGAATTTTACGAAACTAAGTGCATGGATTTGTACATCGATTTCTCGGCAAATATGTAGATTTACACCCTCCTGCTCTATTTCTTGGTTCTTTCCGTGGTTAGGGATAGGGTTAGGGTTAGGGTTAGATGGGTACAGTTCGCATGCGAGAGGTAGATATTTAATGACAGGTACTTATTTATCATAACACCGATCATGTTTGCCTTATCGTTCTTGAGAAGAAAATGTTTCCGGTGTTGCATAAAATATTTTACCCATGAAATAAATATTATTTTCCTCGTTCAAGTTGTTTGCTGTTTGGGAAAGATTCGCCCCTAAATACATTCAGAGGCATCTTGTGGCATGCAGGAAGAACAGAAGATTCCTTGTGGTTATTTTTTCTTTATTTTCAAGAAGATTCATCATTAAATACTAAGAAGTCAGGGATGTTTTTCTAATATTTATTATTTATTTTTGTTTGCACGGATGGTTGTTTTTATCGTCCGCCATTTTGAAAAATACGAAACGAAGTGACATGGCTTTGTATCGATTTCTCAGCAAAAATGTAGCTTTACACCCTCCCGTTCTATATCTTGGTTCTTTCCGTGTATATTGAGCTGAGTAAATATCAATATTTAAATCAATAGTTGGGGTTTGGCCCCGGGGACCGCTATGGTAGCCGGATTGGTCTTGCCTGGATACTGTGAAACAAAGGTAAGCATTTTCGTTTTGCACCTTGGAAGGGTCTGTGACCCGAGTTATTGTGTCTTTAAATTAAATTATTTCCAAGTCAAATTACAACCACCCAAGTGTTTGCTTGCTTTATTCCCCATGTGAAACAAAGGTCTATGGTCCACCCCCCCACCCCCCTCCACACACACACACACACACGCGCGCACGCACGCACGCACGCACACACGCACACACACACACACACACACACACACACACACACACACACACACACACACTTTTTTTCCCACACACACGTTTCCCCAAATTAGTTTTCTAATTATTTTATTTTCCGCATTGCACAACCTCTTAAGTCACTGTAATGTCTACTGAGACGGCATGACAAGAACTTATTGAAGACTTGAAGACTTATTTATCACATGAATTGAGAATGTGAATGTGGTCTATGTTTCTTCTTAGAATTTTCATTAACTAGTTTACTCTTGTATAATTAATTGTGGGAGAGTGTGTGCGTGCGTGTATGTGTGTGTATGTGCGGCGTGCGTGCGTTCATGTGTGTGTGTGTGCCTGCGTGCATGCAGGCGTGCGTATGTGCGTGCGTGCGTGAGTGCGCGCGCGCGCGTGTGTGTGTGTGTGTGTGTGTGTGTGTGTGTGTGTGAGGAAGTATAGAGAACGTTGCGTGCAACCATCATGTTTATCTTACTTTCTAATGATTGATTATCTGTTTACCTTTAATGTTCTTGTTATCAATGTAAAGCGCACTGAGCTCATATTGAGAAAGAGCGCTATATAAATTCCCATTATTATTATTATTATTATGAAAGAAGAATGGCTCTAGTGCGCTTTTGAAGGGTACTTATTTCATGGTAGGTACTTATTTCTCTTGACACCGGAAGACGTTTTTGGACTTCTAACGCATGCGCAATGCACTTTTCTTTGGGAAACCACACGGTGTAAAGGAGCGGCTTGCACGTGAGTTTATAAAGATCCCAAGTTAATGTTGGAAATAAAGTTATTTTTCATGTTATAATGAATAGTTTGAGAGTTGGTGGTTTCTTAAAGTTTTAAGTTTTTGAAATCATTCCAAGATTGTCGTTATTGTCTTTTCCAGACGATAAGTTTTACCAAGAAAAACTCAGGATAACAGTATTAACACGTTCGCCATCTTGGAGACCCTCTAGTACTAGCCTTGTAGGCCTAAGCACCACTTTTTCTCAGTGAAAATGTTCTTTCATTTAGCATTTTTGATGATACTTGGAGGGGGGGGGGGGGGGGGGGGGGGGGGTCGTAACACAGAAACAGGTGAACAATCTTGCTGCTCAGATGATCAACTCAAAAGGGGGGATTCAGATCGGAAGGGGTAGCCGTATGCGTAGGGGGAGAGCTGGAGGGCCAGAGCCTCAGACTAGTCAGAGGGAGTTGAAGTAGAAGACAAGGAGTCTAGTAGGGTAGGGATGGGTGTCACAAAAAACATTGTCACGGCATCACATTGGGGCCTGATCAGCGGGACCTGCCTGGTTGGGTCATTTCTCCCTCCCCCCAAAGTATGTATCATTTTTGTATGCCTCGCCAGTATGGGACCCCTACACCGTGGAAGATGTCGGCAGAGTGGAGAAGGTGCAGCGACGGGCTGCCCGCTGGGTGGTGAACAGGCATCGCCAGACATCCAGCGTGGAAGATATGTACACCCAGCTGCACTGGACTCCACTCGCCGACAGGAGGCGGGCATAGACTGTCCACCTTCTTCAAATATCACCGGGGGGACATTCCCATCAACACCCCCTACAGCCCGTCTCTGAACCCGCCAACACGTCAAACAAGACAGTCACACGAGTTCACTTACCTCCTTCTCTCCTGCAAGACAAGTTATAGAAAGTTCTCCTTCTTTCCCCGGATCATCGGAGATTGGAACTCCCTACCCCCTGAGGCAGTGAGTAACATCAGCCTCAGTGGAGGGCTTCAAATCCCGGATCTAAGAAACACTCAAACAGTGCCCTCCCCTCCTCCCCCCCTCCCCTCCTCCCCCCTCCTCTCCCTTCCTCCTCCTTATACAAAGGCGTCTTATAGTCTGAAAATATGGTACAGCCACCACAATCAAGTTATCAACAGTTTGATTGGAGTAGCCCTAATCTGATACTAACCGTATCCCTTTCTAGAGCAAGGCAAAGGCTACTTCTTCCTCCCAGTTGGGGATATGTATCCTGATTCCCTCTCCATGCTCAGCGGTATTCATGGCGCACAAGATTAGATGCATGCTGTATAAAGCAAGTCCCTCCCCCCCCCCATGTGGGGTACCGGGGAGTCTTTTGTGTAAATAGTTCCCCCACCTTCAGGAAGTTCTGTGCTTGTAACTTCCTCTAATATGTCACTCTCTTTGACTCTGCCTTTTCCCTTTGCTTACTGTCATCTACTACTGATCTACTATCTTTCTGCCTTACCAGTCCATTCTCCTGCCTATTTTCACAAAACACTCCAGCCGAAGTCGGACTTGCTGGGCCTACTATTTCTTAGGTGCATAACGGCAGCATGCGCTCATAATTGACAGGAAACTGTCTTGAGCGATCGAAGAAGAAGAAGAAGAAGTATAATAAAGCAAGCAATGTTTCTTCTTGGTTTCAGGAATATCATCCAACAAGCAATCCACAATGGCTGACGAGGAACAACAGTTTGATTCTGCTGACTCTGGGGCTTCTCAGACCTACCCCAAGCAGTGCTCCGCTCTGAGAAAGAACGAGTATGTGGTGATCAAGGAACGCCCCTGCAGAATTGTGGAAATGTCCACCTCAAAGACCGGCAAGCATGGACACGCCAAGGTACTTAACTCTCTTGTGCGGTGAACGGTCGTGAACGTTAAAAAAAAATCTGATCGGAAACGTCTAGAACGTTCGGGAACGTACAGATTCTATGTGGCCGGTTTGGGCGCTTCCATTTTGTTTATATCACATGGCAGTCACGTGAGCGCTTCAGCCTCGCTTTCGCTATATATAGATTACACTTCCGTCCTGTTGCTTGCAATGGCTTCTACTTCTAGGCCGATTGGTTTGAAAGATATGAATTTTTGAAAATTAGTGACCGACTTCGGCATTTTCGCGATTTTTCCAATATGGATGACGAACAGTTATGGCGTCCATTGACTGAGGAAAGCGATGAATAGTCCTATTTTTGTGAAAGATGGGACTTATGAAATCGCGAAATGATGAGTAAGGAGTGTATTCTGACCTATTTCGGCAGCGAGCTTGTGTTTGTTCGATCGATGCGAATTTTTGAAGTCTTGTTACTGACATCAGCATTTTCCCGACTTTTACATCATGGATGATGAGTCGTTATTGCATCCACTGAGTGATGACAGCGATGAAAATTCCTTTTTTTGTGAAAGATAGGAATTATAAGATCGTGAAGTGAAAGGGTAAGTGAATGATTTTGATCTACATTTCCATTTCAGTCGTCTTAGGCTTCAACAGTCTGCAAAAGTAGGCAGTGAATGACTAGTGAATGCAGTTTGCGAATACACTTTGGCAATATGATTTTTTTTGTGGAGCCATGCATCCCCATAACATCTTGAAATTCATTTTGCAAATCAGACAGACATCTCGGCAACACATTCAAAACAAAAAACCCCACAAAATCTGGTAGTGTATATTTTATTTTATTATTTTTCTGACGCTACCCCGCCTTTTGTATGGGGTGACGTCCCTTGGGTTAGGATTTCAGAGGTGATTGAGAGCACAGAGCGTCAGGCACAAGAGGGTTAAATTGTAAAAAACAGGCATGCCGCATGGTAGACCTCCGTGAATCGTGGAAAATCTGCGAAAGTGAAATTGACAATAACAACAAAAGATATAATAAAAAAAAAACGGGGTAAAAATTCGCTCGGGTGCCTAAAAATTACGTGCATTAAATTCTATGCAATCGCTTCGCGGAACCGGATGTGAATGACTGAACAAGCAACTTCCCGCCGAAGTTAGCAGCTGTGCGCAGCCTAGTTCACGCCACACGTTTCCAGATTTGTGATCCTAGTGCTTCTTTTTCTTCTTCTTCATTTTGACGCCTAACTTCATCATTTTAGTTTGAGTCGACATCTTTCTTTCAGATTTTCTCTGCGCCACTAATTGATCATTTGATGAAAATGTCGAGCATGACATGTTCTTAGATCCTGAATGGGGAGGAGTGGGGTGTGTGTGTGTCTAGATTGACATGGTTCGTGGGGTCCTTTCAGGTGCTTTAAAGTGCTGTGAAATTGATCAGTCATCAAAAGGCCTGTTAAGTCCTTTATATCAGCAAGGAGGTCCTTTCAAATCAGTCAAAGGTCCTTTTAAAATTGGTGCGGTCAGTTTAAATCCTTTAATCGGGCCAAAAAACAAAACTAAGTACCTTGTCATAAGAAATGAACTCCAAAAAATATATTAAATGAAATAAAATTTGCCAAAAATCGATCGCCTTCGTATCTTTCGAGCAGACGATCTAATTTTAATAGTCACTGTAAATCCGGTCACGTGCGCGAGATTCGGCGAGATATCTTATGCGCCATGTAGAAATTCTTCCCACATGTGGCTGCTTCAGTGCTTGTTTTCAAGTAAAAAGTGTAAAAATGCCTGGAAAGTGTTCGTTTTCAGGATCGTTGGCTGAGAGGACATTTATAAGGACTGGGTCCGAAAAGTGATGGACAACAAACATGCAGTTCGTTGTGCATATTGTGAAAAAAACATCAACATCTTGTCAATGGGAGAGTCGGTGCTGAAACAACATGCAAAGACTGAAAATCACAAGAAAGCTGAAAGAAGGCACAAGGCGGAATCGAGGTGCAATGTGACCGACTTTTTTTGCAAGTAGCAGAAATACTACTGTAACAACAAATGAATCAGCTCAGCCAAAAAAAAAAAAAAAAAAATCTGCTCAGCCACAATCGCCGGCGTCTGGCTCTGCGCCCACCACGTCTGCAAGTACAACTACAAACAAGGTTTAAATAGGTCCTTTAAAAAATTTTGCTGGTCCTTTAAAGGTCCTTTTAAGGTCCTTTTTTGGCACTCTTCCAAGTCCCCACGAACCATGATTGATATGTGTTGTTTCAGTGCATGTTTAGGTCAGGCCAGGTCAAGTAGGACGACTAGGCCTCGCGGCCTCTCAAGCGTCATTTCTTTTTATTTAAATTTTTATATATTCAGTTGGCACAGCTGTGACGGTTCTAGTAGACTAATGGTATTTTAATTTACTAAGTTTGGGGTCTTTGTCCAGGTGGTTTTTAAATTTGTTAGTATCAGATGCAAGTTTTGTTTGAGCAGGAAGTGCGTTCCAATAGTTAGTTACTCTGTTTCTGAAAAAGTGTCTCCTGATGTTAGTTCACTGTGTTAGTATTTTTAATTCATGATTTCTAGTCTTTAAAAAAATTGAGATCTGGAACAAGCTTTTGTTAGTATTGTCAGGACTGTTAAGAATTTTATAAACATTGATTAGGTCACCACAAACTGACAAAGTCTTCTGTATTTCAAGTATCGGATGGTAAATCATGATTGCGTAGCTTTTCACTATATGTTTAAAGTTTCTACAGCATGGTAAACCCCTTTGCCTCCTTAATTTAAAGCCTAATGTATGATGTTTTCCCTTGTGCTGTGCAAAAATTTCTTGGGTGTGAAAGTTGAAAGAAAACATGTCTGTTCATGAGTGCAATAGATATTTTTAATATTGGGCCAAAATGAAAATTTATGTTTGTGCAAAAGACATCATTTCTTGCTTATCTATTGTCTTCATTTTACGGTTACATTTCAGTGACACTTCCAGCAACTTTTTTTTTATGCTATTAAAGAGAGATCAAGGCTTCTGGTGTTCTGCAGTTGTTTTTTTTAACTAATTAAAAAAAATTGTGAATGGAAATTGAAATTAAAAAAACCTGTTTCTGTATAACTAGTGGAAGCCACCTGAACTTTGAGTTAAAGCTTTTTCTCATCTATTGGCCACTGCAACGACCACCTTTTGCAAGAGTGAATGCCACTGGTGTGTGGGGGAAGAAAGCTGACCAAACAAGGGCACAACTCTCACCAATGACCCTATTTGAGGCCACTGAATGGCTGCCTTTTGCAAGAGTGAATATCCTTTTGGATACTGACCAACAAGGGATTAACTTTTGCCGTCAAGGGTGCAAGCAGAACTGTCAGAGGATCTGCAAATTTAAGAGGATTGAGAATCTTTCACAGAGGATCGACTTCTACTGTCAGAGGTTTTGCCTTGAGTGTTATTTTGTTGTTAAATTACAATCTTTAAGTGATTGAACTGTTCATTAAGCCATTTTGGCCATGTTGGGAACTGATTGCTCTTGGTGGCCCTTGTATCACACATTTCAGAGGATTGAACTTCAGACTATTCTGATGCCTGAGGGTGTCAATAACCCTTGTTGCAATGGCCAGTAGTATGAGTTTATTGCTCGCCTGTAAAAATAGGAATTCTGCTCTAATTAATAAGTCAACACCCAAAAAAGTTTAAAGTAAAAGTTTAGCATGTAAAGGCGGGGAAAGGACACTTCTAAAATATCTTTAAAACCCCCCCAAAAAAAACTGGTCTTGATTTTTAAAGAATTAATAATTTAATGAAAGCTCTCCTTGTGTGTGTGTATGTGCAGGTGCACCTTGTGGCCCTGGATGTGTTCACTGGGAAGAAGTATGAAGACATCTGCCCTTCAACCCACAACATGAGCGTCCCCATTGTGAACCGTCAAGAATACACCGTAAGTAGACATCACCACATAGACGTGTGTGTGTGTGTCAGACAGAATTGATTATAAACTAAACACACTTTGCTATAAATCTATCCACCAAGCTGTTCCATCTTACCTCTGCGACAATATTTCCATTTATACGCCAGCTCGCATATTACGTTCAGTTTCCGACCCTCTATCTCTCCAGATCCCTAGGTGTAAGCTTTCAACTGTTGGTCGGCGCTCTTTTAGTGGTATTCTTCTGCGTTCCCAGGCAGGCCATAAGGCCACTATGGGTACGTATGTGTCCTTTTTCCAGTTTTCACTGGTGTCCTCGTTGCATTCAGCCGACACATTCCGATTTCGGATGAGCTCAAAGTAGAAAACTATATATAATATGGAAGATTGTTTTAGAGAAAAGGCAGGAGAATGCTCCAAAAAAGTCAGAAAGATAGTAGATGACATAAAGCAAGGAAAAAGGCAGTCAAAGAAAGAGAGAGAGATTAGAGGAAGTTACAAGCACAGAACTTCCAGAAGCTGGGGGAACTATATGTACGGAAGACCCCCCGGTATCCCCACGAGGTGGATTAGCGGTAGAATTCTAAAGAACAGCTGACTGAAAATCCTTACAGGAGAATACTCTCTGCAAAAGTTACAGTTGCAGTTCATCCTACTAAAGGGCAGTACTTGTTGTGGGAGACTTGTGCAACATTAATCAGAGGTCCCTATTCATAGATTTCCGTTTTCTGACATCACGGTAAGACCAGAGGCATTTGTGGTGACATTTATTGTTTTTGACATTGTTTTGGTGTGTTTGAAAGGCGTGGTTGATAACATTTAGTCATTCACTCAGTTTTAATTCTATCTTCAAAATCAGGGGGTCAGAATCAGTGGGCAAAATATGTCTACACTTGTAGGGGGTCACATCTCTATCATTAATGTTTTGACATTTTCTTTTTTAAGCTGTGCATTAGGTGAAACTAGTCGCATTCAGCGGCACACTGGTCTGAATCTGGATGCGTCAGAGTAGCAGTTTTGAGCGTCATTGATGCACGCTTGTGCATCAAAATTTAACACACGCCAGTTTGATTACAGGCGGTTAGCGTGACGGACAACTACCTGTGCCTGATGGACGACGTTGGCAACACGCGTGAAGACCTCAAGTGCCCTGCCCCGGACTCTGACGTGTACCCTCTCATCAAGGACAAGCTGGAGAGGCTGCAGGCCACCGATGAACCTTTCATGGTAAGATTAACTCACTCGGGACTGGACGAATTATTTCCCCTTGTTCTGTGGGGACTGGGCATTTGACTAGGTTCGTAAAATAATCACCAAAACCAAGTTATGAAGAGTTAGGCATCAATATTTTCAGAAAAGATTAGCAACACCATGCACTAAGCGATTGTAAAATACCAGATTCCTTACCTTCGTCGTTTGTCTCCTATTGACGAAAACAGCTAACACATAGAAAGAAGGAAAATTTCACATTCCGATCTTTGACCTCCCTCTACAACCAAAGCTGAATGTAAAGTCTGCAATGATTGGTTGATTTCAAGAGAGGCAAGGTCAAAGCAAACTGAAAATAGGTTATGACTTCGTACCGGAAAGCTGGTTACACGCCAGAAATCAAAACCTCTTGAAAACTCTTATGAGCTGGATCCGGGCCATTCATCATAAACGGTTGTGCGAGCCATGAGCCGGATCCGGCTCATTCGCCCCGAGTGAGTTAAAAAAACCCAGAGATGCTTACCATCGCAGAGTGTCCTTATTTGTCTTGGAAAATAATAAAATCGGTCGTGATGTTTCGGAAATACGATTTTCACCCGCCAGTCCCCGTTATAAAAAATCACTGATTAGAGAAATATGAAAGTATTAAAACTGCTGAAATTGTGGATTGCAGCCATTTTGAGTGGCCAACGTTACTTCCTTGCTTGAAAATAATGGCGGTACAGGCCCCACAGCTTGAAGCGAGATGCAATTTTGACTTTAACGCAAAATGTTTTCCACCCAAAAGAAGAAAGGACCTAACTAGTATATTCTCCTCCGAAGTCGAAGTGTGGCTGCTCACGTGGCGGGGTAATAAAAAACGGTCACACACGTAATGTTCTCATCCCTAGCTGGTGCATTTGTACCATTGTGTTCAAGTGCTTCGGCTGTTGGGATGATCCCTGGATTCTTTAAGCCAGGGTAAGACAACAAACTAGTATATTCTGTCAAACGATCCTAAGCACACAAAAGGGCTGCTCATTATGCTATAGAAGAGTGCAAAAGATCGATTTTCTTATATTTTATGAACTGTGCTCATGTGAATTGGCATAGCAAGAGAAACCACATGATGATAGTAACAAGTAGCTTAGTAAGCAACATTTTCTTGCCATGTTCCATGATCAATTCCGGGTTTGGGGTGGTGGGCCTGTTCCTGAAAATCGAAAATTGGGTAGGCATAAAGAATTTGAACACTTTTCTCTTTCACATCGTAGCTTTCGGGTAGCATCGCGCTCCATTCAGCGTTGACTGCTGTCACATGGGTGCATTGAACTATGAGTTGCTTTTCAATGATGATAATAAAAAAGTTTTATGGTAACTTCTCTGCCACTACCAGAAAAATGAGCAAAGATGAAAGTTTTGCGGACTCGCCTGTGGGTTTGATGAGTAGGGTTTTGAAAAGCGGAGTGAGAGACTGTTGCATGGGGTGGCTATGCTATAGGTATGTGTCCTAGGTTGTCCATACTGTTGTCTGTCTTCAGGTGACGGTGCTGAAGGCCATGGGGTGGCTATGCTATTGGTATGTGTCCTAGGTTGTCCACACTCTGTTGTCTGTCTTCAGGTGACGGTGCTGAAGGCCATGGGGGAGGAGTGCGTTGTGGGCACCAAGCAGGACAAGGGGCAGGGGGACAAGCCATAGTCCCCCGCGCCTCAAGGGCCCCACCCCCACCCTTCTTCTTCCTGTAGCAAGGGACAGGAATTTTGGAAACCAAAAGGGGCACCGCGCAACAGTCGACAAGACTGACCACTTGTTCCTTATCCGGCTGCAACAACACTGTGGGCTATGGCATTTCTTTTCTTCTGTCTCCCCTCCTCTTTACTCTCTCTTTCTTTTAACTTTTTTTTCTTCTTTGGAACCCTGATTATATTATGAAAAACAACCTCACTGAACAAGTGTTGCTTTTTTTCTTCTTTTTTTCTCTCCGTTACGGAATGAGAAGTTTCTTGGATCAAGAGTGTGAATTTCTTTGATGACTAATTACTCGTTTAATTACTGGTGTTCGTGTTGTTCATTGCTCAGCCAAGGCCCTGTCCCCGTCTTGTAGCTGTTGGGCTGCGGCAGTCTACTTTTCAATTTGAAAATATAAAATAGAAGTGGACCCAAACTCAGGAAATGCTGTTTTCAAATCGGGATAGTGTGTGACTGACTTGGATGGCCAATATGATCATTGCGGGTCGTGAGGTGTGGCCCTCGTTCAAAAACCCTTCCAACCTAACCCCACCCCCCAATCTCTCTTGGTTCTTTTGTTTTGTTGTTTTATTTCATTGAAAGACGAGTCTGCATTTTAGGTGTAAGGAAATAAAAAAGATATTAACCAAAGCAGTCAACCTTACTCTGTAAGTAGAAAAAGTTTATTTCGAGATCTACCCTAAAAAATCATGGACTATTAAAAGAATGCACTTTAAATTAAACTATTATTGTCTCTGCATTTTTAAACCGAAAATAAAACCCATTGGAATCTTGATATGATTCTGCATTGGGGACTTGTTGATCTGATGTGGTTTTCTGATTTTTCTTCCATTGGCTGTGATGATGCAGAGTCCCCCCCCCATTAAATTCATTCGGGTTACAACCCACGGTTTAGGATGTTAAGGACAGTAGCTAGTACACATTCAGTTGTTAGTGGACCTTTAAAGGGGCACCCTGACGGATGAGTTTTTGCAAGAAACACGAGATCATAAGTCATAAGTTTCTTTATTGTCCATTAGCATTGTACAACGCACATGGAAACTTGTCTTCCACCATGTAAAAATAAAAATATTAAATAAAAGTATGAAACATAAATTTACATTGACAAAATATGTAACTCTCACACCACACCCAATCATTCATCCGCTCTCTTGCTGACTCATCATGCAACCCACCACCACTTCCGTCTTCATTTTTCACCTTCTTTTCTTTTTTCCTTCCTTTCCTCGTTTTTTCTTTTATTCCTTTTCACTCCTCCCCCCCCCTTCCTTTTTATTTTTATTTTATTTTAGGTAGGCTTTTCCCCGCTCTCTTTCATCCTATTGTCTGTGTGGCTGACTAAGATGGACATTTCCAGGAGCCTTAAGTGTTGTTATTTGATACAAAAATGTCTGGGTTTCTGTGTGACCTAGTCTTTGGTGTACTGACACATTCATACTGTGTGAAGCTGGTGTGTGTGTGGGAGAGAGAGAGTGTGTGCGTGTGCGTGTATGTACGTGCATGTGCATGTGCATGTATATATGCGCATGTGTATGTGTGTGTGCAAGTGGATAAACGTATGCATTAAAAGAGTTAAGTGGACAATCACTACAACAACAACAGTGATAATGATGAAGATGATGATAATAATGAATAAGTAAAATGGGAACCACCACCACTACCAATACTAATGTTAGTAATAATAAGAAAAACAAAAATGATGATGATAATAATGATGATAATGATGGGGACAATAGGCCTACTTCTGATAATGACATCAATAATAGCATCAATCATAATAGCAAAAATGATAATAATGACTTATAATGTTGAACAAGATAACACAGAAACACACCCACGTCCATACACTCACACCCACACATACACACACACACACAGACACATATGCGCGCACATGAGATCACCAGAAAGACAGCCTTTTAAAGGATCGGAACACTCACTTTGCTCTGGTTTGCTATAAATCAAAACGGCGATTCTTCCTTGGCAGAGTTGCCGAAGAAAGAAGCCATTTTGGTGGAGGTCACTCAAGAGTGATTGAAGCTTTTTCTTTGTTGTGCAGTAAAAAACAGATTGGAGCTATTTTCTTTGTTGTGAGCGAAATTCCTTTTGGTAAACTGTATAAAATAGCTTTTTAAAAAAAGGCTTGTATTGTGGACATTTCGTGCAATCGATTTGGTCTGACTCTGGCGGCCATTAGACAAGTGAAGGCACATGTCTTCTGTCTCACTGAAAGAATCTTGACTTCCAGCACCTCCGCCAAGGAGGAATCGCCGATTTGATGGTTTGATTTATAGGAAACCAGAGCAAAGTGAGTGTTGCGATCTCTGTAAAGGGTGTTTTCCTGGTGATCTCGACGTGTTTCTTGCAAAAACGTGTCCGTCAGGGTGCCCCTTTAAGATTGTCGTTGTTTTGTAACTTAATAAAGTTGAAGGACGTTATAACATATTTATTATTTTTTTTATTGCAGTGCTATTGTCTGTCTGCCCTGACGTGGCGTGGCTTAGGCGATGATGACAAACAAGTTGGTTGAAAAGCTTTAATGCTTATTTTCAGATTTTTTAAAATCATTTATCTGAAGAAGTGGAATATATGTTGTGACGAAACATTCTGTAATGGTTAGTGTTATTGAACACTTGGAAATCGCTGGGTTGTTGGGCTTCCAGACTTGCTAAAACAATCTGTGGGCAAGGTCGTACAACATCAGGCTGTTCTAGTCAGCAGTTTTGGAGAAGGAACAAAAATAAAAGTCAGTAGTTGTGTTCTCATTCGTCGTGAACTAGTCATTGCAGTCAAAATTGTACCAGGTTGTGCTTTTTTCGTTCCAGTATCTAACTATTGCCCCCGGAACAGTGTTTGTCATGTTTGCATTCTTTCTCATCCCTCATTTAATGAAGAAGAAAATAATGTCAAATCATTCCTTGCTTTCTTTTGTGAAGACTTGTTATGCAAAAGTATTGATTGGAGAATAAATTCCCCCCCTTCATTCCCCAAACCAATGATGTATTCTGATATTATCAACAATGTATTGTCAACTATTGAAAAACATGACACTGAACATGTATGTATTTTACACTACAGTATTCTGGTAGTCTGACGTCTGTGCTGTAAACAAGTCATGGCATTTCCCCTGCATTTGTGTCAATATAAAAAATGCATCATTATTTAAAAATTTAAAAAACACCAAGGAAAGTTCAAATGCCAAAATGTAACTGCTTTTAACCCCTTCGCTACCGCCTACTACTTGCGCATGCGCCGCCGGTTTGCCGCACGATTTCTGAACGCGGCAATATCGCTGCTTAGCTGCGACGTATATGTACGTCGGTGGCAAGTACTGAAGCGCTATAGAGGACGTATATATACGCCGTCGGCAGCGAAGAGGTTAAACACTACTGGTATGGGTATTTTAAACCAAACTGTGTTGTGTGGGTCTTTTTTCACGTGCCATGTGGCATCTACCTCAGTTATTTGGGCACAGGTTTGAGATGAAGTGTCTTTTTACATCGCATAAGCGCATAGGACGAGCTGTGTTAACCAAAGATAGATGATATGACAGCGAAATCAAACGTCAAGATAGATATGACAGCAAGATCAAACGTCATGACAGCGAAATCAAACGTCAAGATGATATGACAGCAAGATCAAACGTCAAGATAGATAATGTGACAGCAAAATCAAACGTCATCTACTGATCTAGGTTAGCTTTTTGTTTGTTTTTTATTTAGCATTTTTTCATAGATTTTGCATCACCATAACACAAAACAAACAATAAATAAAGGTTTGCTTTTTTTTTGGCTTTTTCTTTTTGGCTAAAGAAGGGTAGTCTTCCAACCTCGCCTGACATCAGAATTTTTGCCTCTGTATTAAAAACGGTGTTATAAAAGGTTATGTGAAGTACCTTTATTCAGCCTAAGCCACGTTTATTCATTCCAGTATTCTAACTATAATTCTATGATACAGAAAATGCAAAAAGCAGTGTGAAGCATCAATCAAAAATGTTTGCCGAGTTCAAAGGCACAGGCAGAGTCATTTTTTACGATTTATTCATACAGTGGAACTTCCCTTATGAGACGCCCCCCACTTTATAAGAGTATTAAGCCCCCCCCCCCCCCCTCCCGTTTAAGACCTACTCTGATATATTGCACTTCTTTGTAAGTGTTAATATTACCTCCCTTATACAACTCCCGCTAAAGACCATTATTTTGGATGATTTTTCCAGGTCTTAAAAGGGAGGTTCCACTATTCTTGTGTGTGTGCTTTATCTTATTTAGTCTATGAAGCAGGGTAGGTAAATACAAATTTAAAAAACTTTTTCTTAAGTCATGCTAAGCCATGGTCACATAAACTAGCGATTTTTGTTGCTGAAAACATGTTTTGGAATTGACAAAATAATTCTCGGTCCACTAAAATTTGTAGGCTTATATTATCTTTCTTTTTTCTTTTTTTTACAAGATGTCATCCCCCTCCCCCCCCCCCCCCCATTTTAATTGAAAGATTATATAAGGTTGGGTTTATTATTTTTATGTTTACATTTAGAATTGAATGCTGGTGTAAAATTTTGGCTAGATTTTGTTTTCTTTCTGCGTAGGAGAATAACGAAAGTCTGATATTTGAAGCTGCTATTAAATGGTTGAACGTGTACAACACACGCACATGCACACAGTCACACGCTCTATCTCTCTCTTGAATTCCTGACTGGAGATAGCCAACTTGAAGGTAGGGTGAGGATGACCCACAAGAGTTATCTTTCCGTACAGGTATGAACAATGGCGGCCTCCATCCAAATTTGATTCTGAATCGAAGCGACTGTTCCAGCCACATGTTGGAATGCAAGGTTCAAACTTGGGTGGTTGGATAGCCCTCTTTCTATTTAAGCAAGATAAAAAAAAAGGTAAAGAAGCTGGAAATCGAGCATGGAAGCCTATAAAACATTGACGAACAGTCTTAGATCAACTGCTTATGTGTGCACATCTGACATACGATATCATGTTGAAACTCAAACTAGGAATCTTCTTCTTCTTCTCTTCAGGACGAATCCTTGTTCTTTTGGTAATATTCACATTTCCCCCGTCAAGAACAATAATATGATGACTAAAAAAACAATGGGCTATGTTCTTTTCTGCTACAAATTATCGTTCTTGGCGGGAATAAATGTGATTATTACCCACTTGATCAAGTTGATGTAGATCTAATTACAGATCTACTAGAATCCAAAGCCAGTCGTGTTTTCTCTCTCTCTCTCTCTCTCTCTCTCTCCCCACACACACCTATTGGATTGAATGGAAAGTAGCCTACACCACAGAGTTTGATTTTGTGGATAATTTTAGTATGAAGGCCAGGGTTTTTTACATGGTGGTGTTATGTTTTCCTGTCATGAATAGCACCTCTCCGGTTTACGTCAATCTTTCCGCCATTGTGAAAGAACCAAATTATAGAGCAGGAGGGTGTACATCTTTATCGGCCGATAAATCTTTACAAGTCCATGCTCTATTTCTCTCTCTTCTGATTGGCTACGCTTAGGACTAGCATGGGTAATGCGCATGCGAGAGGTAGATATTTAATGACAGGTACTTATTTATTATAACAGTGGCGTTATGTTTTCAAAAGCACAAGGTTTACGTCACTTTCAGTGGAACACCTTCAATGACGTATTTTTGTCTTCTTCTTCTTCTTTCTCTCTCTCTCTCTCTCTCTGTGTTTTCGCAAGCTTGAGCGTGTGTTTGTGTGGTGTGTGTGTGTGTGTGTGTGTGTGCATAAGTCCGCGTGTGTGTCTATGTGCACTTGATACTATTTTAGTAGAGTAACAAATGTTTATAATATAGATTAAAAAAAACTTTTGGAAAGAAAAATATATTATAACATTGCCTGTAAATATATTAGTCTATAAGTTTAATTAAATTTAGAGGTAGTTGTTAGAAATTACCAATCAAAACAGGACGACGACTTGGCCAAATTTGTGTGACAAATGTAATATGGCTGTTGTAATTGAATGTCCATATTTGGAAAAACATCGAGGTATTTTGCCAAGGTATATCATTAAGAAAAGGAAAAAAATCAGTTTCTGTGCAAGCCACTATTCAAAATCAAAATCCATAAGATCACGAAAATTGTTTGACAGTAGACTGCAGCTTAGTTTTGTTTGATGAATGCGGGTATTTTTGCTTTGGCCATTTGTTTTATATTCTGCTTATCCTCTTTTGGATGCCCCAAAGAGAGGTCGTGGGATTATTATTAAAATGAAATTGTGCATGCACGCATGTGTATGTGCGGCACTCGGTGTGTGCACGCGCGCGTGTGTGCAGGAGGATCACTTGAAGATGTTAACCATGAGAACAGGCCCACATCCATAAATTCGACTGATGTGCCAACAACCAGCTGCCACTGTGTCCCATATGACCCAGTCAAGTGTCATAATGCAGCCTTCTATGTCCAAACAGCCTTCTTTTTTCAATTGTGAATTATACTGCCAATAAAAAATATCCCAGAAAAATCGCATAAACAATCTTTGAAATAATGGGAATTAAACGTGCAGAGAGAGAGAGAGAGAGAGAGGAGAGAGAGAGAGGGTCAGGCAGATAATTTGTGTGTGATTGTGGTCGGGCACGCATGTGTATCTGTTTGTGCGTGTACATGTGTGCAAAGCCACATTCTACATTTGCGCTGTGTACATGTTTTGGCCATATAAAGATTCGGTAAAGGTCAAGATGTGCCACCCCCCCCCCCCCCCCTACATTTCTCGGTTAGTTGTATTTTTCCGTTATTGCCTTTCTTACCATACATAAAGCTGTATTTTAGGAACATTTTTAGCTAACCTTTTTGGAATACTAACCCTAGCCCTAAGCCTAACCCTACCCCCCACTCTGTATTTACTTCTATTATCTATCTATTATTTGTTCCTTTCTTTCTGCTGTGTCTCGGCGCTGCGTGGTGACCTCCGTTTTTTCATTTTTTTTCATTATATCAGCAAATATCTTCAACCTGATGAAGTTGGCTGATTGACCTGAAGAAGAAGAAGATAAGACGGAAAAACGCAACGAACCACAACTGTGACAAATCGCGGTATACTGCAGTACATAGTGGGGGGTAGGGTTAGGTTTAGGGCTAGGGTTAGTATTCCAAAAAGGTTATTAGCTAAAAATGTTCCTAAAATACAGCTTTATGTATGGTAAGAAAGGCAAAAACGGAAAAATAGAATTAACCGAGAAATGCAGTGGTGTGGTGATGACATTTGTCCCCCAGTCACCACAACGTGTGTTATGAAACAAACCGATTATGATGAAAACTTGCTGCAGTGTCTCAGTGTCCTCTCATCACCCCATGGATATGTGCAACAGTAGGCCGCCCTATTTCACTTTGACAAGCCATTTTAACATTGTTCAGTGACTTCAGTTTCTTGTATACGACTTTATTGTTACACTAAATCAAATTCTCTGAAAGCCTTGATACTAAATGAAATTCTCTGTCAGAGGGGAAGACGGGGTATTGTTACACTAAATCAAATTATCTGAAAGCCTTGATGAGAACGCAGATGTGCTTGTATGTAGGCGCAGAAGTACTCCTGGAAAAGCATCTCCACTATACAAAAATCCAGTTCTCCGGAAATAATACATGTACACACATGGTAAGTAGGTCAAATAGTTATTGACGGTCAATCGCCCTTTCTGCATGCCCGTATGTCCCATGGTTGCAGTCCACGAGAATGTAATTCTGTTTGCCGCATGCCTAAAGACCCACTCATAGACTGTCCAAGGTCTTGTGTAATATGTATACATTCCTGATCATGATCACTAACAGAATGCAAAGAGACGCACTGAAATAGCACTAAAGTTTCTCTCATATCTGTCTGCTCTCTTAACCCCCCCAGTATTACTGATCAACGATAAGCACTGGAGAGCACGAACTTCCACTTCTATGTCTACCCAAATCTTGAGCACATTTGGCATACAAGTATTCGCGTCGCCCAGAAATGTTGTTATTCCCATACAAAACATTCACACACACACACACACACACACACACACACACACACACTTATCATACAAACGCATGATTGTGAATATTCCCAGTTTTTTGGGAGTTATTTTTTTTATTAACAAAAGTTAACTCAGTAAAATTCGCTTTCCCCCTTTTTGTTTGATGCTTCTTTCGCATTACTTTTTGCTGTTATTTTTTTTTTTTTATTTTTTTAAATTTCCTTTATATGTGTAAGACATTGGTGATAATGCAGTCAAAATGAACGTCACGTCCTCTTCCGTTGATGCAAGCAACATGCAAGTCACATCCTCTTCAGTTGATGCAAGCAACATGCAGTCACGTCCTCTTCTGATGATGCAAACAACATGCGAGTCACGTCCTCTTCTGATGAAACTTCCTGAAAAGAAAACCACATTTTCTGATGAAACCCCATTTTAAAATGAAAGTCTTGCAATTTTCTACTGGAACACAGTAAAACACAAACCCCGTCCTTTTGTGACAAAACTGTCTAGAGTGTCATGTGATGCCATCTTCTAATGAAACATGCTGAAATGAAAATGCAATTAGAAAAGATTACATATATGTTCTTTAATCGTTAAATAATTTGAAATGAATGTTAAGTGAAGTCCTATTCTAATGAAACAACCTAAACTGAAAGTTTGATGTCCTTTATCAAAGAATTAATTTGAAATGAAAATCTTGTAATGAGACTATATTAAATGAAAGTCATGTACTTTATAATGTAATAACCCGAACAGTCGGTTCCTGTTCAAATGAAGCAGCCTGAAATGCCTTTTATCATGAAATAATCTGAAGAAATCCTGTCCTGCCTTTGAAATACTTATCACGTTGTTTATGAATTAAACTTGTGAGTAATTCTAAACAAAGCACCAAGAAATGAAGAGTAAACAATTTTCGTTCAACCACTCTGACATGGAAATTAAGTACAAAACCACAAGCATTAGCACATAACTTGTGCCCTTTTCTAATCAAATCGAATCTCAAATGAAGGACGTGTCCTTTAAATGAACAAAACATGTATCATGCATATTTTGCGGATAAAACAAATAATGCGTATGCTATAAGTCGTTTGAATCTTCTAAATTAATAACTGCTCTCTCTCTCTCTCTCTCTCTCTCTCTCTCTCTCTCTCTCTCTCTCTCTCTCTCTCTCTCTTTTCTGTCTTTTTGTTTCTATCTCTGTCTCTCTGCTCCCTCGCACTCGCAGTTAACAAGGCAATAAGGATCTTACACGGGAATGCAATTTATCAATCACAATGCTATTTAAAATTTTGATCATCACAGATCGATTGTTCGTTTATCAAGCGATTTGAAGGTAAGATTAGAAATGATCAGAAACAGTTTTTAATGAGATATTGTGTTAACTTTCATAAATTTTGTTTTTGTTTCTTTTCCCTTCTCCTTTACTAAATGCAATGCCAATTGTCATGGGGGGGGGGGGGGGGGGGGGGGGGGGGGGGGGGGGGAGTACACACTAGTCTGTGTTTCATAGTGATGGAGAAATATGAATTAGAAAACTAAACACTGTCCCAGTTACATGTCTTCTGCTTGAGTCATGACAAATTTAAAGCCACAGAACTTTCAATGTCGCCAAATGGAATCCTACTACTTGCAAGACACACAAAAGAAACACTACACGGCGGAATTCAGGAAAGCTTTATTCTGTTATATCAACTATAAAACGATTTTGAAGTTTAAAAAAAAGTGATTAAAAATGTACATCTGATAAGACAAATCAAACAAAATGTTAGTTGAAGATAAGAAGGTTACAGCATACTTAGTTTTATATTTGTTGCTAGAGTTACATGATCAGATTTTCACGGGGTGTCAGCTCCAATAAACTAGATTGTAGATAAGTTTAATCCTTTTACCCCTACTAGGGTGTGGAGGATACAACACAAACCAAAATGATAATTCAGTCACATCATCAAACGATAATAAGAAATGAAACAAATTTTGAGATTAGAAATGACGTTTCCCATAATCATTAAAGTCAGAATAACAAATGCATCGACAGTGTTGTACTCGGCAAGGCTGTAAATTTCATGCTCGAGGGATTGGTCTGCAGTAGGTGGGACTTTAAGCAACAAAACAACTCGATCTGAATTGTTTTGGAGGTTAACTATAAAGAAAAGACAATGATCACTAGTTCAAAAAGAAACAACACAATGTTCATATCATGATGCCATGCGCTACAAATCGAACAACACGTTATTATTCAAATGCGTCAAATGGTACAGACCAACTATTTTATTATGTCCATATAATAAACTACAAATCAATCGCATGTTACCTACACCAGGAGTCAAGTTAAATAGAGTCAAATAACAATCTGATTGAATCAGGGGTCATACAATAAAACTACAACTTTAATATGCTACATAGGGGTAATGAACTTAAAAAGCAAAAACGATCATACGAAACACACCAAAACAACAGCCTAATGCCTTTTCACACAGCATATTATTGTACCCATTTCTCCAAATAATGCTATATGTGTCATATGTTAGGGATCACATTAAAGAAAATAATCACAGTGTTTGGTCATGATATTATGCTACAATTCAAATAACAATATATGGTTTAGAACAAGAGTCAAGGACTGATTGTTTTTTAAATACACGTTTCTTGTCAACGGTAAAACACACAAAAAAAATATTTTTCTCGGCTAGGTTGTAAGTAAATATGTCAAACTGATAAGTCCATATTTCTTTTTATAATTTAGGGAAACGTAAATACAAAAATGACTCATAAATGTTGCACCTAGAAACCGTGAATGATGCAAACAGTTGGACAGGAATAGTTTCAGACACTCACCAGTTTGAATAGGGACAGTGTCTTGTTTGCGGCATTGGTCCCCTGGTTGACTCTCTGGTGGATAAAGGCCAGCTCCTTCACTAACAGATGCTGGCTGCACGCCCTCCTCATCAACAGATGCTGGCTGCATGCCCTCCTCCTCAACAGATGCTGGCTGCACGCCCTCCTCCTCAACAGATGCTGGCTGGCTGGGCTGACATGTTTCTCTGCCTTAAGGACACAAAAATAACCACAATGATACTGCTGCACGCCCTCCTCATCAACAGATGCTGGCTGCACGTCCTCATCCTCAACAGGTGCTGACTACATGCCCTCCTCATCAACAGATTCTGGCTGCACGTCCTCATCCTCAACAGTGGGCTGGCTGGAATCTGGGGACACAAAAATAACCACAATGATACTGGTGCTGTCGAATAATGCTATAGAAAAATATATGATTCTGGTTCTTGATAAGTGCTGTGCGACCTTCCTATGTTGGGTAATGCTGACTGGGATCTGACAGAGAGCAAAACAACAAGGGCGTCGCCGAGCGGCAGACATGTCCGTCACCAGCAATGCCACGCACTTGCGACACCCCGTAGAGTGTCACATCCTGACACAAAATTGGAAGGGATTCTGTCTTCTAGTTCACGAGATACAGCTTGAAGAAGAAACATATAGCGCAAAGAAGGAAATTTCGGTTTTCAAGGTCACACTTCAAGGTCAAGGTCAGCATGGTGATAATTTATGCTCGGATGTTTTCTTCTCTAGGGTATACAGTACCACACACAATCTGAAGCGCTTCTGTCAAGTACCAATGTGGAAAATATGGCTTAAAACCCAATGTGTAGACCCCTACCACTTTCAAGGCCTACTGATCGCCCGGACCGTGACCTTGACCTTGATCGGTATGCCACCATCAGAACGGGCATAAGCCAAAGTACCTTCATGCCAAATTTGAAGACTCTAACCCTAACGGTGTGGGAGTTATGGCCCCTGAAAGATTTTCGGTTTTCAAGGTCGTACGCCAAGGTCAAGGTCACGACGGCAAAATGGTTTGCGCGGATGCCTTCCTCTCATGGTGACACACCAGCACACAAAATTTGACGTGATTCTGTCAACCCGTTCGAAAGATATCCTTGGGACAGACAGAAGGAGAAAAAAATGACCCTCCGATTTTCAGGCTCCAGCGATCTTTTTGACCTTGACCTTGACCTTGATCGGTATGCCATCATCAGAACGGGCATAAGCCAAACCACCTTCATACCAAGTTTCAACATCCTATGTTGATCGGTGCCCGAGATATGGCTAAAAATAGATTTTCGGTTTTCAAGGTCGTACGTCAAGGTCAAGGTCACGACGGCAAAATGGTTTGCGCCGATCTCTTCCTATTAAGGAGGCACACCTTCACACAAAATGTAACGCGATTCGGTCAAGCGGTTCGGGAGATATCCTTGGGACAGACAGAAAAAAAAAAAAAAAAAAAGTACAAACCAGCCCATCGCAAAGTCCGTTCACCTTCGGTGACGGACAATCATGTACCACCCTTAATGTAATCGCGACAGTCGTCTTTCTCAGACCAAGGGGAATTTTCTTGCTTTGGTAGTAGTGACATCAGCCAGCTTTAGGCTCAGTTCTCCTCAAATCGCCTCCTGTGTTCTCCCCATCCTCTATTTGTGCTTCCACCTTTTAGAGGAGACCAGGACAGGGCTCGATAGAAAAGAACATGTTTGCCATTTTCCAATATCAACTAAACACAATTCCTTCAAAGGTGTCTTTCAAAAAGTTAATTAGTATTATGTTCTACATATTTTATGTCAAATCGAAAGCACTTTCATTAGCATTTTTCAGAATTGAAGTTATTAAAGACTGCATAATTTGGCAATATACAACCCTCAACAGCCATACAATCCTAAACATTAATTAATTATATAGGGAAAATATTTTAAGATCTGTTAACAATGTTAGCTTTATAAATAGTCTACCCGAATGATTGTTGAGCCTCTCTTTCTTTTGAAATGGCCCAGGTGTAGACACAACGTGTGGGACTGGCCGTTTCAGAGTGGGGATGTCCACCGTGGCAAATAACGTTGGTACTGCTCTCCACGTTAACCGGTCCTTCATTGCTGCACGTTAAAAAGTTCATACTATGGGATTACAATATTGCAAAAAGATAACTGTAATTTAATTCATGACTAGATAATTGTGAATTTTCATTGTTTATATAAGAAAGAACTTTCACACACACCTCTGGAAATAATACTTTAAAAAAACACCTTACTCTTGTCAAAGTCTTCTGCAGAAATAAAATATAATGTCAAATGAAATAAACTATTTCTTTTGTTTTTGAAGTCTCACTGTAATTTTTCCTTCCTTTTTTGATAATAAAAAAGTGTGTGTGTGTGTGTGTGTGTGTGTGTGTGTGTGTGTGTGTGTGAGAGAGAGAGAGAGAGAGAGAGAGAGAGAGAGAGAGAGAGAGAGAGAGAGAGAGAGAGAGAGAGAGAGTGTGTTTAAAATAATTTTGATCCCAAATAAAAGATAAAGTGAAATAAACTTAGAACATGTTCTTATGTTCGTGTGTACGTGTGTGTGTGTGTGTGTGTGTGTGTGTGCGTGTGCGTGTGTGCGTGTGCGTGCGTGTGTGTAGATTGCAAGAACAGGCATCGCCTAAAATCGTTATCCTTGTTAAATAAAGTTTTCCCGTGTCCAGTGTGTGTGTGTGTGTGTGTGTGTGTGTGTGTGTGTGTGTGTGTGTGTGTGTGTGTGTGTGTGTGTGTGTGTGAGTGAGAGAGAGAGAGAGAGAGAGAGAGAGAGAGAGAGAGAGAGAGAGAGAGAGAGAGAGAGAGAGAGAGAGAGAGAGAGAGAGAGAGAGAGAGAGAGAGAGAGAGAGAGAGAGAGAGAGAGAGAGAGAGAGAGAGAGTCTGCATTTCCTGAGCGAATGCATGAATGCTTTATTATATAGGCTGATAAATTAAATTATATGTTTATTTCCATAGGCTGAGAGAGACAGAGAGACAGAGAGAGACTGACAGACACAGGTTTGATGTTAGTGCGTATATAATGTATGTAAACCCAGGCCTATTAGAAAATTAGGATCTAATGGCGTAAACTGATTTTTGTTTTTGTTGTTTGCACTGCGCACCAAAGTAGGCCTACAGCAGAATCTTCAACGTGCTAAAGCTAGCTGCCTAACAGGGTGAATAAGAAGAAATGAAAAAGGCCTACAGCAGAATCTTCAACGTGCTAAAGCTAGCTGCCTAACAGGGTGAATAAGAAGAAATGAAAAAGAAGCACATCGTAAATAATCTTATTTTAGGTAGATCTTCGCTAGTGTATGCTGTATTACTATTGGATCTACAATCAGATATATTTTAGACAACAACTGTACTAATTCAAATTAATTATCTAGCAATTAAATTTACACTTTAAATATAAATGCATGTAAAAGACTAAGAGGCACTTCAACATGACCTTGACTGAATGGCAGAGTGGGAGGCCAAGTGGCAAATGCAACTCCACCAGGTAAATACCAGACTACAGGCATCACGAAAGAAAAACACCCAGCCTGCCTCCTACCAACTTCATGGCCAGAAACTAGAAACAGTCCAGGAAACAAACTATCTTGGGGTCACCATCTCACAAGATCTTACCTGGGACTCCCACATCAATATCATGACGAAGAAGGCCAACAAGACCGTCACCTTGGGTTTGCTTAGACGGAATCTAAAAGTAGTGTCCATCAACGTGAAGGAGACAGCCTACAAGGTCTTGGTACGACCAACGCTCGAGTACGCCGCGCCTGTATGGCAGCCGCACACTGAGCTGATCATCTGGGCAGCTATCCTTTCCTACAGTTAATATGGATAAGTATGCCGGAACCCCTTTGTTTATGCATCATAACAGTCAAAATGATCGTGATGACAGAGGATGCTTCAAGAAAGAAGAGAAGAAGACGTCTGTAAGAAATGTACTTCATGTGTCAAGAAAACAAAAACTGGATATAGATCTACTTTATAGATCTAATTATCTAGGTCTTGACAATGACAATGAATGATCACATTTTAGATCTAGTCTTAAGTCTATTTGAACAGACGTGAACACAAAATGACAAAGCTAAACAGATAGATTGATCGATTTCACTTGCCTTTCTCTGTCCTTTGGGAAGCAAAAAAAGGACTTTCCAAGCAGGTTTTTTGTAACATCCGTTTGTGCAACTTAAAAGCTGCACAAATCGTCCCCCCTCTTCTGCTCCACTGTCTTTCCGCCATGACTCATGAAAAGACAACTCTTTGAGGCTGTTTCACATTGAAACTTGAACACTTGAGTTGCCGTCCTTACTTACAGGTTCATACCTGCAGGGAAAGATAACCAGGGCGGTTGGCCTCACTTCTCTAATAGGGAAAAGAGTTAAGTTCCCCCTCTATATATATAAGCTCTCTGTATTCAGTAAACTTCCGACTTCCGACTTCTCTCTCTCTCTGTGTGTCTCATGTTAATATGTATGAAAGACACACACGCACCCGTATAACCACGTGGGGTCTCTCTTTCTCACACAAACACGTGTGTGCGCGCTCACACTTATTTTTTATGAGAAAAAAAAAGATTTTGCATAGGCACTGTGAGTGATGTGTGTGTCACTCATAAACTTGAGTTCACTGGACAGTAAAAGGCTGCACACAAACACGAATTCAGAGGGTTCCATTTGTCCCTGAGCCTTTTTTTATTTGCCTACAAAAAAACACCATTCCAGGTTTTGGCTGATCGTCAAAAATAAAACTATAACGTCGTCATAATCATACAGTGGTTCCACTGATCAGGTCATCGCACCTCAAGGTGAATGTCCATAAATCAAGTGTCATAAACGAGAAGAAAAAAAGCTTTGGAAAAAGTCACAAGTGATCAGTAGTACTACCCTTAGATAAAACAACATGGCTAGCCATATCTAGGGACTCCATAAAAGCTGTGAAATATGCGAGTCAAGCAGAGCCAGGCAGCCAGTCGCCCAACCACAGCAAGGTACAAGGGGCACTCAGTAAGTTATGAAATGTGGAGAATTAGCGGTGTGCATCCTCCGGACTAGTCCTGCCTTTCGAGGTGTTCTTCATCAGCGCCAACACAGTTGACCATCCTTTCAAACCAAACATCTATGGCACCACATCAGATCGACTAACGCACGTTCATGTTGAAAATAGCGCACTTGACGAAAGCTTCAATTCAGCAGTTCCGATTTTCTTGAACTGCGTCCCCCATTACGTAAGATAGGCCTATTTGGAGAAAGTGACAAGGGGTTAAGGCCGGGTTCACATTAGACGCGTAAGTTCCGTACGGAAAACCCTAAATAAGTGGAAGAAAGAAGGATAAAAGTGTAGGGGAAGACGGGGTAAAAAGCGCATGGGCGGGTAAGAAGCCCACCCCAATTATCTCATGAAATAAAGAAAATTTCAGTCAAATTTGCCCATGAGACGAATGCTAGACATTAACGCTCGTCTCATGGGCAAAATGAGACTGAAATTTGCTTTATTTCAAGAGATAATTGGGGTGGGCTTCTTACCCGCCCATGCGCTTTTTACCCCGTCTTCCCCTATGCATATATAGGGAAATTCAGACACGTGCGCAAATCTTTGCCCTTCTTGGTTTCACTTATTTATGGATTGCGCACGGGTTTCCGCATGGAATATCCGCTTATGTGTGTACACGGCCTAAGTTGGAGGAATAAGTGGGTGGGAGACCAACTGAACTCTTTTTCCCCTGCTGAAGGTCCAAAGTAGCTAGCTGTAGCAGTGTGGTCACCTGTATTATCATGATAAAGTAGGAGACATTGGATCCCAGCATGTTGACAACAGTGCCTTTAGGTAAACAAGTATTAGAAGAAAAGTTTGTTTTACGTCCTCCCGGCCTAAGCCATATGGGACATAAACAAGTATGTCGGTTATGCTTTACGTCCTCCCGCTCTTCAAAAGAACATATGGGACATTACTTATATATAAAGTTGTGGAAAACAAGTATGGAAGTTCAGTTTAACGTCGCGTATCGGCTTTCGCCATGTACGACGGGCTGAACAAACCAACCAGGTTATAAACAAAAATTTATGTTCCTGAATCACTGTCTTAGCCAAAAGGCCGAGAAGCGATCAGAATCATTTAGGGAAAACAAGTATTTATGTTTCAGTCTCTTTTATACCATAGCAAGGTACAAGGGGCACTCAGTAAGTTATGAAATGTGGAGAACTAGCGGTGTGCATCCTCCTGACTAGTCCCGCCTTTCCAGGTATTCTTCGTCAGCACCCACAGAGGAACTGAGGCCATATAGCCAGGTATTGAGTGAAAAGAGCCCACCACAGCAATTATTTGTTTTCAAACTTTTTATTTCGGATTTTAAATTTCATTGTTTTTCTACACCTCGACACTTTTGGGATCAATTTAATGTTCGACGAGTGTGATGATGTGTCTGGGGTTTTTTTTTCTTGACCTAGTGTGTATGTTGAAGGCTTGTGGTGATGTGTGATGCGTATGGCTTTCCACTTAATAAAGCACATATAAAAACATATAGTCACATAAATCAAGAAAATGCGCTCTATTATGTTACTACATTCTCACACATTTACATATATGAATATAGACGTAGGCCCTAAATATGCGGTCACACACACATGCATAGGCCTACACGCGCGCGACCACAGCCATTATTGATTTGGTCAAGATTGGCTATACTCTAGAGCTCCGTTTTCTGTGGAATTTTACTGAAGGGGTCTCACCTTGAGCAGATGGGTGACTGCTGCTTAGTTTCTGGATCATGCTGATAAATGTTTCACCGTCAGTCATGATGTCCCAGAGAGACACGTCCTTCTAAAATGACATTTTGGTTAATAAAGGTCTCGCTACACGTTAACATTATTCATGGGATAATTCTATTTCCCCATGGCAACACAGTGTTAGGCCACTCATATTTCCCCACGGCAACACAGTGATAGCCCACTCTTAAAGGTCTGTGTACACGTTAACATTATTCACGGGATAATTCTATTTCCCCATGGCAACACAGTGCTAGGCCACTCATATTTTCCCACGGCAACACAGTGATAGCCCATTCTTAAAGGTCTGTGTACACGTTAACATTATTCACGAGATATTTCTATTTCCCCATGGCAACACAGTCATAGCCCACTCTTAATGTGACTTGCAGCTCACTGCGTTGCCATTGGGAAATATAAATATCTTGTGAATAATGTTAACGTGTACACAGACCTTACTATGACTTACAGCTCACTGTGTTGCCATGGGGAAATAGCAATATCTTGTGAATAATGTTAACGTGTACACAGACCTTACTATGACTTACAGCTCACTGTGTTGCCATGGGGAAATAGCAATATCTTGTGAATACTGTTAACGTGTACACAGACCTTACTATGACTTACAGCTCACTGTGTTGCCGTGAGGAAACAGAAATATTCCGTGGATAATGTTAACGTGTACCGAGACCTTACTATGACTTACACCTCAATGTGCTGCTGTGGGGAGACCTTAAGCTTCAAGGGGGGCATTGCCCGCCTCTCCCCTCAACAGGGATGCTAACCCCCGGCCTGTACCCTGCCGGGGACTAGGTTATTAGGCCGCCCCTGGACCCCTGCCTCAATCAGGTTTTCCATGATTTCTTCTTTAGAGGTACCCATATATTGCTACCTGGGGTATTTATCTACCTGCAGGTCAATACGGGCAAAGCATACTCCTCGCCATCCGGGCCACGCTTGACCGTCCAAAAACTCCTTTCATAAGCTTTGCCTTCTAACACACGCGGGGCACTACATTGGCATCTTATTGCTTTTTAAGCCAAAAATCGAGTAATTTTCGCAATTTTCACCCTTCTATAACGTACATTTTGGGCGAAGCAGGGGGGGTTCCTCGGTTTTTTGTTGTTGTTTTTGGCCGGGGAGGGGCGCGGGGGGGGGGGGGGGGGGGGGGGGGGGGGGGGGGGGGGGGGGGGGGGGTTGGGGGGGGGGGGGGGGGGGGGGGGGGGGGGGGGGGGGGGGGGGGGTGGGGGGGGGGGGGGGGGGGGGGGGGGAGGGGGGGGGGGGGCGGGGGGGGGGGGGGGGGGGGGGGGAGGGGGGGGGGGGGGGGGGGGGGGGAGGGTGGGGGGGGGGGGGGGGGGGGGGGGGGGGGTGGGGGGGGGGGGGGGGGGGGGGGGGGGGGGGGGGGGGGGGGGGGGGGGGGGGGGGGGGGGGGGGGGGGGGGGGGGGGGGGGGGGGGGGGGGGGGGGGGGGGGGGGGGGGGGGTGGGGGGGGGGGGGGGGGGGGGGGGGGGGGGGGGGGGGGGGGGGGGGGGGGGGGTGTTGGAACCCTGTAACCCCACCCCACCCCCGCCCCGATATTATTAGATCTGAATATCCTTTTTTTTTTTTGCCACAGTGTTAGCACAAAAAGAGACAGACATAAACAAAAGCAACGTCATTTGGGTGGGAGGGTACACAATGAAATGATCTAGTGGAATAACAAAATGTATTAGGGGAAGACGGGGTAAAAAGCGCATGGGCGGGTAAGAAGCCCACCCCAATTATCTCATGAAATGAAGCAAATTTCAGTCTCATTTTGCCCATGAGACGAGCGTTAATGTCTAGCATTCGTCTCATGGGCAAATTTGACTGAAATTTTCTTTATTTCACGAGATAATTGGGGTGGGCTTCTTACCCGCCCATGCGCTTTTTACCCCGTCTTCCCCTAAAAAAAAAGGAGAGGAGCCAAACAGCAATGTACACGTAGGCCTAATTTTTACACGCACGAGCGCGCGCGCGCACACACACACACACGCACACGCACACGCACACGCACACACTCATGTCTAATATCACTTCTAAGTGAAAAGACGTTAAATTAAAGAACAACAACACGCACACGCACACGCACACGCACACGCGCACACGCACACACACACACACACACACACACACACACACGCGTCTCTGTGTGCGTCACATCATATGACAACACATCATATTACAGATGGGGAAGACGGGGTAAAACGTGCATGGGCGGGTAAGAAGCCCACCCCAATTATCTCATGAAATGAAGCAAATTTCAGTCTCATTTTGCCCATGAGACGAGCGTTAATGTCTAGCATTCGTCTCATGGGCAAATTTGACTGAAATTTTCTTTATTTCATGAGATAATTGGGGTGGGCTTCTTACCCACCCATGCGCTTTTTACCCCGTCTTCCCCTATACTCGTAGCGGTACCATAGCCGATGAGGTTTAACCGAGGCGTGGTTACTGCTACACCTATCTGTATTGTTAAAAAATCGGAACTTTACTGGTGTTGCACTGCCTCCGGGCATTGCCTCCAGTATTGTTCTCACCATCCTTGTAGGGTAAGACGGGGTAAAAAGCCCATGGGCGGGTAAGAAGCCCATGCCAATTAACTAATGAAATAAAGAAACTTTCAGTCAAATTTGCCCATGAGACGAATGCTAAACATTAACACTCGTCTCATGGGCAAAATGTGACTGAAATGTTCTTTATTTCATGAGATAATCGGCATGGGCTTCTTACCCGCCAATGGGCTTTTTACCCCGTCTTCACCTATCTACAAATGTCCCATATGTGTCTGTTCCAGACCGAGAGCACGTAACACGGATTTTCATTCAAGGACTGTAGCAGTAATGGGGCACGTGTGGGCGGTCAGTCAGGTCAAAGGCTAAGGCAGGCGTTAAGCACTGCTGGCATAAACATGTGACATATTACGCTGCTCAACATGCGTGTCGCTTGATCTCCGGGCCACTGGGCCGGAACAGTCCACCCTGGAATGGGGACGGTTTGATGAATACATACTGACTTCCAAAAGAAACGCGAATTCGATTCGGACACCGTTTTAATTAGCTGAAATTACAATTCATAAATTAAGGTCTGTGTACACGTTAACATTATTCACGAGATATATTTCCATTTCCCCATGGCCACTCGTGCTATGACTTACAGCTCACTGTGTTGCCATGGGGAAATAGAAATAGCTTGCGAATAGTATTAACGTGTACACAGACCTTTAACTTTAGGAATGTGTAATATTCTACCTCCGGTTTCGTGCAATGCAAAATGAATGAAAGTTGGGTTTAACGTCCGCTCGGCTACGAAGAGCACATGTGAGACGAACCATCAACCAACCACCACAACCGTCATTCGATGCTCGAAGCAGATCCTGGAGGTACTGCAATACCAGGTGTGATTTGCAAATTACAAAGGAGTGCAATGCAAACATACCATGATCAGCTTTAGGGGAAGACGGGGTAAAAAGCGCATGGGCGGGTAAGAAGCCCACCCCAATTATCTCATGAAATAAAGACAATTTCAGTCAAATTTGCCCATGAGACGAATGCTAGACATTAACGCTCGTCTCATGGGCAAAATGAGACTGAAATTTGCTTCATTTCATGAGATAATTGGGGTGGGCTTCTTACCCGCCCATGCGCTTTTTACCCCGTCTTCCCCTAAGTAATGCGACGCTGAGACGCTGTTTGATAGGCTACAGCACCTGAAATGTTCAACCCGCACACCAACCCAAACTAGACGTTAAACCAACCAGAAAGACACCAACCCAACGAGTTCTAAAGGGTTTGCAGTGTTCAGATATGGCTAGTGAATAACACCACACAAAAAGAGAGCCCGAATATAGGGTAAGACGGGGTAAAAAGCCCATGGGCGGGTAAGAAGCCCATGATAATTATCTCATGAAATGAAGCAAATTTCAGTCAAATTTTGCCCATGACGGCATGAGACGAGTGTTAATGTTTAGCGTTCATCTCATGGGCAAAATTTGACTGAAATTTGCTTTATTTCATGAGATAATTGGCATGGGCTTCTTACCCGCCCATAGGCTTTTTACCCCGTCTTCCCCTACAAAGAGCTTGCGCTCCGCAGCTGACTGAAGCCGGGTTTTTTAAAATCCCACCCTTTCACCTACACTACAGCTGGGGATTATTGTGAACTCACTCACTTGCCTACAACAACACTAGGGGAAGACGGGGTAAAAAGCGCATGGGCGGGTAAGAAGCCCACCCCAATTATCTCATGAAATGAAGCAAATTTCAGTCTCATTTTGCCCATGAGACGAGCGTTAATGTCTAGCATTCGTCTCATGGGCAAATTTGACTGAAATTTTCTTTATTTTATGAGATAAATGGGGTGGGCTTCTTACCCGCCCATGCGCTTTTTACCCCGTCTTCCCCTACACTTCCCACCTTCCACCTTTTTACCTTGGAAGTGAGAAAGTTGGCTTCATTCTTTGCAAGGTTTGTAGGCAGAAGGATTTTGTTTTACGTCTCGTCGACCGAAGTCACGTGAGACATCACTTTGAATTGAGATGGGGGGAAAAAGGGGGGAAAGGGATAAGAAAAGTTTTTATTTCTTTAGATAAAGTTGTTCAAAGTGTAGGCAGCGAATTTATCGCTCTTTAATATTGATAACACCACGCCCTAAAATGTCTATCCACCCTTATCACTTGCTCGAGAAAAAAACAACAAAAAAACTCAGCCCCAAAATGCGAAAATCTGACCATCGGCCATTTTGACGCTGATACAATAATAATAATAATAATAATAATAATAATAATGATGATGGTGATATCAGAGAGGTTGGAATTGCAATGAATGATTACGTTTCCGCCATATTTGTTCAGGCTCAATGGGGAAACAGTGGACGCACCAGAGACAGGCCTTTTTGTGGCATCAAAGCGAGGCTAGCCCACCATTATGGGCAGTCACGTGATTTCTGACAGACCTAAATGCCGCTGTGCAGCTGTCCAAATACTTCTTCTTCCTCTTCTTCTTCCTCTTCTTCTTCTTCTTCTTCGCCTCAGGCAGCCAACTTCATCAGGCTGAAGATTCTGCTGCACTTTGGGGGGTAGTAAGAAGACAAGAAATTAGAAAGCTGAAGAGATAGAAGTAGCCTAATGGAAAGGAAAGTAAACAGAGAATAAAACCTAGTGTGGATCTGTCAAGAAAAAGTGGACCATAGCCTTTATTCCGTAGTATCTGGGCAAGACCAATCCGGCTACCGTAGCGGTCCCCGGGAGCGAACCCCGACCGGCACAGCCCCTGCCCTTCATTTACCACTACTTTGATCTATGGCCCCTAGTTCCCTGGTTTTAGTTACAGTGGAGGTGTTTGTGGAGGCCTCTTTTGAATGCCTCCAATGACTGAGAGGAGGCAACTGCCAACAACGTGCCAACACAATTTCTTCCCCACGATTCTGTGAAGGAAACAAACTGTGCATTATATGCATTTTTGTAAATTATCACATTGTGTTTTGTTTATATATATATATATGTGTGTGTGTGTGTGTGTGTGTGTGTGTGTGTGTGTGTGTGTGTGTGTGTGTGTGTGTGTGTGTGTGTGTGTGTGTGTGTGTGTGTGTGTGTGTGTGTGTGTGTGCGCGTGCGTGCGTGTGCGTGCGTGCGTGTGCGTGTGTGTGTGTGGTTTTTGTTTTTGTTTTGTAACTGTGCCTGATCACGTGACCAAAAGACCAAATTAATTGTCCCAAATCACTCACTGACTTGCTCTTTCCCCATGATTCCACTTTCTGTGCTCACACATTCAATGGACATATATTTGTTATTAGACTTATTTGATGCTTTCTTTATATAGATAGTCTGCGTTTGAAGAGATGCTCATCTGCGATTCTTTTGGAAGCGAGTAGGGGAAGACGGGGTAAAAAGCGCATGGGCGGGTAAGAAGCCCACCCCAATTATCTCATGAAATAAAGCAAATTTCAGTCAAATTTGCCCATGAGACGAATGCTAGACATTAACGCTGGGCAAAATGAGACTGCAATTTGCTTCATTTCATGAGATAATTGGGGTGGGCTTCTTACCCGCCCATGCGCTTTTTACCCCGTCTTCCCCTATAGGTAGAATAGAAAGGGTTGTAGTGGAACAAGAAGGGGAAGGATTCAGGAGGCTGGGAATGGGGTGGAAAGTTACGGGAAAGTTACGGAAAGTTGCCCACCGACCCAGCAAGATTAAGTCCCTTGGGTTTTTTTCTGGGTAGGTGTGACCCACATACAAATCCCCCAAATTCAAATTGAGGCTGCTCTTCAGAGTCTCTGTCTCGATTTCAATTTGGGGACATTTGCATAGGAGTCGCACCTGGTTAAAATAAGATTTCTTACCAGCGAGAGAGGGAAACACGTGAAACCCGTGATTTTCACTCATGGATGTGGTGGGTCTTTAAAGACCCTCTTAAGCTGGAGACAGACTATGCGACTGCTTCATATGACTCGATCAGGTCCTGACGTAGATCAAAGTTAGTTTCCCGCACAGAAGAGGTCACAAGCCATCTGACTCGATCAGACTCGATCAGTGAAATTTAGAACCCGCCCTATTCGGCCCTGTTACCTGACTGGGCCCGACTGAGTCAGACTGATCGAGAAGGATGGTATGCAAATGAGGTGAAACGTCACGACCTGATCAAGTCACATGAGGCAGTCACATAGTCTGTCGCCGGCTTAAGATGTAAACACAGTCCATTTTTAACCTCCTCCAAATACTGGCCCTGTTCCAGTTAGTCCTTTTGTGTTTTTTGTATCCTAAATGGGGTCTGAAAAGGAAAACATGCCAAAGGAATGTTTATGCCTAGTTACATTCAGTAGTGTTAGTGCAGCTTGTATACACTGGTGTTTTTTTGCTACATGCAGTGTGCATGCGGTGCTTTGGCTCAAAAGCTGGTCTCTGGCAGGCTAACCGTTGGACAAAGCACAACTCTAGACACTGAATATGTTGCTGTTGTCTATCTTGTGCAGCGTGTTCAGAATGGTGGCTTGACGAACAGAAATGCAAGCAATTTCACGATAAAGATATTGAAACACTTATCTCAAAACAATAAAGTTCTCCTCAGGGAGCTGCACTGGCTGCCAGTGCAGTTTCGTTTAGAGTACACACTGGCAGTCCTT
The DNA here is from genome assembly GCA_017654935.2 of Phymorhynchus buccinoides. Taxonomy (NCBI): domain Eukaryota; kingdom Metazoa; phylum Mollusca; class Gastropoda; order Neogastropoda; family Raphitomidae; genus Phymorhynchus; species Phymorhynchus buccinoides. Next base: position 20,248,431 of record CM065698.1, read on the forward strand.
GCTTTCCGTCACTTTGAACAGACCCTACCATCCTACCTCTCAAGTGCTCTCCAAACTTACACTCTTTCTCGCTCTCTCCGATCTTCCCACGCCAAACTGTTGAAAGTTCCTAAAGTGAATTTAAAGTCTTTGGGACAACGCAGTTTTAGTTTTTGCGCCCCCACTGTCTGGAACTCCTTGCCTGTTCACCTCCGTCACAATTCAGCACTTCCCGCTTTCAAAACCTCAATGAAAACTCACTTGTTTCAAAGAGCTTTCTCTCTGTAACTTTTCACATTAATTAGATGATGATCGAATGAATGTGTATGTTAGCCCAATTGCGTGTGCATCAGTGAACGTGAGCGCCTTGAGTTTAATTCTAAGGAAAGGCGCTGTATAAATACTATGTATTATTATTATTAAAGTTGCTGTGGTTTTTTTTTGTGCAGCGTGTTCAGAGTGGTGACTTTACGAACAGAAATGCAAGCAATTACACGATAAAGATACTGAAACACTGATGTAATAACAATACACAAACCGTTGATTACAAGTACAGCACCGTACACTCATTCACAGGAAACCATGATCCGCTTCCTTGCATCCAACTAGCAAAAACCTAGTGACAAACTTAACTGCCAAAAAGGGTCTACTTATGTCCGTTGAATATCTCTGCCAGGCTAGATAACATCAAAGATACACTGACGCACCACGATTAAGTCCCTTGGGTTTTTGTGTGTGTAGCTGTGACCCACATACAGATGTCCCCAACTTCATGCTCTTTAAAATGATGTTTCGGTTTGAATTTGGGGGCATTGATATGGGAGTCAGACTTGGTCAAAACAAGATTTATTTCCGGCTATAAGAGGGAAAACACGTGATTTTGACACGTGATCTGGTTGGTCTTTGGGTGTCAGTACTGACCTACTTGTTCTTGACAGCCCGCGCGCAACAAACATCACCTTCCAATACAAATTTTGCTCAAAATCACATCATACTAACTTAAAAAATTCAAGAACATCATTATATTAAAAGGCAACTGTCCGTTCGACCACCCGAAACACAGAACGGGCCTTATAAATCCGCCGTTTTTCGACCGAATCGCTTCAAATTTGCTATCAGCCCTAACGTGGCGATGGCAACGGCAACCAAGGCGGCCGTGTCATTTGCGCGGTTTGGCAAATGCGCGAAACGCCTATCCACCGGCCTCTCGGCGCCCTTATCTCCGGTATTTCTGGACGGATTGCCTTCAAATTTAGAAGGTAGATGACCGGGGACAGTGACTACCTGTGTGCTAAACTAGAAGCGAATCGATTTATAAACGCGCGCGATATGCGCCGCTTGACCTTTTCACAAACCGCGGCGAAACGAGACCCGACATTGACTCCAAATGTTGAACGTGCATGACCAGGGATAGTGACTATCTTGGTGCAAAATTTCAACAGCATCCATTCATACACGCGCGCGATATGAGCCAATTTACAATTTCGCGGACCCGGCGAAACGGGTACTCGGCGTTACGGGTACTTGGCGTTACGGGTACTAGGCGTTGCGCTAGTAATTATTAAAACACAATGTCATTCCCTCCCCCCTCTCCGTGTTAGTTGATGATTGCCATAAAATTGCACCCAAAACCAATTTAGAGTCTTGCTTCTTTTTAAGCTGGGAAATGTTCTAACAGTTCCCTCTCTCGCTCTTGCAACAGCTCAGATGTCTGAAGGACCATAGTTATTATCATAGTTAGGAACCCAACGTATTTCATACAAATTATCCCACTGCTCTAAGAAAGCTTTTATGCCTCTTACACATTATCTACCCCAAAAAAAAATCAGTTAATTTGTTGTCCACACAATGTTCTATTGCGACCATCGTGAAAACATGCCGGTGTTGCACAAAATATTTTACCCATGAAATAAATTCTCTTTCCCTCATTCAAATTGTTTGCTGTTTGGGAAAGATTCGCCCCTAAATACATTCAGAGGCGTCTTGTGGCATGCAGGAAGAATAGAAGATTCATCATTAAATACTGAGAAGTCAGGGATATTTTTCTAATATTTATTATTATTTATTTTTGTTTGCACGAATGGTTGTTTATATCGTCTGCCATTTTGAAAAAAATACGAAACTAAGTGACATGGCTTTGTAATGGATTTTTCGGCAAAAATGTAGATTTACACCCTCCCCGCTCTATTTCTTGGTTCTTTCCGTGTAGATTGAGCACTTAAATATTAATATTTTAAATAATAGTTGACTTATTTATTACATGAAAGAAGAATGGCTCTAGTGCGCTATTGAAGGGTACTTTTTTCACGGTAGGTACTTATTTCTCATGACACCGGATAACATCAAGCCGTTTTCTAAATAAAGCACAATGTCGCTGAAGTGTGACAAATATCGGGATGTTGGAGCTTCAGATTGTGTTTAGTTGTCCTATCATTGCTGGTCAGAATCAGTTCTCTAAGTAATCGGATATATCTTATAATATTTTCATAATTATCTCCTGCTTTCTTCCTTCCTCCATTTCACCCCCCCCCCCCCCCCCGCCGCCTTGGTCAAGCAGCTTCATTTGATTAAGTAGTTAACCAC
>CM065698.1:20255992-20263492 GCA_017654935.2 Phymorhynchus buccinoides
TACAATGACGACAAAGATTCTCCACTATAAACTCACTTTTTAACCCAACTTTCTACAATGAATCTCCACTATAAATTCACCTTTACCCAACTTTCTACAATTACAGCAAAGAATCTCCACTATATTCTCACTTTTAACCCAACTTTTTGCAATGACGACAAAGAATCTCCACTATAAACTCACTTTTAACCCAACTTTCTACAATGACGACAAAGATTCTCCACTATAAACTCACTTTTTAACCCAACTTTCTACAATGAATCTCCACTATAAAATCACCTTTAACCCAACTTCCTACAATGCGAACAAATAATCTCCACTATAAACTCACTTTTAACCCAACTTTCTACAATTACGACAAGGAATATCCACTATATTCTCACTTGTAACCCAACCTTTTGCAATGACGACAAAGAATCTCCACTATAAACTCACTTTTAACCAACTTTCTACAATGAATCTCCACTATAAACTCACCTTTAACCCAACTTCCTTCAATGCGAACAAATAATCTCCACTATAAACTCATTTTTAACCCAACTTTCTACAATGATGACAAAGAATCTCGACTATAAACTCACTTTTAACCCAACTTTCTACAACAACGACAAAGAATCTCCACTATAAACTCACTTTTAACCAACTTTCTACAATGAATCTCCACTATAAAATCACCTTTAACCCAACTTCCTACAATGCGAACAAATAATCTCCACTATAAACTCACTTTTAACCCAACTTTCTACAATTACGACAAGGAATATCCACTATATTCTCACTTGTAACCCAACCTTTTGCAATGACGACAAAGAATCTCCACTATAAACTCACTTTTAACCAACTTTCTACAATGAATCTCCACTATAAACTCACCTTTAACCCAACTTCCTTCAATGCGAACAAATAATCTCCACTATAAACTCACTTTTAACCCAACTTTCTACAATGACGACAAAGAATCTCGACTATAAACTCACTTTTAACCAACTTTCTACAATGAATCTCCACTATAAACTCATCTTTAACCCAACTTCCTACAATGCGAACAAATAATCTCCACTATAAACTCACTTTTAACCCAACTTTCTACAATTACGACAAGGAATATCCACTATATTCTCACTTGTAACCCAACCTTTTGCAATGACGACAAAGAATCTCCACTATAAACTCACTTTTAACCAACTTTCTACAATGAATCTCCACTATAAACTCACCTTTAACCCAACTTCCTTCAATGCGAACAAATAATCTCCACTATAAACTCACTTTTAACCCAACTTTCTACAATGACGACAAAGAATCTCGACTATAAACTCACTTTTAACCAACTTTCTACAATGAATCTCCACTATAAACTCATCTTTAACCCAACTTCCTACAATGCGAACAAATAATCTCCACTATAAACTCACTTTTAACCCAACTTTCTACAATTACGACAAGGAATCTCCACTTTAAACTCACTTTTAACCAACTTTCTACAATGAATCTCCACTATAAACTCACCTTTAACCCAACTTCCTACAATGCGAACAAATAATCTCCACTATAAACTCACTTTTAACCCAACTTTCTACAATGACGACAAAGAATCTCGACTATAAACTCACTTTTAACCAACTTTCTACAATGAATCTCCACTATAAACTCACCTTTAACCCAACTTTCTACAATGCGAACAAATAATCTCCACTATAAACTCACTTTTAACCAACTTTCTACAATGAATCTCCACTATAAACTCACCTTTAACCCAACTTCCTACAATGCGAACAAATAATCTCCACTATAAACTCACTTTTAACCCAACTTTCTACAATGACGACAAAGAATCTCGACTATAAACTCACTTTTAACCAACTTTCTACAATGAATCTCCACTATAAACTCACCTTTAACCCAACTTCCTACAATGCGAACAAATAATCTCCACTATAAACTCACTTTTAACCCAACTTTCTACAATTACGACAAGGAATCTCCACTTTAAACTCACTTTTAACCAACTTTCTACAATGAATCTCCACTATAAACTCACCTTTAACCCAACTTCCTACAATGCGAACAAATAATCTCCACTATAAACTCACTTTTAACCCAACTTTCTACAATGACGACAAATAATCTCCACCATAAACTCACTTTTAACCCAACTTTCTACAATTACGACAAGGAATATCCACTATATTCTCACTTTTAACCCAACTTTTGGCAATGACGACAAAGAATCTCCACTATAGATGTTTTTGTTTGATTTGCTTTAGCGTCCTCCTAACCGACTAAGGGTCATGTGGGACATTTATTATATCTTTTGGATTTTGTTAAAAACGGGTAGATTTATAAGAAGAATGGAGATGAGGGGCTACTCTTAGTTTAAAGCTCCCCCACCACGACAAGGTGGAAGCCCGCGAGGAAGTAGCCACTATAGATTCACTATAAACTCACGTTTAACCCAACTTTCCACAGTAGCAGTCGTGGCCTCCTGTGCTGTGTGGATCAAGATAATATCGGCAGCGACTGTCTCTCATGCTCTTTAGGGCTGATAGAGTTATCGTTAGTGTCGACAGTACACCATTCACAGTGACGGCTATCCAAAAACTCAGACTGGAACTTGAACAGGGAATTCAACTGGCCTATCGACGTGCAAAAATGTGTCCTGTTTAAAAGGGACATAACCAGTGTTTCTGTCCTCGCTACTCATATAGGGAAAAGAGACCGGATGCTTATCTTCCCCTATACAGTCTTTGACTTAGTGTCATTTCGCCATTTTTCATTGCTGCGTGCCTCTGTGCAATCACTGGATGTTGAATATGAAGTGATGTTAAATTTTGTGGAAATGAAAGCTTAATTTGGCATGAAAATTGGCCCTTAAGTTAACTAAGTTGATGTCTGTATGTCATCCTGATCGCTTCTCGGCCTTTTGACTAAGACAGTGATTCAGGAACATAAATTTTTGTTTATACCATGGTTTGTTTGTTCAGCCCGTCGTACATGGCGAAAGCCGATACGCGACGTTAATCTGAACTTCCATACCGTCTGTATGTGCTCTATTTGTGTATGTGTGTGTGTGTGTGTGTGTGTGTGTGTGTGTGTGTGTGTGTGTGTGTGTGTGTGTGTGTGTGTGTGTGTGTGTGTGTGTGTGTGTGTGTGTGTGTGTGTGTGTGTGTGTGTGTGTGTGTGTGTGTGTGTGTGTGTATGTATATATATGTGTGTGTGTGTGTGTGTGTGTGTGTGTGCATGTATGTGTGTGTGTGTGTGTGTGTGTGTGTGTGTGTGTGTGTGTGTGTGTGTGTGTGTGTGTGTGTGTGTGTGTGTGTGTGTGTGTGTGTGTGTGTGTGTGTGTGTGATTGCACGCGTGTATGTCAGAACCCGTGTGACGTTTTACTGAATGTAAGAAACGGATTGCAACGAAGGAGTTAAGTAAAGATGGCGAAATGACACTAAGAGGATAGCGAAATGACACTAAGAGGATAGCGAAATGGCACTGCTTCACAGCACTCTTATCTCATCACCAAAAAGGGGCGTTCCCGGCCATGTGGCGAGATGGGAGATGGCGACTCGGTACCCTACCTACCCGTTCTATATTCAAATATCAACTGTCCATCTTTCAACCATCTACCATTTTGTTGTTTCAATCAAGGAGGTAATGTTTTGTCCATGTTGAGTTTGTCACCGTGTCTGTTTTTAATTTTTTTTATAAGAATGACAACTTTACCTAAAAACAAGCGCGAAATCGCAATAGTTTGTGTCACGCGGTCTATTTTTACCACTCCAATCATGAGTCACCTCCCCTGGCTTTTCAATAATTTTAATATGTAAACCAGAATGTTATCTCTGCACCATTTCGTAACTTTTTATATCTTTTGGAAAACATTTAAAACTATGTATCCTACTTATACTCATCGAAAGAAGCACCGCATACTCGTCGTGTCTGTTGTAGTGTCTGTATTACGTATGTTTATTATTTTGTACGCTTTTAAAATACATCATTTTAAAGAGCGGCCTCAATTTGAAGTGTAGCCTCGATTTGAAGTGCGACAATTTTGTCAAAATGTGCGACAATTTTGGACCGACAGACCGACCGACCGACAAAGTGAGTTATAGGTTTGTGGCTTGAGCCACAAACAAAAAAGAGAGAAAATAATTGGTTTTGTAAATTTCGTTAAACGAAGGGTCTCAGCCATGAATGATCTTCTAAGATTAAAAAAACCCGATTTGAATTATTATCCAGATTAAAAAAAAAGTTTTAATTTATAATTTTATTTATTCATTTATTTAGCAGAGATGATGTAAATGCCATGAACAAACTTTGATAAACATGTTCTTGAACAGTCGTTTTAAAAACCCCAAATAAAAATAATTCATTTACTAATTTTGAGAGTTGTGAAAAGTATAGTCGAGTTCTTAAAAGACTTGTGTGTTTTTTTCATATATTTTATCATTTCGGCATTATTCAAATTTTGATACCATACTATTATTATCACAGTTAAACAGACCAGTTAGAATTTCTTCCAAGGAGTCACTCTCTCTCTCTCTCTCTCTCTCTCTCTCTCTCTCTCTCTCTCTCTCTCTCTCTCTCTCTCTCTCTCTCTCTCTCTCTCTCTCTCTCTCTCTCTCATCTCTCTCTCTCTCTCTCTCTCTCTCCTCTCTCTCTCTCTCTCTCTCTGTTGGGATTCAGCTAGTAAAAACACACTCAAACATGTTGAAAGATTATATAGCCGTTCTCTTAAACTCATACTCCTTAAATCACTGTTGCTGTATAAAAGACTATAAAGAAGAAAATGTTTTTTTGTTGAAGTATTGTAAATATGTTTATGTGCTATGCTTAAGTTTATGGTAGAACCAAAATACGTTTTATGGCTGGGAAGTCCATACGCGTCGATGCAACATCAAATTAACTGCCCAGGGGGTGAACAGATCTGAAAATTAGTGCTAGATTCTGGGGTAGACGGGGTAAAAACCTCCCTGGGCGGGTAAAAAGCCCAACTGCCAATTTTCTCATGAAAATCTTAGCACAAGCTCAATAGAAATCTTGTTTATTAGTAATGCATGAGACGAACGCTAAGCATTAATCAGCTCGTCTCATGGGCAAAATTTCCTCTGAAATTTGCTTCTCTTTCATCTCTCTAATTGGCTCTGGGCTTCTTACCCGCCCATGGACTCTCTCCTCTCCCTCTCCGTCTTACTCCTATAGTATCCCTTGCTAAATCCAGCATTGAAATTGTTTTTTAAGTGCCAGTGAATGGCGGCCGAGCGTAACCATTGGGAGAATTCTGATAAATTGTCATCCTCTACAAAAAGGTTTCAATGCCGGAAGAGACAATTTAAACTACGAGGGTTTGTTAACCTCATAACTGTTATCCGTCTTTCTTTAAATCCCATTTTTGATTTTTTTCAATTATTTCATGTGATCGGATTGTGTCTTTCATTTTCTTATTTGATTGTTTTATGTCAAATCATCATTGCTTGATGCATGGTCGTCGAATGTGTCATGAGAGGGTCAAGGTGTAAAGAAGCTCGTTGTAGCTTATCCTTTTTACCCTCATCAAACATTCATCATCGTATTCGTATTCGTACCGTCGTCATCTCTCGTCTCTCTCATCTCTCTCTCATCTCATCTCATCATCATCTCTCTCTCTCTCTCATCTCTCTCTCTCTCTCTCTCTCATCATCATCTCATCTCTCTCTCTCTCTCATCACTCATTCATGTTGTATTATGCAGCCTACTTCTTGTGATTCACTGAGGACACCAAACCACTGTTGCTGTATAAAAGATAAAAGAAGAAAATGTTTTTTTGTTGAAGTATTGTAATATGTTTTGTGCTATGCTTAAGTTTATGGTGAACTTACGTTTTATGGCTGGGATCTGACGCGTATGAACATCAAAACCTGCCCAGGGGGTGGATTGAAAGTTAGTGCTAGATGATGGGGAAGACGGGGTAAAAAGCCCATGGGCGGGTAGGAAGCCCATGCCAATTATCTCATGAAATGAAGCAAATTTCAGTCAAATTTTGCCCATGAGACGAACGCTAAACATTAACACTCGTCTCATGATCCTCAAACTTTGACTGAAATTTTCTTCATTTCATGAGATAATTGGCATGGGCTTCTTACCCGCCCATGGACTTGTTTACCCCGTCTTACCCTATAGTATTGGTTGCTAAATCCAGCATTGAAATTGAGTTGTAAGTGCCAGTGAATGGCGGCCGTCTTCGTCCTCCTTCTTTTCACCCCCCCCCCCTCTTTCTGATAGCCACACTCCTTCTACCTTCTGTTTCTTCTGCTTCTTCTTCCTGTCTTCCTCCTCCTCCTTCTTTTCACCCCATAACCTCTCACGTCTTTCCATGACTCCTCATCTTCCTTCTGTGTTCTTTTCTTCTTCTTCCTGTCTTCCTCCTCCTCCTTCTTTTCACCCCCCCCCCTCTTTCTCTTTCCATGACTCCTCATCTTCCTTCTGTGTTCTTCTTCTTCTTCTTCCTGTCTTCCTCCTCCTCCTTCTTTTCATCATCGTCCATCATCTTTCTCTTTCCATGACTCCTCATCTTCCTTCTTCCATCATCCTCCTCTTCATCTTCATCATCATTTCACCCCCCCCCCTCTTTCTCTTTCCATCCTCATCTTCCTTCTGTGTTCTTCTTCTTCTTCTTCCTGTCTTCCTCCTCCTCCTTCTTTTCACCCCCCCCCCCTCTTTCTCTTTCCATTCATCCTTCATCATCTTCTCGTCCTCCTCATCATCATCTTTCTCTTTCCATGACTCCTCATCTTCCTTCATCATCGTCATCATCATCATCTTCATCTTCGTCTTCCTGTCTTCCTCATCATCCTCATCTTCATCACCCCCCCCCCCCCCTCCCCCCCCCCTCTTTCTCTTTCCATGACTCCTCATCTTCCTTCTGTGTTCTTCTTCTTCTTCTTCCTGTCTTCCTCCTCCTCCTTCTTTTCACCCCTTATCATCTCTTTCCATGACTCCTCATCTTCCTTCTGTGTTCTTCTTCTTCTTCTTCCTGTCTTCCTCCTCCTCCTTCTTTTCACCCCCCCCCCTCTTCTCTTTCCATGACTCCTCATCTTCCTTCTGTGTCTTCTTCTTCTTCTTCCTGTCTTCCTCCTCCTCCTTCTTTTCACCCCCCCCCCTCTTTCTCTTTCCATGACTCCTCATCTTCCTTCTGTGTTCTTCTTCTTCTTCTTCCTGTCTTCCTCCTCCTCCTTCTTTTCACCCCCCCCCTCTTTCTCTTTCCATGACTCCTCATCTTCCTTCTGTGTTCTTCTTCTTCTTCTTCCTGTCTTCCTCCTCCTCCTTCTTTTCACCCCCCCCCCCTCTTTCTCTTTCCATGACTCCTCATCTTCCTTCTGTGTTCTTCTTCTTCTTCTTCCTGTCTTCCTCCTCCTCCTTCTTTTCACCCCCCCCCCTCTTTCTCTTTCCATGACTCCTCATCTTCCTTCTGTGTTCTTCTTCTTCTTCTTCCTGTCTTCCTCCTCCTCCTTCTTTTCACCCCCCCC
>CM065698.1:20268492-20270992 GCA_017654935.2 Phymorhynchus buccinoides
TGCGTGTGCGTGCGTGTGCGTGCGTGCGCGCGCGCTTTTTTTTTTCTCTCTCCAGAAAAGAGGACTCACGACAGCAGAAGATTTCAGTCGGAAATACCCAGTTGCTGTTGTTGGCTGTTGGTTTACCCTGGCTGAAAGACTCCAGGGATTATCCTAACAGTGGAAGCTATGGTACAAGTGCATCAGCTATTGATGAGAATATTGCGTGAGTTACCGTTTTTGATTACCCCGCCACGTGAGCAGCCGCACTCCCGTCTTCAGGGGGAGGAAATGCCCATGAGTTACCGTTTTTGATTACCCCGCCACGTGGGCAGCCGCACTCCCGTCTTCAGGGGGAGGAAATGCCCATGAGTTACCGTTTTTGATTACCCCGCCACGTGAGCAGCCGCACTCCCGTCTTCGGGGGGAGCAAATGCCCAGTTACGGAACGTTCCTCTGACTCAACCCTTCGTAACCAACGTCCACCTTTATCAGAACGCAAATTGCTTAGCTCACTGGAATAACAAATGAGATGATTTAAATGGTATCTTTCCTGAACGGACACGGAGGATGGTCTACAAGACAAAATGTGGAATATCGAAACATTGAACCTACTAAGGGAAAAATAAAAGAGAGCGTTCACAGGACAAACATAATGAAGCAAGCGAAACCCTACACCTTCATGGAAGGAGAAGGATGAGAATAATCACAGGTCACATAGGAACAAGCAATACGTTCTAATTAGAGCTTTTGACGCATATGATGTGAAAAGAAGGATGGTCCAAAGACAACAGGACTATAATTCGGACAGGACAGGTACATTCCAGACATTGTAACCGTACAAAAAACGTAGTCTAGTCCACAGAACAAACGTCAAGTAATAAGAATTTTAAACCTACATGAAGGGAAAAGGTGATGGTCACGAGACAAACAGGAATGATCAGAACTTTTAAGCCTCGTGAAAAGAAAAGGAGATAGTCACGAGACAAACAGGAATGATCAGAACTTTTAAGCCTCGTGAAAAGAAAAGGAGATAGTCACGAGACAAACAGGAATGATCAGAACTTTTAAGCCTCGTGAAAAGAAAAGGAGATAGTCACAAGACAAACAGGAATGATCAGAACTTTTAAGCCTCGTGCAAAGAAAAGGAGATAGTCACACAAACAGGAATGATCAGAACTTTTAAGCCTCGTGAAAAGATCACGAGACAAACAGGAATGATTTAAGCCTCGTGCAAAGAAAAGGAGATAGTCACGAGACAAACAGGAATGATCAGAACTTTTAAGCCTCGTGAAAAGAAAAGGAGATAGTCACAAGACAAACAGGAATGATCAGAACTTTTAAGCCTCGTGCAAAGAAAAGGAGATAGTCACGAGACAAACAGGAATGATCAGAACTTTTAACCCTTTCACCGGCCATTTTTCAGAAAAATACCAAAATGTATCTGCAATATTGGAAATTCCTCTGTGACATGCATAATATTAGGCCTATCCTTATCTCCCCAAATTAAGAAAACAGGGTCTTTGGATAACAGGCCCAGATTTGATGCCTTTTAATGACATGGGTGTTAAGCCATTGTGGTGCATAGATGCGACATTGGCGGTGAAAAGGTTTTAAGCCTCGTAAAAAGAAAATGATATAGTCACGAGACAAACAGGAATGATCAGAACTTTTAAGCCCCGTGAAGAGAAAAGGAGGTAGTCACGAGACAAACAGGAATGATCAGAACTTCTAAGCCTCGTGAAAAGAAAAGGAGATAGTCACGAGACAAACAGGAATGATCAGAACTTTCAAGCCTCGTGAAAAGAAAAGGAGATAGTCACGGGACAAACAGGAATGATTAGAACTTAAAGGTAGTCTAGTCCACAGAACAAACGTCAAGTAATAAGAATTTTAAACTTACATGAAGGGAAAAGGTGATAGTCACGGGACAAACAGGAATAAAGAGATTTGTTTCGCCTCTACAAAAGGAAAAGGACGATATCCACAGGACTAACATGAAACAGTTATGACTTTTCGCCTCGATGAAGGATAGTCACAGAACAGACATGACATGATTAGAACTTTTAACCATCATAAAAGGAACATGAAGACGATCCTAGGACAACAAAGACCTAATTAGAACTGTTAAGCTAGATTAGGATAGGCATAGTCATAGGACAAGCAAGGAATTATTAGAACATAATATGGTGCATGAAGTGACAAGGAGGATGGTCAGGGAACGACAAAAATTACCTAGTAGGGTAAGACGGGGTAAAAAGCCCATGGGCGGGTAAGAAGCCCATGCCAATTATCTCATGAAATAAAGAACATTTCAGTCACATTTTGCCCATGAGACGAGTGTTAATGTTTAGCATTCGTCTCATGGGCAAATTTGACTGACATTTTCTTTATTTCATGAGATAATTGGCATGGGCTTCTTACCCGCCCATGGGCTTTTTACCCCGTTTTACCCTACTTTTCACCCAGAAAAGATAAAGGATTGTCACAGACAAAGAAGGGATAATTAGGGGAAGACGGG
>CM065698.1:20285992-20308492 GCA_017654935.2 Phymorhynchus buccinoides
TGAAAGTGTTTTAATGTCATCAGCAGTTAACATGCCATTTGACATAGAGGCACACAATTTTAACATAGTTCAGAAAGGACAAAAATAAACGAACAAAGTTTTTCACATAACTAAAATACAAAATTGAATCTATAAGTATAATCTATATACCAACACTAAGCGACCAGCAGGTCTGAATAACAAGACGTAGTTTACATAATCACTTGTGATTATACTACAATGTCAAGTTACTTTTTCCGTAGTTTAGATGCCTCTGCTACAAATTCTGCTATTGATTTTATATAATCTTCTTTCTTTGTTTGCAGCAAAGCCATCAAGTCATATCTCGCAGCTAAGAATGATGTGAAAACATCACATTTCTTTCGTACATTTTCATACAGTTCACATTGGAAAAAGAAATGAAACTCGTCTTCTACCACATTCAATTTACACACTGGACAATTAACGTCATACTGTATTTCGGTATTATACCATCGCTTATTACAATACAGACCAGGAGTTCTCGTTCGAAAACGTACAAACTAATCCCATGCCATTTTCTTGTTACAATAGATAGATAGTTTTCGGGCTGTAGGTCGCTATTAAAACGCAAAAACCATGCGTATTTTTCTTTGTTGTCCATTTCGGAATGCCAAGTCTGCTGATATATGATACGATGAAATTAAACGTTCTTTCAATTCATAAATAAAGGGCCTTATCATGTTCAACTCCCTGGTTATTCCACACAAAACCAAACCCATTTTGGAAAAGAAACGTTTTTATATCAGATACCCAGTTTTGCTTACCATTCTCATGCTGGTTTATGCTGTAAGCCTGTTTGCTTATTCTACTTATTGGAAGTTTAACTAAGCGCAGCCAATATCGAATACATTTAATCTTTGTGCGTAACTGTAAAGGATATCTTCCTGCCATTTTATTAGAACTATGTAAGGGGATATTTAGAAAACGCTTAATGGCTAACGTGTGCACTTTTTCGACCAATTCATTTTTCAATAGCCCCCATACTTCTGCTCCATAGGTTATCATTGGTTCCACTTGGGTATCAGAGAGTTTCCAGAAAGTAGCTGGATCAATACACTTCAGTCTTTTTAATGGTCATAAAATATCAAGCACACCTCTTCTTCCTTTCCTATACATTTCTTGCCATGCCCTACTCATGGAGATAGAGAGAGAGAGAGAGAGAGAGAGAGAGAGAGAGAGAGAGAGAGAGAGAGAGAGAGAGAGAGAGAGAGAGAGATGGAGAGAGAGAGAGAGGGAGAGAGACAGAGAGAGAGAGAGAGAGAGAGAGAGAGAGAGAGAGAGAGAGAGAGAGAGAGGGGGGAGAGAGAGAGACATACGCACAAAGAAAAGAAGGAAAGACGATGCTCTATTTGGCCGAAATAAACAGATTGGTGATCAGAGCCCTTGGCAATTGATAAGGTCAGAGAGAGAGAGAGAGAGAGAGAGAGAGAGAGAGAGAGAGGGGGTCAAAATACAATCAAAGACAACTTTTCCTGGTATACGAGGAGTTCCTGTTTTTGAATTTTACCAGAACAGGAAGTTCCTTTTTTTTAAATTGTCAAACAAGATCTTTGTGTGTCTACTCTATTTTTCAAACATTTTAAAATAAGCTTTTGTACAAATTGTGGAAAAAGCAAACTAAAATACCGTCATAAATCATTTTTTCTTCAGCTGCAGGGGGACATTACTCCTAGACCCTTGACTTTCAGGTTTTTCCATTTTGTGTAGTTGCATCCATGACCTGTTAGACCATATTTAATTTTTGCCATAGTCGATATCTGATAAAGATTCAGGCAAACTGGGATTGCAGTTGATCTACAAGAATCGGTTAATCGGTTACTCAGTTCAGCAAAGTGAGGCTAAGCCACCATACTTGATCTCTGACACATCTCGATGCCTCTGAGCAGCTGTCTGGGGACCCTCAGCTTGTCAGCACCGTTGGCATCTGACAATACTCTCAATGAAAGAAACCGTCCGTGGTTGGGTGTATACTATACGATAAAGAATAAAAAGCGAAAGATTTAGGGGAAGACGGGGTAAAAAGCGCATGGGCGGGTAAGAAGCCCACCCCAATTATTTCATGAAATAAAGAAACTTTCAGTCAAATTTGCCCATGAGACGAATGCTAGACATTAACGCTCGTCTCATGGGCAGAAATGAGACTGAAATTTGCTTCATTTCATGAGATAATTGGGGTGGGCTTCTTACCCGCCCATGCGCTTTTTACCCCGTCTTCCCCTACGGTTTTAAGTGGGCGTTCGGGTGTTCTCATTGTATGAAGGAAAGAAACTGTGTAGGCATATCTGGAATAGGCCTTCTTCTATTCAAATGAGTTGATACTTTTTTTTTGTCCTTTGCCGATCTACGATCGCGAAGGAGTATGTTTTCGTTCGTGTATGTTTCTTTGGGTTTTTTCTTTTCTTTCCCCCCCTGTCTGTCCCAAGGATATCTCCCGAACCGCTTGACAGAATCGCTTCACATTTTGTGTGGTGGTGGTGTGTCACCATGAGAGGAAGGCATCCGCGCATAAATTATCGCCGTCCTGACCTTGACCTTGGCGTATGACCTTGAAAACCGAAAATCTTCAAGGGGCTGTAACTTCCACACCGTTGGTCTAGATACTTCAAACTTGTATTTCTTCAATGTTCTTTATCTGTAGTTTGAAATGATAACATGTACCATCATTTATCGTGAGAGGCGTCAATCACGCACTAGCACTTCTAGGCACTTCTAGGGAAGTTACGTATAGGCCTAAAAGCCGTCTCACGTTATCCATGCAAGTTGGATGAAAATGGTTGTGACCTTTCTTCTTCGTTCGCTCAGACAGTTTCCTGTCACATGAGCGTAGATGCGCCATGCTGCCGTTATGCGCCTAACTAAGAAATAGTTAGGCCCAGCATGTCCGACTTCGACTGAAGAAATCTTTGTAAGGATTTATAGAAAAAAGAGGCAGGGGAATGGATCAGTGAGATAGAAAGATAGCCGAGATGACAGTAAGCAAAGAGAAAAGGCAGAGTCAAAGAGAGCGACAGATTAGAGGAAGTGACAAGCACAGAACTTCCAGAAGGTGGGAGAACTATTTGTATGAAAGATCCCTACCCCCGGTATCCCCACGGGGGGGGAACCTTTCTAAATGTTCCCTTTCTCTCGACAGAGTGAGTAGAAATCACAAATGCAAAATTCAGTTCATTGAAATTCTTCCAACGGGTGCCCACCGGTTCGCATAATGCGTTTCGCATAATCCTTTGATCAGAGCCACGGGCGCAAGTCGAGTGTCTCTTCCCCCAAAAAGTGGCAGTTCGCATAAACGGGTTTGCCATTTCGCATATTATGCACTCTTGCAGGTTCTAATGCACTCTGCGTGACGTTCTGTTACTTTCTTACTATCCCAAACCCTATCCCTAACCTATCCCTAACCCTATCCCTAACCCTATCCCTAACCCTATCCCTATCCCTAACCCTATCCCAAACCCTATCCCTAACCTATCCCTAACCCTAACCCTATCCCTATCCCTATCCCTAACCCTATCCCTAACCCTATCCCTAACCTATCCCTAACCCTATCCCTAACTTTCTGAGTTTTATGCGAAATGCCATGTCCACAAAGCTTTGTATGCGAAGCGGCAGTATGTGAATCGGCTTTATGCGAAGCGGCAGTATGCGAAATGGCCATATGCGAACCGGGGCGCACCGCTTCCAACAGGTCGGAAGGAATTAGCAACTGCACCATTTGCAGTTGTGAGAAAACAATGCTTGCTGACAGTGTGAAGTTAATACACGGCCACAACTACTTGGATGGAGTTCACAACGGATTTTCCCTTCCACGAAAAGGTTGGATAGTGTGAGGCGGCTTTTAATTGCACGGGGTCGGATGGTCTTGCGTTATGTAATGTAAAGTTTTAAAGGTGGACCCTGACCGATGAGTTTTTGCAAGAAACACGTCGAGATCACCAGAAAGACAGCCTTTTCAAGGATCGGAATACTCACTTTGCTCTGGTTTCCTAGAAATCAAACCGTCAAAACGGCGATTTTTCCTTGGCGGAGATGCCGGAAAGAGAAGCCATTTTGGATGGGGTGGGTGGAGGCCACTCACTGTGGTTGAAGCTTTTTCTTCTTTGTAGTGCAGTGAACAAAAATGGAGCTATTCCCTTTGTTGTGAGCGAAACTCCTTTAGGTAAACTGTATACAATAAAATAATAAAAAATAAAAAGGCTTGTATTGCGAAATTTTCGTGCAAACGATTTGGTCTGCTTCAGGCGGCCATTAGAAAAGACGAAGCACATGCCTTCTCTTTCAATGAAAGAATTTGACTTCCAGCACCTCCGCCAAGGAAGAATCGCCGATTTGACGGTTTTATTTCTAGGAAACCAGAGCAAAGTGAGTGTTGCCATCTCTGTAAAGGGTGTGTTCCTGGTGATCTCGACGTTTTCTTGCAAAAAACCCCTCATCCGTCAGTAAGATAGAAAAAATAGCAGATGACAGTAAGCAAAGAGAAAAGGCAGAGTCAAAGAGAGCGACAGATTAGAGTGGGTTTCGACCTACCACACGTTTTATTCTCATTTCCTTTTAATTCAGTGTTTTGACCCCCCACCCCCACCCCCCAACGCTCCCCCCTACCCCCATCCCTCCTGTTTGCTCTGTTCAGCCCTTTTCTCGTCTATTCCAAGTCGTAATAAATAAGGGTAACCTTTTCGTCTTGAAACATTTGGTTTCCAATCCTTTGTTATTTCTATTTGAATAATAATCTAATCGTCTTTTCAGCCAGTCGGAGGACAAGGAAATAAAATAGAAGAAAGAAAGAAAGAAAGAAAGAAAGAAGGAAAGAAACGAAGAAAGAAATAAACAAAAACATCGTGTGCAACCACCAACGACTCATTAGGATAACCTTTGAGATTTTAGATCTCGGATAACCTTTCAGTGCTTAATATTTATCATCTCAATGGGAAAACAAGCTTAGGTATTAATCCTTAGCCTCCCCCCCCCCTCTCCTCCCCCCGTCCCATCTCTCAGGGAGATGAATTCTATTGACCGTTCATGAAACTGCTTAAGTGCTACGAACTGTTTGAAAAGAAATTTGGTGAACGGCGAAAATATCACCTGCTTAACATTGCATTGATATTTTCTTGGATAAACGTGGGTAGTACGCATTTTAGAATTTAGTTTTATTCATAACTTTTTGTTTGTGGCTCAAGCCACAAACCTATAACTCACTTTGTCGGTCGGTCTGTCTGTCTGTCTGTCTGTCTGTCTGTCGGTCGGTCAAAGATTGTCGCACATTTTGACAAAATTGTCGCACTTCAAATCGAGGCTACACTTCAAATTGAGGCCGCTCTTTAAAATGATGTATTTTAAAAGCGTACAAAATAATAAACATACGTAATACAGACACTACAACAGACACGACGAGTATGCGGTGCTTCTTTTGATGAGTATAAGTAGGATACATAGTTTTAAATGTTTTCCAAAAGATATAAAAAGTTACGAAATGGTGCAGAGATAACATTCGGGTTTACAGATTAAAATTATTGAAAAGCCAGGGGAGGTGACTCATGATTTGAGTGGTAAAAATAGACCGCGTGCCACAAACTATTGCGATTTCGCTCTTGTTTTTGTGACATCACTGATTTGCTGCACATTGTTTCAGAGTTAAACTTCCACGAACTAGTGTAGACAGTAAATGGATCGAGCCAGAAATAAACTAAGTTAATGCTCGAGTTGTACCAGATTATCATTAGAGTACATGGATTGTTATTTATTCTTTTAAGCTACCCATTCCTTCCATTAATGCAAATTGCTGTTATCATTTTTTGGACATTAATATTACGTTTGGGACGATACAAAAAAAGGTAAGAGTGACCGTTTTAGACCTATATGGTTTTTTTACCTGCTGCAATAGAAAATCAGTTTATATAATTCGCCTTTTGTGGATGACTATGACTCTCAAACTAGAAGGCATTGGTCTGACTCTTTTACCTGCAAGCTTAAGAGATTAATTAACCTTTGAAGACCACCCCTAATTAACACCAATGTCCTTTGTTTATCGTGCTAGTTAACCTTTGAAGACCACCCCAAATTAACACCAAAGTCCTTTGTTTATCGTGCTAGTTAACCTTTGAAGACCACCCCAAATTAACACCAAAGTCCTTTGTTTATCGTGCTAGTTAACCTTTGAAGACCACCCCAAATTAACACCAAAGTCCTTTGTTTATCGTGCTAGTTAACCTTTGAAGACTACCCCAAATTAACGCAAATGTCCCTAATCTCTCATGCTAGTTAACCTCTGAAGACCATTCCCAGCGCCAATGGTCCCTTATTTCTCATGCTAGTTAGCCTATGAAGACCACTCCCAACGCCAATAGTCCCTAATTTATCATGCTAGTTAACCTCTGAAGACCACTCCCAACGCCAATAGTCTCTAATCTCTCATGCTAGTTAACCTCTGAAGACCACTCCCAACGCCAATAGTCCCTAATTTATCATGCTAGTTAACCTCTGAAGACCACTCCCAACGCCAATAGTCCCTAATTTCTCATGCTAGTTAACCTCTGAAGACCACTCCCAACGCCAATAGTCCCTAATCTCTCATGCTAGTTAACCTCTGAAGACCACTCCCAACGCCAATAGTCCCTAATTTCTCATGCTAGTTAACCTCTGAAGACCACTCCCAACGCCAATAGTCCCTAATCTCTCATGCTAGTTAACCTCTGAAGACCACTCCCAACGCCAATAGTCCCTAATTTATCATGCTAGTTAACCTCTGAAGACCACTCCCAACGCCAATAGTCCCTAATCTCTCATGCTAGTTAACCTCTGAAGACCACTCCCAACGCCAATAGTCCCTAATCTCTCATGCTAGTTGACCTCTGAAGACCACTCCCAACGCCAATAGTCCCTAATCTCTCATGCTAGTTGACCTCTGAAGACCACTCCCAACGCCAATAGATCCTAATTTCTCATGCCCGAGAAAGTGTGACTGTATCCTGCCCATAAAAGGTATAATGCTTTATGTAAGTTCTGACACAGCTATCCAGAATCGCAGTTGCCTCCATCAATATCTGATGGTCATACACAAGCAATGCAAAATAAGCTCGCAAAAAAAAGAAGTGTGTTCGAGGCTAGTACCGTAATTCACGGACTGCAAGCCGCTTCGCTATTTAAGCCGCATCCCCTATTTTGAAACAAAGTTGAGAAAAGCACCGTAATCGATTAAAAACTCGGGACTTTCTTGGCATTGCAGTACCTCCAGGATCGTCCCACCTTCTTGATATCTATTAATGTTCTACATTGTGCCTGTTCCAGGCCGAAGGACGTTAGTCGGATTTTCAAAAGTACCGCTTCCTTGCATAAACCGAGTCAAAACAAAATCTTGTGTTAAAACGTATCTATCGGAAGAGTTCAAACTTTGCTTGTGCATTCGGTTGGGATACAAAAGTTCTACAATTGGGTTTTCTTTCTTGGCGGAGCTTTGCGTCGTGTTATTGCTTTCTACTAGTTTTTATAAATACACACACACAGTCTGGGATGAAAGAAAATACAAACACCACCAATCACTACCACCAATGACATTAAAGGATATTTCACTGTTTTGCTTTCTTGATATTTTTGTTTTGTTTTCCTTAGTTTAGCTGTTTTGTTAACCCACGAATCTTTCTGTTTTCAGTAAGACTATTATCTCTTTTGACCTATAGGCTTCATTCATAAAATGTTTTTCATTGTCTAGTAAGCCATTTTCAACAGTCTGTAGGCCTAAACTATTCTAAGTGACACAATGCTGATTCCATGATCTGACAAAGTAATTTCACTTATTAATTCTTGAAAGTTACGACATTTTAGAGTGGAGATTTTGTTTAAAGAGTATTAGTCTAATCAGTCACCCACACACGTAATATTCTTGAGCAATATCGGCCAGATTTTCTCTATGTTGCTCTGTGTTTGTTTTGTTGTTGTTAGTCCCCGAGCCGAAGGTTCGGGGAGCTATTGTTTCTGTCTGATCCGTCCGGCGTGCCTCCGTCCGTCCGTCCGGCTATTCGTCCATTTTTCTCAAGAACTATTCAGTCTATCATCATCAAATTTGGTATACTAGTTTGCCAAGATGCAAGCTATCCACTGATGTATTTAGTTTTACATTAAGGTCAAGGTCGCGCCAGTTACGGGGTTCAACCCCCGAAACACATAATCGCTAATATCTCGCGAAGTTTTGCATGTATTTCAATGCAGTTTTTTTCACAACATTTCTTGATGAATGGTCTATAACACAGTTGTCATGAATTTTTCTGTGCGCTCGTGTGCGCATGATCGCGCGCGCTCAAATCACGGGTCCGAACACACATGCGCCATGAAACAGCTTTGTAGCTCTGTGGTTGACGCTCTCTCTCTCTCTCTCTCTCTCTCTCTCTCTCTCTCTCTCTCTCTCTCTCTCTCTCTCTCTCTCTCTCTCTCTCTCTATTTCGGAGTAGCTCGGCGATGCTGCGAGGGGACTTTGCAGCCGCTCGGCGTTGCACTTGTTGTTGTCGTTGTTGCTTTTTTTTAAATATCTTGGTAATTCCGTTGTTTGTTATTCGTTTGTTTGTTTATATCATTGTCCTTTTTCGTTGTTGTTGGTGTCCTTCTTTCATCTCTGTTTTTTTTAAAAGTAAAAATATCCTATTAGGGGAAGACGGGGTAAAAAGCGCATGGGCGGGTAAGAAGCCCACCCCAATTATCTCATGAAATAAAGAAAATTTCAGTCAAATTTGCCCATGAGACGAATGCTAGACATTGACGCTCGTCTCATGGGCAAAATGAGACTGAAATTTGCTTCATTTCATGAGATAATTGGGGTGGGCTTCTTACCCGCCCATGCGCTTTTTACCCCGTCTTCCCCTACCATTCTTCATATTTTCTTTCATTTTTTTTTACGTTTTTTCTTTCTTTCATTTATTATCATTCTGATTTTCATCAATTGTTTCTTGACGATGGTGCTCTGACATTAACCCATTATTATGCACCTTTAACCTTCTCTGTTGTTGTTGTTCTTCTTCTTCTTCTTTAATTTAACGTCTTTTCACTTAAAAGTGATATTAGACATGCAAGTGTGTGTGAGAGTGTGCGCACGCGGATATGTGCATGTGTATCTGTGTGTGCTTAAAGTGCATATTTATATGTAGCATTAGGGGATATATGCTAAATTAAAACAGTTTAAAAAAAACATTAAAAAAACAACAACAAAACTCCAAATTTGAACTATTATAAAATCAAAATGCAAACATTCTAAAAAAAAAAGCAATCATAGAAACGAGCCAAATGGGCTTAACATTAAAGTTTGTACAAAATTCAAAAGAGACTAGAGTACTTGCGTAAACTGACCCAGTCGCGACACACGCTTGCACCCCTAACCCTAACCCTAATCTTAACCTAAACCCTTAACCGCTAACCTGATTTTGCTCAAATTCAAACTGGTCCAAGCTTTTGACCCCTAGTATCCACCTGTAAATTTTCATGTTGATATATCCAAGCGTTCTCGAGTTATCGCTGTCCCAGACAAACAGACAAACAGACAGACAAACAAACCTTTTTTGTTTGTTTGTTGAAACACACTGATAACTCTATGTGAGGCCATTTTACACCGAAATATGCACTTTGAGCAAATTTGAACACGGACGGACGGACGGACAAACTGAAAACAATACCAGTCTCGGATTCATTTGGATTCATCTTTTCTTAATTCTGATAGGGTCGATTCAAAATAAGGGCAATAATATAGAATGTGTGTTGTTGTACAATTATCAACAGCACCGCATACACATTGAAGATTTTTTATGAATTTAGTTTTAAAAGCATTTAGCTTAAGTCTATAAAGTAGTGAAACAAACTTTATACGGCGTCTTGGATGTTTGTTTACATTTCTATTAAGAAATATATAATTTACTAAGGAATCACTTTTCTGAGACTTCCATGATCGGGAGCTTAAACAACACTTTATGGAAGATTCAGGTTTAAATGTATTTTGTGAAGCATAGATTCTCTGTATATTTCTCTCCGTGTGTCTCTATATCTCTCCGTCTCTGTCTGAGGACCGGGTGTAAAAATATAGCCACTTCTCTTTATTGACGCAGTTACATTCTATAAATAATTTGAGCGCTAAGACGCCAGATCACCAGCCGCGCGGCAGCATTTTTGGCTGCAGTGATTCATCTTGCGGCTGACTCGGGTAGCGAGCCTTTATTTCACGAGGGTAAGAGAGAGAGAGAGAGAGAGAGAGAGAGAGAGAGAGAGAGAGAGAGAGAGAGAGAGAGAGAGAGAGAGAGAGAGAGAGAGATTGAGAGAGAGAGAGACAGAGAGACAGAGAGAGACAGACACAGAGAGAAAGAGAGACAGATACAGAGAGAGGACAACCCTAACATTAACCCTCAACTGACAAAATTAGCGAATGAGAAAACCAGGTTAACCACACATAGCCACTGAACTTGGATCTCACACACCTACAGGTGACTTCGACAAGTAAAGGGGACAAATTTAATACATGTTTTTTCATCTTTCAACGTTGCTTTTGTAAAGCGCATCGAGCATACTACTGTATGGATTTTAGCGCTATATGAAATAAAATGATGATTATTATTATTGCAGAGTGGTGGCCTGTTTCAAGGCAAGAGTTGTTTCCCTTGGTCTGTGTCTTGCACAAAACGGCTCCAGTGATCTTCACCTTTGACCAATGACCTTCATTTTTTAACCTGACCTAGATACCTTAACTACCTATTCGCATGCAAAATGTGAGCCTCCTAGGTCCCTCCGTTCAAGATTTCTTTCCCTTGGACTGTGTCTTGCAAAACACGGTTCCAGTGACCTTGACCTTTGACCTATAACCTTCAATTTCGCAGAGAGTCTAGACATTCTTAGTACATATCCGCATGCAAAATGTGAGGCTCCTAGGTTCCTCCGTTCAAATGTTATCGTGTTCAGATAGCCAGTTAGTCAGATAGTCAGGTAGATGGGACAGAATTCTCTGAAAACTTTACCTGCTTCGCGGCTGGTAAAAATAATGTTCCTTCATTTGCTCAATCGTTCGTCCTTCAAATCGTTTGTTTCTATGTTTGTCTTGTAACCTGTGGATCGTTGAGACATTAGTCATCTTCATTGTTGTCGTCGTCATAATCATCATTATCGTCATCAATATCAGCAGCAGCAACAGCAGCATCTTCATCATCATCGTCATCATCGTGTTGTTGTTGTTGTTGTTGTTGTTGTTGTTGTTGTTGTTGTTGTTGTCGGTCTTTTTCTTCTTCTTTTTCCCCTTCTTTGCTAGTCACCAACTTCAGTGAAGAGGAAAACTGAGAGAGAGAGAGAGAGAGAGAGAGAGAGAGAGAGAGAGAGAGAGAGAGAGAGAGAGAGAGAGAGAGAGAGAGAGAGAGAGAGAGAGAGAGAGAGAGAGAGAGAGAGAGAGAGAATATGTGAATTAATCAATGGATGAATGAATTAATGAATTGATATTTGTCGAAGCGGTCGCTTTGAATGCCTGGAACTGAGGAACGTAGCCTATATATGCAAACGGTCATATTTAATTAACTTCTTCTGCCGTCAAGCGGCAATCATTGACATATAGTGATATACAGGGGTTCAAAGACAAAGATGCGTGGCGCAGACAGGATGGCATAGTAGGGTTTGAGATAGACAAGTATTTACTGTTAAGAAATATATTTGAAAGATTTTTTTTAATTAGAGGAAAATGGTTGGATATTTTGCAGGTTTGAGGTGGATGGGGGAGAGTTTAGTAAGATGTTAGTAGAATATAGATGGTTGGATAATTTTTAGGTTTGAGGTGGATGGGGGAGAGTTTAGTAAGATGTTAGTAGAATATAGGTAGAGGAAAATGGTTGGATAATTTTTAGGTTTGAGGTGGATGGGGGAGAGTTTAGTAAGATGTTAGTAGAATATAGGTAGAGGAAAATGGTTGGATAATTTTTAGGTTTGAGGTGGATGGGGGAGAGTTAGTAGTAAGATGCTAGTTTGAGAATTTATAGGTAGAGGTAGAAAATGGTTGGATAATTTTTAGGTTTGAGGTGGATGGGGGAGAGTTTAGTAAGATGTTAGTAGAATATAGGTAGAGGAAAATGGTTGGATAATTTTTAGGTTTGAGGTGGATGGGGGAGAGTTTAGTAAGATGTTAGTAGAATATAGATGGTTGGATAATTTTTAGGTTTGAGGTGGATGGGGGAGAGTTTAGTAAGATGTTAGTAGAATATAGGTAGAGGAAAATGGTTGGATAATTTTTAGGTTTGAGGTGGATGGGGGAGAGCTTAGTAAGATGTTAGTAGAATATAGATGGTTGGATAATTTTTAGGTTTGAGGTGGATGGGGGAGAGTTTAGTAAGATGTTAGTAGAATATAGGTAGAGGAAAATGGTTGGATAATTTTTAGGTTTGAGGTGGATGGGGGAGAGCTTAGTAAGATGTTAGTAGAATATAGGTAGAGGAAAGAATCCTACACGTCGTTGAATATCCCGGCTCAGCCGGGGACACCCGGGCCCCACATGATGCTTGCAGAGGAAAAGTACGTATTTGAATCATGCACGACCGTTAAGTATACCCGGTTCGGCCGGGGACACCCTGGCCCCACATGATGTATGCAGAGGGGAAGTATGTGTTTGAGTCATGCACCTCCCCGTGGGGATACCAGGGGGTCTTTCGTAAAATAGTTCCCCCACCTTCTGGAAGTTATGTGCTTGTAGCTTCCTCTAATCTGCCACTCTCTTTGACTCTGCCTTTTCCCTTTGCTTTCTGTCATCTACTATCTTTCTGACTTATTGGCCCATTCTCCTGCCTTTTTTTCAAACAAATCTTCCAAATAATTTTTTTCCTTTGAGCTCTTCCGAAATCGGAATGTGTCGGCTGTGCGCAGCGGGGAGACCAGTGAAAACTGAAAACTGGACACATAGTACCTTACCCATTATGGCCATATGGCCTGGGAACGCAGAAGAAGAGTCATGCACGACCGTTAAGCATCCCCGGATCATGCTAGTTCCTTTGTTGTTGCAGAGCACACCTTCAAGTTTCGTCTCAATTCTCAACGCGAACGCGCAGCGAAAAGAAAAACAACAAAACTGTCATCAACAACAATCTGATCCATGCAAAATATGTTTCCCTCAAAAAATCCACCTTCTTTCTTTTCCCCCAGTCTCCCTAGAAAGTGATTAACAAAACAAAACATATTACTTTATTAAGACCTTTTTTTTTTAACCAGCCCCTTTCTCTCTCTCTCTCTCTCTCTCTCTCTCTCTCTCTCTCTCTCTCTCTCTCTCTCTCTCTCTCTCTCTCTCTCTCTCTCTCTCTCTCTCTCTCTCTCTCTCTCTCTCTGTCCATGTTTCATCCACGACTGACTTGGACATTTTGGGGCTCTCTCTGCTCACCAGCTTGTTTCAGGAAAACTTCCACCTGAAGGTGACCGGAAACCTCAACAAACAAACATGGCGGCTGATGCAAAAACCTCGATGTGGGAACCCGGACATTGGGCCTCAGACACTTCCGGATATGACGTCACTCGACACGAATGTGACGCGTCATCGAGTGAAGCGAAGTAACGTGAAGAAGGCCCAAAAGATGGATAAGTATGGTGGGTTTTTCTGCGATTTCGGTTCCATTGCAGGGGCTTTTAGAGGTAGACGCATTTCTTTGCGAGTTTGCTTATTATATTCCCAAAATAGGCTCGAATTCAAAGTGTTACTTAATCAGCAGCTACTCGTTTTGGTGGGTTACGCGTTTCATGTGTACAAAAAATAAGTGTCTTTTGCATTTCCTATGTTCATCGTCTTTATTCTCTTAAAAAAAAAAATGCTTGATAATTTGAAAATCGTTTTCTTGGTAATAAATGTACAAAATGCGTAGTCGTGTTTATAATTCATTTTAATGACTCGATTATGCGCGCATGCATTTTTGCAATTGCGGGCCATATTGATCTTACGCACCCGGGTTTAATTCCATTGGAGTTGAAGAAAAAAACCACCCACATCAATTTAACTAACAGAAACTCACTATCAGCCAGGCACTGTCTCCCAACCTTCCTTTTCAGACTATCGGTGGCTGCAGAGAAGCATATCATGGAGTCCCACACGCTTCTACATTCGCCTGCCTGTCTCCACACAGTGCACAGTGGTGAGAAGACAATCAAGGCTTCGCTCTGCCCATAGAATCGTTTTTATCTCACTAAGGACGAAGTTATCCCAGAGTTGGGGGCCAATAGTAAAATGAAAGAGTGAGCTTTAGGCCGGGTTCACATTAGACGCGTATGTTCCGTACGGAAAACCCTAAATAAATGTGGGAAAAAAGAAGGATAAAAGTTTACGCATGTAGGGGAAATTCGGACACGTGCGCAAATCTTTTCCCTTCTTTGTTTCACTTATTTATGGATCGCGTACGGGTTTCCGCACGGAATATCCGCTTATGTGTGTAACGGCCTTATGCTCAGTGCTTTTTTCCAACACAAACGGGTCTTTTTTTTTTACAGTTAAGTCTTTTTTGAAAAGACTGACTTTCAAACTATGGGGTGTTGTTGCGCGGTTCTGCGCTGCAGTCTTGGGCTAGTTGTCCTTTGGGTACCAATGCCAATGCTTCATTTCATTGACAACTGTCCCACATGTTCTTGTGACTGAGGTAGTTTGAATAGTATCACAGGAAAGGCATCTACGCTATAAAAACAACAACAACAACACCCCAACAACAACATGTTTGCCTATTTAATGTTAACAAGAAATCCAGTGTCAGTAATTATACATTCAGAATACATAATTTAGCCCACTCATTGAGTACTGTACCAAATTCAATATCAACAAAATTAATATGATATTGCTAACTTTACAAAAGTTTGCTAAATTGCTTAGGGGAAGACGGGGTAAAAAGCGCATGGGCGGGTAAGAAGCCCACCCCAATTATCTCATGAAATGAAGCAAATTTCAGTCTCATTTTGCCCATGAGACGAGCGTTAATGTCTAGCATTCGTCTCATGGGCAAATTTGACTGAAATTTTCTTTATTTCATGAGATAATTGGGGTGGGCTTCTTACCCGCCCATGCGCTTTTTACCCCGTCTTCCCCTATTATTCTTTCTGCCTGTCACTCTACTCTACTTCTTCCCATCCGTTCTTTCTTTTTTAAATTTTATTTCCTTCCTGCCTTCCTTTCTTTCTTGTCAGGAAGGTGATGAAGAAGGCTTTCCAGGTGTGGTCGGAACCTAGCCAGCTGACCTTGACCTATGACCCGGTCAACCCGGACATCCGGTTGTCCTTCAGGAGGCGAGAGCACGGAGATGGAGACGCCAACGCCTTTGATGGCAGAGGTGAAAATAATATGAATTAGGTGCAGAGTGGTACAGAGGTAACGCGTTCGCCTTGTGTCAAGTAAACCCGACTTCGAACCTGGGTACAGGGGATTTTTCCTCTCACTTTGCACTAGGCCTTACGGTCTGAACATGCATTCTTTCGGATGAGACGATAAACCGAGGTGCCCATGCACTTAGCACACGTTACTCCCAGTGGCAACGAAAAAGTTGTCATTTGGTCAAAATTTAACCACACTCCCCCACCCCTTTCCTTCCTCATCAGTCACACAAAAATCTCACGCCAAAACATAAATTGGGGTGGCGCGCCTCTGGCTGCGACGCGTTCTCCAGGTGGAAGCAACCCGATTTTCACAGAGACGTCTATGTGACTATAAAGCACCTAATACCTAATGATATGGATACATTTAATATAACTGAATAGGAATGTAAGCTTATTTCAAAACCTCACCACCTCCTTCTTTCGCGCTCCATCTTGTCATACGGTTCAGACGGACATTCAAACAATTGTGAGCTTGAAAATAGTTATAGAGATCTGTTACTTCGTGACAGTTCCAACACCCAAGACTTCTTCCCCCACAACGTGGTGAAATCGAGAGATAACAAAAAAGCCCACCATTTGTCTAGAAAAACAACAACTGTAAGTTGAGCAACACACGGTCTCAAATGTAAGACAATACGATTCAAAACTATGATTATTGATCAGTCATGACAGGCTTTGGACAAAGAACGGACGGGTTAAACCGCCCCCAAACCATGAATGGAATGGAATCGTGATGGTCTAACATAATGAGTATCCTTAAAGACACACTGACCCACCACGATGGAAATCTAAAATGGAAGATAACTGGGTTTATTGGTTTTTACTAGTAAACAGACATAGTTTTTGGAAAACCAAAATGGGAGATAATCGAGGATTAAAAAACCCGTGTTGTTATAGAGATAGTCTCCCCTTTTGTGTGTAACAGAAAAAAGCGAAACAGAAGGAATTGAACTTTATAATTATTGTGGAGAGAAGAACTCTTGATGGATGTAAAACCCGTTTGAGTGTGAGAGTGAATAATTTATTCTTGAAGAAATTTACTTGTTTATTTTGATTTAATAGCTAACCAGGATTGAATCCTATCTACTTTTTGTGGACTGTTGTTGATTGTTCGTCTGTGTCGTGAGGTGTGGATAATTAGTAGAGAGAGAGATACACGAACACTCACGCGCGCTTGCATACCCGAAACACTTTTTATTATTATTTTTTTTTACTTTGTTATTGTTGATTGCTTGTTTGTTGTCTCCCCTCACAGGGTTTTTTCTGGGTAGCTGTGACCCACATACAAATGCCCCCAACTTGAAATTGCTCTTTAAAACGATGTTTCGTTTTCAATTTGGGGGCATTTGTATGGGAGTTAAACCTGGTCAAAACAAGATTTCTTACCAGCTATAAGAGGGAAAACACGTGAAACCCGTGATTTTGACACGTGATCTGGTAGGTCTTTAAAGAGTGACCATCTAGAACTGGAGTATCATGCGAGTTGTCGGTAACTGTATGCCGAGTCACGTATTATATATTGTTCATAAATAGTGACTGTCTGAAACCAAGTCAAAAGACACCCTAATAGTCTGGCTATCTGTCGCCAGATTTGAACTAAGCTGATATTATAAGTCCATATTCGCCTTTGATTCAAATACAATATCATTTAATGAGAGTAAAATACAATATCATTTAATGAGAGTAAAATACAATATCATTTAATGAGAGTAAAATACAATATCATTTAATGAGAGTAAAAGCACCCATGCAAAACATAAAAACGAAGGTTTGAGCGAACCGCCATGTTGGACCACTTTGTGACGTCATACTCACTCCATTAGAAAACCGTCGAACGGGAATTTTACGAAAACGCGTACTGGCATATCACAGAAGCGCGGGACAAAAATTTACGAAAGCGCGTCAAATCGGCATACGTAAGCGCGGATTTTTTTAATTTTACAATTTTGAGCACAGATCCCCACCCACCAATTCACCCCACCATTGACATACCTTCGAGTGTACAGGTAGATCGACGGGTCTCAGATGGATAGATGTTGATGACAGTCAGGATGTTGATGACACTCATTGCGATGGTCGATAACAGGATATTGATGACTCTGTGTACTGTCTGTACCCCAGGGCTACGTTCGCCTCATTTTCTGGTAGGTCACCTTCCGCGCTTTCGTATCATGGGTTTGTACGCGCTTTTGAAACATATCCGGTTCAGAAACCCGTGCTTTTGAATGCACGAAATAGGATTTTACGCCCTCTGCGGTCTTTCGACCATGTGGGGCATTTTTAAATACAAATATGATGGGAACAATACTGGAGGCAATGCCCGGAGGCAGTGCAACACCAGTAAAGTCCCGATTCTTTTTAGCAATACAGATAATGTGTAGCATCGGCTATGGTACCGCCACAAGTAATATTTCTGTGTCAGGTAAGTATAAAGTGCTTTTGAATGTCGTCCCGTCAAACATAGATCCTAGTCTCCTGCGATGTTTTTCATTTTTGGTCCCTGCCATGCTAAAAAATGAATGTCCAAGCTCTCGGTCAACTGCAGCGCCAGACAAGTCCCCCCCCAGCTTGTCCATGTTTCACTTCTCAGGGTGGTGAAGACAGGGCAGTCATGCAGGACGTGGGTTGGAGTCCACGAACTGTATGCACCACACGGGCATTTGATCAGTCATGTGGGTGATTTTCAGAGTTTCAAAGCATCATAGAATAAAGGCTCACAGCACAACCACTGGCCAGCAATAGGGAAAGAAAGAATAGGAGACTGACATCGCTCTTTTGCTTGAATGCTCCCTCTCTCTCTCTCTCTGTCTCTCTCTCTGTTTCTCTCTCTCTCTCTCTCTCTCTCTCTCTCTCTCTCTCTCTCTCTCTCTCTCTCTCTCTCTCTCTCTCTCTCTCTCTCTCTCTCTCTCTCTCTCTCTCTCTCTCTCTCTCTCTCTCTCTCTCTCTCTCTCTCTCTCTCTCTCTCTCTCTCAAACTGTTACTTCCGTTTACCTATTGTCAACCCGTCACCCTCTGTCATAAGGCCAATTTGGCAATGACAATGCATTTCAAGTGTTCGAGTTCAAGTTCTCTCTGTCTCTGTCTCTCTCTCGGTCTCTCTCTCTGTCTCTCCCTCTGTCTCTCTCTCTCTCTCTCTGTCTCTCTCTCTGTCTCTCTCTCTCTGTCTCTCTCTCTGTTTCTGTCTCTCTCTCTCTCTCTCTCTCTCTCTCTCTCTCTCTCTCTCTCTCTCTCTCTCTCTCTCTCTCTCTCTCTCTCTCTCTCTCTCTCTCTCTCTCTCTCTCTCTAAAACTGTTACTTCCGTTTACCTATCACCCCACCACCCTCTGTCATAAGGCCAATATTTGGCAATGACAATACATTTCAAGTGTTCAAGTTCTCTCTGTCTCTCTCTCTCCCCCTCTGTCCGTCTCCCCCCCCCTCTCTCTCTCTCTCTCTCTCTCTCTCTCTCTCTCTCTCTCTCTCTCTCTCTCTCTCTCTCTCTCTCTCTCTCTCTCTCTCTCTCTCTCTCTCTCTCTCTCTCTCTCTCATGCTTTTCAAATTCCTTATATTGTCTGTCTGTTGTCCTTAACTCTTCTCCCTCTTACATTGCTGTTTTGTATATATTGTTATTCTTGATGATGGTTTGAAGGATTGCTTTGATGCTTATGATGTTACTTTATAATGTTTTTGCATTACTTATTTGTTGGTCTGTTAGTTTTCTTGTTTGGCCACAGGGCTGAGTGTAAAAAAAGCAATGCTTATCTCATTTACTTTGTATAAATAAAAATTCGTTTTGTTTCGTTTCTGTGTGTGTGTGTGTGTTCAGGAGGTCTTCTGGCTCACGCCTTCCCGCCTGGAGAGCATGCCATCTCCGGGGACATCCACTTCGATCTGGACGAGAAGTGGTCAGTGGGTCAGAGCTCCTCCTCCTCCAGCGCCCACTCCAAGGACCTCCTCATGACCGCCATCCACGAGGTCAGCACTGCTTAATTAACCCCTTGACTGCCAGAGAAAATTAAAGAAAAATTCATTGGGTAAATCATAACATGAAGAAGACAACTGATCGAGCCAATCTGGCAAAATGGTCTGGGACTATAACGCTCTTGACTGTGTTAGAGCAAAAACCAGCATATCAGAGTTATTTCTCTTAATTTATGACCTCATCGGTGATGTCATCAAGTCAGTATGTGATACGTTATATGGCAGTCGAGGGATTAAAGTACGGCTCCGTACGGCTATCTAATAGGGTATTTGCCACGTACGGTCTTAACTTCTTCATGACCGAGAGAGTGGGGATGCCTCCCTAGGCAAGACATCTGTTTTTAAAGGGAATCTCTAGCCCGGTTTTCAAGAACAGCCGTTGCTTTGTGTGATGCATAAGGAGATATCTGCCAGACACCGCTGACTACGACACACACGCGCGCGCGCGGGCACGCACACACACATATACTCACACATACATACACACAGAAGGACGCGCACGCACACGTACACGCACACGCACACGCACGCACGCACGCACGCACGCACACACACACACACACACACTCACACACACACACACACAAGTCACAAGTCACACACAAGTCACAACATTTTATTGTCCTTAAAAGGATACACAGCTTGTGGTAGCACGTAAAACTAAAACATAAAACAAAACCCAACATATCACAAGTCTAACTAATAACGCAATCATGCAAAACACGTTCACGCACTCGACATGCAGCCATTCATGAACAAGATTTAAGATAACGATAATAATGAAATTATAATAATAATAATCAACATCATCATCAAGTAACAATACTAATCAAATAATATTATTAATAATAATAATAAAACGAAGAAAGAGATAGTAAAAGGGGTTTGAGCATGAATGCCCCTTTGAACACACGCGCGCGCACACGCACGCACACGCGCGCGCACACGCACGCACACACACACACACACACACACACACACACACACACACACACACACACACACACACACACACACACACTCACACATATGGAGCATATGGAGAGAGAGAGAGAGAGAGAGAGAGAGAGAGAGAGAGAGAGAGAGAGAGAGAGAGAGAGAGAGAGAGAGAGAGAGAGAGAGAGAGAGAGAGAGAGAGAGAGAGAGAGAGAGAGAGAGAGAGATACACTCATGCCCACACATGCACATGCACATACACACAACACACACGCACATGCAAACACATTTCCCATATATATGCAAGGTAGCGTTAAAAATAAGAAGACACAAAAACAAAACATTATAATAATGATAATAATATAATAATAATAATAATAATAATATAATAATATACTTTAAAATAATCACAGAACAAGATACAACAACAAACATTATAATAATAATAATAATAATAGTAATAATAATAATAATATTAATAATAATAAGAAGAAGAAGAAGAAGAAGAAGAAGAGAAGAAGAAGAATAAACTCTGCACATCACATGTGAATGATTTTGCACATAATCATACACGTGCATGCATTTTTATTCCATTTTATTTTTGTTTGTGGCACAAGCCACAAACCTATAACTCACTTTGTCGGTCTGTCGGTCGGTCGGTCGGTCCAAAATTGTCGCACATATTGCAAAAGAGAAAGAAAAGCATGCCACAAACGATTGCGAATCCGCGCTTGTTTGGTCTAAGATCACTGTAAGGTGGATAGATGTTAAATTAAAGAACGAACGAACACTCACACACACACACAGAGACTCGCAGTGACCAGATTTCCCTCAACGTTGGAATCTGACATCTGCTGTGTGTAGTAGTAGTAGTAGTAGTAGTAGTAGTAGTAGTAGTAGTAGTAGTAGTAGTAGTAGTAGTAGTAGTAGTAGTAGTAGTAGTAGTAGTAGTAGTAGTAGTAGTAGTAGTAGTAGTAGTAGTAGTAGTAGTAGTAGTAGTAGTAGTAGTAGTAGTAGTAGTAGTAGTAGTAGTAGTAGTAGTAGTAGTAGTAGTAGTAGTAGTAGTAGTAGTAGTAGTAGTAGTAGTAGTAGTAGTAGTAGTAGTAGTAGTAGTAGTAGTAGTAGTAGTAGTAGTAGTAGTAGTAGTAGTAGTAGTAGTAGTAGTAGTAGTAGTAGTAGTAGTAGTAGTAGTAGTAGTAGTAGTAGTAGTAGTAGTAGTAGTAGTAGTAGTAGTAGTAGTAGTAGTAGTAGTAGTAGTAGTAGTAGTAGTAGTAGTAGTAGTAGTAGTAGTAGTAGTAGTAGTAGTAGTAGTAGTAGTAGTAGTAGTAGTAGTAGTAGTAGTAGTAGTAGTAGTAGTAGTAGTAGTAGTAGTAGTAGTAGTAGTAGTAGTAGTAGTAGTAGTAGTAGTAGTAGTAGTAGTAGTAGTAGTAGTAGTAGTAGTGGCTTTCACTGGTCATCCTTTTAAAAGATGACCACGGGCTATCACGCTGGGCAGCTATTAAGGGCTAAACGAATTTCTCTCTCCCTCTATTATCTCTGTGGGCATTATTTTGTAGTGAAAGAAATGGTCCTGACGGTGACCATCATTAGCCACCTTGACCGATATCTTCAAACTACTACTTCTGCCAAGAACTATTTTCTATTTTTTTTAACCTTTGAGTATCTTCATTCCTGCCTGTCTGTCTGTCTGTCTGTCTGTCTGTCTGTCCATCTAGAAACAGTACAACTAAAAAGGTAATGGACTGATTTTTGGCTGTGAGTCTATAGTATGACCGTTGTTCGGTGTGTGTGTGTGTGTGTGTGTGTGTGTGTGTGTGTGTGTGTGTGTGTGTGTGTGTGTGTGTGTGTGTGTGTGTGTGTGTGTGTGTGTGTGTGTGTGTGTGTGTGTGTGTGTGTGTGTGTGTGTGTGTGTGTGTGTGTGTGTGTGTGTGTGTGTGTGTGTGTGTGT
This sequence comes from Phymorhynchus buccinoides, assembly GCA_017654935.2. Lineage (NCBI taxonomy): Eukaryota > Metazoa > Mollusca > Gastropoda > Neogastropoda > Raphitomidae > Phymorhynchus > Phymorhynchus buccinoides. The sequence continues at coordinate 20,308,182 of CM065698.1, forward strand.
GTGTGTGTGTGTGTGTGTGTGTGTGTGTGTGTGTGTGTGTGTGTGTGTGTGTGTGTGTGTGTGTGTGTGTGTGTGTGTGTGTGTGTGTGTGTGTGTGTGTGTGGTGTGTGTGTGTGTGTGTGTGTGTGTGTGTGTGTGTGTGTGTGTGTGTGTGTGTGTGTGTGTGTGTGTGTGTGTGTGTGTGTGTGTGTGTGTGTGTGTGTGTGTGTGTGTGTGTGTGTGTGTGTGTGTGTGTGTGTGTGTGTGTGTGTGTGTGGTGTGTGTGTGTGTGTGTGTGTGTGTGTGTGTGTGTGTGTGTGTGTGTGTGTGTG
>CM065698.1:20315992-20328492 GCA_017654935.2 Phymorhynchus buccinoides
CAGGGACACATAGAGACAGAATTGGGGACACATAAAGACGGGGACTCACAGAGACAGAATTGGGGACACATAGAGACGGGGACACACACAGACAGAATTAGGAACACATAGAGATGGGAACATATAATATAGAGACGGGGACACATAGAGACAGAATTGGGGACACACAGAGACGGGGACACACAGAGACAGAATTGGGGACACATAAAGACGGGGATACATAGAGACGGCAACATATAGAGACGGTAACATAGAGACAGAATTGGGGACACATAGAGATGGGGACATATCATATAGAGACGGGAACATATAGAGACGGGGACACATAGAGACAGAATTGGGGACACATAGAGACGGGAACATATAGAGACGGGGACACATAGAGACGGGAACACATAGAGACGGGGACACACTGAGACAAAATTGGGGATACTTAGAGACGGGGACACACTGAGACAAAATTGGGGATACATAGAGACGGGACACATAGAGACAAAATTGGGGATACATAGAGACGGGGACACACTGAGACAAAATTGGGGATACATAGAGACGGGGACACATAGAGACAAAATTGGGGACACATAGAGACGGGGACACACTGAGACAAAATTGGGGATACATAGAGACGGGGACACATGAGACAAAATAGGGGATACATAGAGACGGGGACACATAGACAAAATATACATAGAGACGGGGACACACTGAGACAGAATTGGGGACACATAGAGACGGGGACACATAGAGACAAAATTGGGGATACATAGAGACGGGGACACACTGAGACAGAATTGGGGATACATAGAGACGGAGACACATAGAGACAAAATTGGGGATACATAGAGACGGGGACACACTGAGACAAAATTGGGGATACATAGAGACGGGGACACATAGAGACAAAATTGGGGATACATAGAGACGGGGACACACTGAGACAAAATAGGGGATACATAGAGACGGGGACACACTGAGACAAAATAGGGGATACATAGAGACGGGGACACACTGAGACAAAATTGGGGATACATAGAGACGGGGACACACTGAGACAAAATTGGGGATACATAGAGACGGGGACACACTGAGACAAAATTGGGGATACATAGAGACGGGGACACACTGAGACAGAATTGGGGACACATAGAGACGGGGACACATAGAGACAAAATTGGGGATACATAGAGACGGGGACACACTGAGACAGAATTGGGGATACATAGAGACGGAGATACATAGAGGGACACACATAGAGACAAAATTGGGGATACATAGAGACGGGGACACACTGAGACAGAATTGGGGATACATAGAGACGGGGACACATAGAGACAAAATTGGGGACACATAGAGACGGGGACACACTAGACAAAATTGGGGATACATAGAGACGGGGACACACTGAGACAAAATTGGGGATACATAGAGACGGGGACACACTGAGACAAAATTGGGGATACATAGAGACGGGGACACATAGAGACAAAATTGGGGATACATAGAGACGGGGACACACTGAGACAAAATTGGGGATACATAGAGACGGGGACACACTGAGACAAAATTGGGGACACATAGAGACGGGGACACACTGAGACAAAATTGGGGATACATAGAGACGGGGACACACTGAGACAAAATTGGGGATACATAGAGACGGGGACACATAGAGACAAAATTGGGGATACATAGAGACGGGGACACACTGAGACAGAATTGGGGACACATAGAGACACACATAGAGACAAAATTGGGGACACATAGAGACGGGGACACTAGAGACAAAATTGGGGATACATAGAGACGGGGACACATAGAGACAAAATTGGGGATACATAGAGACGGGGACACATAGAGACAGAATTGGGGATACATAGAGACGGGGACACACTAGAGACAAAATTGGGGATACATAGAGACGGGAACATATAGAGACGGGGACACATAGAGACAGAAATTGGGGACACATAGAGACATAGAGACGGGGACACATAGAGACAAAATTGGGGACACATAGAGACGGGGACACATAGAGACAGAATTGGGGACACATAGAGACGGGGACACATAGAGACAAAATTGGGGATACATAGAGACGGGGACACACTGAGACAAAATTGGGGATACATAGAGACGGGGACACATAGAGACAAAATAGGGGATACATAGAGACGGGAACATATAGAGACGGGGACGCATATAGACAGAATTGGGGACACATAGAGACGGGGAACACATAGAGACAACAATTGGGGACACATAGAGACGGGGACACATAGAGACAGAATTGGGGACACATAGAGACGGGGACACTTAGAGACAAAATTGGGGATACATAGAGACGGGGACACTTAGAGACAAAATTGGGGACACATAGAGACGGGACACATAGAGACAAAATTGGGGACACATAGAGACGGGACACATAGAGACAAAATTGGGGACACATAGAGACGGGGACACATATAGACGGGGACACATAGAGACAAAATTGGGGATACATAGAGACGGGAACACATAGAGACAGAATTGGGGACACATAGAGACGGGGGGGACACATAGAGACAAAATTGGGGACACATAGAGACGGGAAACATATAGAGACGGGGACACATAGAGACAAAATTGGGGACACATAGAGACGGGGACACATAGAGACAGAATTGGGGACACATAGAGACGGGAACATATAGAGACGGGGACACATAGAGACAAAATTGGGGACACATAGAGACGGGACACACATAGAGACAAAATTGGGGATATATAGAGACGGGACATATAGAGACGGGGACACATAGAGACAGAATTGGGGACACATAGAGACGGGGACACATAGAGACAAAATTGGGGATACATAGAGACGGGGACACATAGAGACAAAATTGGGGATACATAGAGACGGGGACACATAGAGACAAAATTGGGGATACATAGAGACGGGGACACATAGAGACAAAATTGGGGACACATAGAGACGGGAACATATAGAGACGGGGAGACATAGAGACAAAATTGGGGATACATAGAGACGGGAACACATAGAGACAGAATTGGGGACACATAGAGACGGGAACATATAGAGACGGGGAGACATAGAGACAAAATTGGGGATACATAGAGACGGGAACATATAGAGACGGGGAGACATAGAGACAAAATTGGGGATACATAGAGACGGGAACACATAGAGACAGAATTGGGGACACATAGAGACGGGAACATATAGAGACGGGGAGACATAGAGACAAAATTGGGGATACATAGAGACGGGACACATAGAGACAAAATTGGGGATATATAGAGACGGGAACATATAGAGATTGGGACACATAGAGACAGAATTGGGGACACATAGAGACGGGAACATATAGAGACAGAATTGAGGATGCATACGTCATGCTGCGGTATGCGCCTATGAAATAGGCCCACGTCTTCGGATTGATAAATTCTTAGCAAGAGTTGCTTGAACAAAGGCCGGATAATGGACCAGTAATTAAGGCAGAAAGATAGTTATTTACATGACAACAAGCAAAGGACAGAGTCAAAGAGAGTGAGAGAGTAGAGGAAGTTACAAGCACAGAATTTCCAGAAGGTGGGGAAACTATTTGTACATCAAGAATGTATTCATGGTTATCGCGGTGTACAGCCAATGATTTATGGTCACTGAACACACACACACACACACACACACACACACACACACACACACACACACACACACACACCACACACACACACACACACCACACACACCACCACCACCAACAACAACACCAACAACCACAACAACCACAACAACAACAACAACAACAACAACAACAGCACAGTATTTTATACGGCGCTAAATCTTGATAGAAATCAAATCGAAGCGCGCACACACGTTAAACATTCATAACGCATTTAGACACAGACGAACAAGAAGATAACACACACACACACACACACACACACACACACACACACACACACACACACACACACACACACACACACACACACACACACACACACACACACACACACACACACACACACACACACACACACGCTTGAGAAATGGTCCTAAAGGCAAGAAAGAGGAGGGAAAGAGAGAAAGAGATTCAATGACGGGGAAACAGGTGGGTTTTGAGGTTTTATTTGAAAGCAGAGAAGGTCGGTCGCTGACGGAAGGAGAGAGGAAGTTTGTTTCAGGAGGTTGGTCCTGAAACAGCAAAAGAGCGCCGACCAACAGCTGAAAGCTTATACCTAGGGATCTGGAGAGATAGAGGGTCAGAGACTGAACGTAATGTAAGAGGGAGCAGCTTGATGGATAGATTTGTACACAAAGAGTGTTTAGTTTATACCCAATTCTGTCTGCGACAGGTAGCCAGTGCAAAGAACGGAGAAGAGGGCTAACATGATCAAACCTTTTCTTCCTGAGGACAAGACGAGCAGCTGTGTTTTGAATACGCTGGAGACAAGATAGAGAAGAGACTGATAGGCCGGAAAGAAGAGCATTACAGTAGTCAAGACGAGATAGGACGAGGGAAGTAACAAGCTTTGCCGTGGCTTCATCGGAGATATATTTACGAATAGAGCCAATACGACGGATTTGATGGTAGCATGACTGACAGGTCTGAGTCAGGAAACTCTGCATTGAGAGTGTATTGTCCAGAGTGACACCCAAGTTTTTGACCGAGTCAGAGAGAGGAATGATATTGTTACCCAGCTGTATTGACTCGATGGAAACAGGACAGACAGACAGACAGACAGACAGACAGACACACACACACACACACACACACACACACACACACACACACACACACACACACACACACACACACACACGCACGCACGCACGCACGCACGCACGCACGCACGCACACGCACACGCACACGCACGCGCGCACGCACGCACGCACACACACACACACACACACACACACACGCACACACTCTCTCTCTCTCTCTCTCTCTCTCTCTCTCTCTCTCTCTCTCTCTCTCTCTCTCTCTCTCTCTCTCTCTCTCTCTCACATACATTTACACACTCACGCTCGCGCTCGCTCGCACTTACACACACACACATAGGCGCACACACACATACTCACTAAGTCCAACATTATTCAATATGTTTATAGATGATTTAACAAACTGGCTTCCAAAAGATGATTCACCAACACTGGATCCTTCGAGCAATACATGTATATCTACTTTATTATATGCAGATGATCTTATACTCCTTGCAACATCTAAACAAGGTTTGCAATTAAAATTAGATCAATTATACTTATATTGTAAGGCATGGGGGTTGCAAATTAACATTGAAAAAACTAAAGTAATAATATTTTCTAAAACAGAACCTAAAACTCGATTATTCTTTAAATGTGGTACAAAATTCATTGAAACAGCAGAACAATACAAATATCTCGGAATAATTTTTCATAGGTCAGGAAAACTTGATATGGCAGCAGAACATCTAAGCAAGCAAGGGAACAAAGCAACATATACCCTAAAAAGAACGTTTCAAAATGAAAATATTAATGATCAAATTGTTTTACAATTATTTGATAGTCTTGTGTCACCAATATTGATGTATGGTGCAGATATATGGCTACCTTTTTGCTTGAAGTTAAATGATAACTTTACTCTAGAAAACATGTTTAATCAATGCCTTTCAAACAAATTACCACATGAGCATACTCAACATAAGTTCTTCAAGCAAATTTTAGGAGTTCACAAAAAAGCTACAAACTTAGCTGTTATTGGAGAACTCGGAAGTTTGCCAATTAGCTTAACAATAATCAATCAGATTATAAAGTTCTGGTACCATATTTTAGAATCTAAAGACAACTCTCCTATCAAAATCATATACACGAACATGTTAAATAATGAAGATCATCAAACACCTTGGTTTAAATGTGTCAAACAAATTCTTAACCTAATTGGATTGGAGCATGTGGAACAACCAGCATACTTTTAATATTAATAAGTTATGTCATGTTGTCCAAAATAAATTAAAAGCTGAATACATATTATTTTGGAAGAAAAGAAAATCAGAAACAGAATCAAAGCTTAAATGTTACAACAGTATTACTACAGAATATAGAATGGAACCATATTTAGCAAACTCTTTCATAAGATTTAACCAAAAACAATCATTATGTAAATTAAGAATTTCTTGTCACGACCTTAAAATAGAAAAAAGGTAGATATACTAAAACTCCAAGGGAAAGAAGATTATGTTTGGAATGTAATGAAATCGAAGATGAAATTCATTTCTGAGATAATTGCATCAAATATGACGATATAAGAAAGCACTTTTTAAAACATGTTGAAGACAAATACAAAATACAAAACGCGCTACCAACCAATTTAATATCAAATGACAATGTTATCAGCGAGGTTGCGAAATATGTATATGAGTGTCAGCAGTTACTAAAGTAGAACGGGGAAAAAGTACAAACAAGAATAGAATGTTTGATGAAAAAGTTCATTTTACAAATGCTTTGTTTCTTACATTTAGTGTTTCGTTGTTTGTTTATTTTATTATTTTATTTTAGTGTCATATAAAACCTGTTACGGTTTTCAAAGACAATAAATATCTGAATCTGAATCTGAATCATACAGACAATCACAAACACAAACACATACAGAGAGAGAGAGAGAGAGAGAGAGAGAGAGAGAGAGAGAGAGAGAGAGAGAGAGAGAGAGAGAGAGAGAGAGAGAGAGAGAGAGAGAGAGAGAGAGAGAGAGAGAGAGAGACAGAGAGAGAGACAAGAGAGGGAGAGAGAGAGAGAGACAGAGAGAGAGAGTGAGAGAGAGAGAGAGAGAGAGAGAGACAGAGAGACAGAGAGAGAGAGAGAGAGAGAGAGAGAGAGAGAGAGAGAGAGTGAGAGAGAGAGAGAGAGAGAGAGAGAGAGATCGTGTGGGGACTGAGAGAGAGAGAGAGAGAGACAGAGAGAGAGAGAGAGAGAGAGAGAGAGAGAGAGAGAGAGAGAGAGAGAGAGAGACAGAGACAGAGAGACAGAGAGAGAGAGACAGAGACAGAGAGACAGAGAGAGAGAGAGAGAGAGAGAGTGAGAGAGAGAGAGAGCGGAGAAGGGGTTAGAGAGAGAGAGAGAGAGAGAGAGAGAGGAGAGAGAGAGAGAGAGAGAGAGAGAGAGAGAGAGAGAGAGAGAGAGAGAGAGAACGAACGAGAGAGAGAGAGTTTTATTAAGTAGCATAGTAGGTACTTTGCGTTATGATTTGTGGGAGTTTATATAACAAACAAAAACCGATAATGTTGATGTAAAGTAGGCCATGCCATGAGGGAATTTTACTAAGTAGCATAGGTACTTAGCGTTATGGTGGGGTGTTTTTTTGGGGGGGGTTATAGGTAAGACGGGGTAAAAAGCCCATGGGCGGGTAAGAAGCCCATGCCATTTTTCTCACATTTTGCCCATGAGACGAGTGTTAATGTTTAGCATTCGTCTCATGGGCAAATTTGACTGAAATGTTCATGGGCTTTTTACCCCGTCTTCCCCTATAGCAAAAAACGATACTGTTGATGTAAAGGTAGGCCATGCCGTTGGGCTGAGCCACTCCAGGCGGTCCCAGGACATCATGTACCCTGTGTATGCCAGCTACACCCCCTCACCCTCTCTCAGTCGCCATGACGTCAGGCGATTACGGCGATTGTATGGTAAGCCACAGTGATTGGTTAAAATAAAAACGATGTGTAATAATTTAATTTTTTTTAGTAAATTGTTGCATTTTACAAAGTTAAACCTACAAGAAGCAGAATGTGTGGTAACTGAAGATGTGCGTGCGCTAAGTGTTTTTTTTTTACAACTAGATTTGTTGAAGAAGCATTAACTGCGGGCCTCTCTTTCGTTGCCTGAGCTGCGTTTTCGTCTGCATTTATACCATTTAAAACCCCCACTAAATAAACAATGAAAGACTTATAATTTTTGATGTCCCTACGTCAGGAAGTGTTAAGGTAGGGGAAGACGGGGTAAAAAGCGCATGGGCGGGTAAGAAGCCCACCCCAATTATCTCATGAAATTAAGCAAATTTCAGTCTCATTTTGCCCATGAGACGAGCGTTAATTCGTCTCATGGGCAAATTTGACTGAAATTTTCTTTATTTCATGAGATAATTGGGGTGGGCTTCTTACCCGCCCATGCGCTTTTTACCCCGTCTTCCCCTACAAGAAAGAAGGAGAAAGGGAAAAAAAAGGATTAGGGGAAATACGGACACGTCCGTATATTTTTTCCTTCTTTCTTTTACTTATTGATTAGTTCCGCGCGGAAAACACGGATGCACTGTGTACGTTGCCTAATTCTTTCAAGAATTATAGTTTCAATGCTGTCGAGGTAGCAAGCGACAAACTATTTGAAGGATCATGGGAAATATCAATACTTCCGGCTTTTTTTAAATAGCTCGCGTGACGAGACTTGAACTTTAAAAATGGAAGACCAAAACAACAAACTTGCCACAGCAAATATTCTTTAGTCTATAGTGAGAAAAATACAGGATGATTTTAGCAAATTAAACAAACGCAAGTGTTTTGGAGTGCTCTTTCTTAATGTTTCATCAAATTTAATTTAATTTTCAGTAAAGTTAAAGTGCCAACCCCCCTGCATTTCTCGATTATTTCCATTTTTCCGTTTTTGCCTTTCTTACCAAACATAAAGGTGTATTTTATGAACCTTTTCAGCTAATTATCTTTTTGGAATTCTTCTTCTTCTTCTTCTGCGTTCCCATTGGCCATGTTCAAATCTTTAGTCCAGTCCCGATGGCGAAGTCTGCTGTCTTTCTTAGCGCCTTTGTTGGTCCCCACAGCTTCTCCTGGAGCTCCACTCTCACCGGCCAGGTTTGACACCGAATGTCTTGGTAAGTAGGACAGTCCTGGAGGATATGCTCAGGAGTCTGGATGCCAGTGCCACAGGGGCACTCACTTGTGTGTGACAGGTTTATCCTGTGGAGATGTGACAAGAGTTGGCAATGGCTTGTTCTCAGTCTAAACAATATCACCTGGTGCTGACGACTGAGGCCTTGTAGATCATCATTGTCTTTTTCAATCCCTAGTCGTCCCCTCCAAGACTCATGGAACCTGGCGCGCAAAATGGTTTTTACCTCCTTATATGACAGTGGATGATCTGGCTGATTCATTAGGCTGCCCTGCTTTGAGAGTTTGTCAGCCTGCTCATTTCCAGCAATGTTACAGTGCGATGGTAACCATTGCAGAACCAAGTGTGTTTTCCTCTTTAGCCTGCCGAGTTCTTCTCTGATGTCCCCAAGAAGTTTCTCATGTTCACCAGTCTTCAAGCTTTCTAACAGCGATTTGCAGTCTGTAAGGAAGACAGTGTTGGGTGAGCAAACCTCCTCGTGGTTCAGGATTTGGGCAGCTTCAAGCATTGCACAGGCTTCTGCACGAAAGTTGGTGGACAACTTTCCTGTAGCAATGGATTTGGAAAGTCTTCGTTTGTCTCGAGGAGCCATCAGTGAACACTTGGGTCCAGGTGTCTTCAGGGTACTCTCTGTCAATTACCTCAAATGTTAGGGCTTTTAGCTCCATTACTGAATGGTCTTCTTTTCTCCCGATCCCAGAAACCTCTGTTGCAATGTGGAAGTCTTCTGTCCTCCAGTCTTCGAAGTCTTGAAGTCGCTCTACAGGCTGGCTTGAAGAGGTGACGTCAGGATACCGATGCTTCAGGCTTTTCAGGGCATGATTTGTACTCTGTCTCTTGAGGCGGTTACTTGTCATTTCCTGAAGTTTGAAGTGAAGAGGGTGAGAGGGAAATCTCTTCATTTTCTCAGCTTGTTTCAGCAGTTTCTCATCTCTTCTTTCCTCAAGAGAATGGAGGCCTGCAGTTCAAGTTTCTCAAGAGCTGCGATTGGAGTTGTTTTCATTCCTCCTGTGATGAGGCGGAGGCCAGCATTCCGCACTTTGGAAAGCCTGCCTGTGTTGGTTTTGGCAGCTGTCATCCAGGAGGTGGAAGCGTACTCCAGGTGGGGTCGGACAGAGCCTGTGTACACCTGTGTCAGGATCTTTTTGTCAGCCCCCCCCCCCCCCCCCCCCCCCCCCCCCCCCCCCCCCCCCCCCCCCCCCCCCCCATTTGGTGCCAGCCAGTTTCTTCATGACAGCCAGTTTCTTCACGGCCTTGGCTTCCATGTCACTGATGTACGTGTTTAAAAAAAATAATAACCCTAACCCTAACCTTACCCCCCCCCCCCCCCCCCCCCCCCCCCCCCCGTGAAAACCCAATGACCCCCCCCCCCCCTATAAGACGTAAAAACGCAATGAACCACGACTGTGACAAATGCCGCGGTGTACTGCAGTACAATAGGGGGGGGGGGGGGTGTCCCTATTAGATAATGGCCTTTATCATGACTGCAATTAATTATTGAACAAAGATAATTAGCTGAAAATGTTCATAAAATACAGCTTCATGTTTGGTAAGAAAGGCAAAAACGGAAAAATGGAATTAACCGAGAAATGTAGGGGGGGTGGCACATCATCGGAAATTTTGTACAAACTGACAGCGAGGTATGATTTATCTCCCTTATGATAGCAACCCTTTTCTCTCTCCCAAAAATGAAGAGTAAGCTTATCTGACCTTAGCAAACGTTTAGGGTGTTTCTTAGGCCCCCTTTGGCGTAAGCGTTATTCGCGCGGCGACCGTTATCTAGAGAAACTCGACCCCGGCCTTGCCCTTTCTTTCTAGTTTGACATGAAAAACGAACTGAACGTCCAGTCTTTCAGATGGGGACTTAAAGCTAGTCTGACCCGTGCGTTTTACGCACTTAAAAATCCCACGGCAGTTGAAAGTCGGTAAGAGCAGGGAGAAATCCCTCTGCCTGGTATGGCCAAATTGATAGCTAGGTTTTCCAAGTGTGCCCACACCCCCTCCTCACCCTGTGCCCCCCCCCCCCCCACACACACCAAAAAAATTGGGTAGGCGCTGCACTTGCGGCGATGCGCTCTCCGGGGAGAGCAGCCCGAATATACCAAATACCAAACATCATTATCATCAACATCGTCGTCGTCGTCGTCATCGTCATCATTACATCATCGGCTTCCGTCACCATCACAGTCACAATATTACTATCATGTATTGTATGCAATCTTACCCCTGTCACGGACCAGACATTATGTATGATAACGGCATAGTGTACACGTTTCTATCCCTAAGAACTTATCAAATTGGAAACGTGGATCCTTGCCTCCATTGTCCTACGTTAGTTGACACTCACAGCACGACTATCGTTTTGTTGGTTCGTGAATGACAATTCATTTAACGTCCTCCGGTCCGGGACAGACACATATGGAACATTTATAGAGATAAAGAAGGTGGGAACGATCCTGGAGGCAATGCCCGAAGGCAGTGCAACACCAGGAAAGTCCCGATTTTAAATGGGTTTTTTGTTTTTTAAAAGTTAATTCATCCCATGGTCATACCAGCGGGGGGAGGGGGTGTCTTTCGTACAAACAGTTCCCGCACAAATTATGTGCTTGTAGCTTCCTCTAATCTGTCGCTCTCTTTGACTCTGCCTTTTCCCTTTGCTTACTGTCATCTACTATCTTTCTGCATTACTGGACCATTCTCCTGCCTTTATTTTTATTATATAGAAACTCTTACTAAAAACATTCTTCAGCCGAAGTCGGACATGGGCCTAATTATTTCTTAGGCGCATAACGGCAGCGTGACGCATCTGCGCTCATATGACCGGAAACTGTCTGAGCGGTCGAGAAAGAAAGAAGAAAGCTTCGAGGTTTGGTGCGTGCCATTAGGGGAAGACGGGGTAAAAAGCCCATGGGCGGGTAAGAAGCCCATGCCAATTATCTCATGAACTACAGAAAATTTCAGTCAATTTTGCCCATGAGACGAACGCTAATCATTAACACTCGTCTCATGGGCAAAATGTGACTGGAATTTTCTTTATTTCATGAGATAATTGGAATGGGCTTCTTACCCGCCCATGGGCTTTTGACCCCGTCTTCACCTATCTGTCTGTAAACAGTTTTGCATACAATACATGCATAGGCGCACAATACAAATCGTCTCATTAAAGATTGAGAATACGGGTTTATATTATAGCATGTGAAGATTATGTAAAAGTATGTCGGTATCTAAATAATATTTATGGAATTGGAATCCGAGAGAGATCGTCTTAGCGTTGTTCCCCTTGACTTGTCCAGTCAGCCATTTTGAAAACTTAATAGAAATGGAATGGAAAAAAACTGAAGCAAGGTGAATATTGGAAGAGTAAAACGCAGGCAAGCAGAATCAAAACAGTTTATCATAAACATTTATGCTTTTTTTTTTTCCACATAGGCCAATAGTATTTGTGTCAACAGGTCTCAGTGTTGACGTTACTTACTGTCCTGATTATTTATCTATTTATCTATTTATTTTATATATATATTTTTTTAATAATTTGTGTGGGTCCAGGCAAAAATCCCGCCTACAAGTGGTCCCCACCTCAACAGTCTACGTCACCGAGCACGCGACAACGTGTGAAGCCAC
>CM065698.1:20335992-20345992 GCA_017654935.2 Phymorhynchus buccinoides
TGTCAGGGTTTCTGTCTGACCTAGTGTGTGGTGTATTGACTCATTCATTCCGTTTGGTGTGCTGTTTATGAATGTGAGTGCGTGTGTCGACGTGTTCCGAATACGTATGACAATGTGTACCGATAAAGACCAACAAATTTTAACCTTTAAATACATACTGCTCGTCCTTCCATTTTTACCCCCCTCTTCTTCTTCTTCTTCTTCTTCTTCTTCTTCTTCTTCTTCTTCTTCTTCTTCTTCTTCTTCTTCTTCTTCTTCATCATTTAGGACGTACACCGTTTTGAGATGATCCTCCCGTGCGATTTGCAATACATGGGACTCCGGACAACCTTGAGAAACGTCTGTTTCTGCACTTGATTTCTTCTTCGATCGCTCAGACATTTTCCTGTCAGTTATGAGCGCAGATGCGTCATGCTGCCGTTATGCGCCTAACCAAGAAATGGTTATGTCCAGCGTGTCCGACTTCGGCTGGAGGAAATCGTGTTGAAAGTGTTTCTTGAAGAAGAAAAAAAGGCGGGAGAATGGACCCGGTAAGGCAGAAAGACAGTAGACGACAGTAAACAAAGAGAAAAGGCAGAGTGAAAGAGAGTGACAGATTAGAGAGGAAGTTACAAGCACAGAACTTCCGGAAGGTGGGGAAACTATTTATGCAAAAGACTCCCCGGAATCGACACGGCGGGTGGAACTTGGTTTTATTAAGACTGTTTCAGTGTTGCGTTAATACAACAACAAAAATGTTATAATCTGCGCACATAATTGATGACACAGCAGCGCAATTGATTATAGAGGGATCCGGGATAGCGTCATAATGTCACGTGATTTTGTTGGTAACGAAAGTCGGACGCCATTTTGGCTGGAGCGCCGTTTTGGTTCAGATTACAGAGGTGAGCGTCAGTGAGTTTCGACCAATCGTCACAATGGTAATAAACTGTGCAGTAGTTAAATGTTCAGGACTAAAAGCAAACATCAGAATTCAATGCGTTCCACCGCCAAGTATCTTAGCAACCCGAATAATCCAGCCATAATGGCCGACAGAGGTGACATTCTCATTTGCATACATGAACCCGGATCCCTCTATAGTAATAAGGAGTAGTTATCGCAGTTGAGATGCGCTGTTTTAAAGGGGCACCCTGACGGATGAGTTTTTGTAAGAAACACGTCGAGGTCACCAGGAAAACACCCTTTACAGAGATGGCAACACTCACTTTGCTCTGGTTTCCTAGAAATCAAACCGTCAAATCGGCGATTCCTCCTTGGCGGAGGTGCTGCATGGAAGTCAAAAGAGAAGGCATGTGCCTCTCTTTTCTAATGGCCGCCAAATCGTTTGCACGAAATGTCCACAATACAAGCCTTTTTATTTAAAATTTGTTTTATTATACAGTTTATCTGAAGGAGTTTCGCTCACATCAAAGGAAATAGCTCCAATGTTGTTTTTACTGCACTACAAAAAAAAAGAAAAAGCTTCAACCACAATGACTGACCTCCACCCACCCCATCCAAAATGGCTTCTCTCTCCGGCATCTCCGCAAAGGAGGAATCGCCGTTTTGACGGTTTCATTTCTAAGAAACCAGAGCAAAGTGAGTGTTCCGATCCTTGAAAAGGCTGTCTTTCTGGTGATCTCGACGTGTTTCTTGCAAAACCTCATCCGTAAGGGTCCACCTTTAAACAATGCTTGTCTTGTTAGCAACAGTGTCTGGGTCGCCTCCGTGAGGTGTTCCGCTTGCCCTTATTTATTTGACCTTTAATCTGAAGGCCAAGTTTTTTGTTTGTTTAGAAGATTAATTCAAAATGAAAGAAACCTACCGCTTATAAGATTAATTATCTTTTTCTCATGCTTGGTGCGATACCCTCATCTTTAAAAAAAAAAAAATTGTTAAAGAGTTGTGAACTGGAAGACCCACGCAGTCTCCCGCTGAGTTTTGATTATTACTTACGCGTTGTCATTATCACCTTACAGTCGTAATCTCCTCCAGTTCCTCTAATCCTCCCCATCTTTCGCTTCCATCTTCTCCTTTCCATCACCCATTCTCTTCCTCCTCTTCCTGCTAACATCTACCTGGTTTAATGGAGAAGTTCGTGACTACCAGCCAACATATCTGATTTATGTAAGTTCAAAAAATGACTGCTGTCAAAATTCAATGTGGAATAAAGCAAGCAAACACTTGGGTGGTTGTAATTTGACTTGGAAATAATTTAATTTAGGGGAAGACGGGGTAAAAAGCGCATGGGCGGGTAAGAAGCCCACCCCAATTATCTCATGAAATGAAGCAAATTTCAGTCTCATTTTGCCCATGAGACGAGCGTTAATGTCTAGCATTCGTCTCATGGGCAAATTTGACTGAAATTTTCTTTATTTCATGAGATAATTGGGGTGGGCTTCTTACCCGCCCATGCGCTTTTTACCCCGTCTTCCCCTAATGACACAATACTTCGGGTCACAGACCCTTCAAAGGTGCAAAAAGAAAATGAGAACAAAATCAAGGTAGGAAAACGAACAAACCCCAAAAGTCCTCAAAACAAATGAACAGAGTTCATCTTCTCCTTTCCAGTCACCCATTCTCTTCCTCCTCTTCCTGCTAACATCTACCTGGTTTAATGGAGAAGTTCGTGACTACCACGCCAATTCATATCTGATTTAATACACCTCACGCAATTCAATGCCATAGTTTTAGCTTAGTCTCCAAAGAGAGGCCTTGATTGCATCTTTTACATTACAATTATCATAAGTTTCTCAGGAACGAAGACCCCCCAGCCTGCCAGACCCCCCCCCCCCCCAATCCTCCCTCACCTCCCTCTAGCTCTCCTTGACTAACTGATCCGCCCCTAATGTGGCACAACGTTTGGTGAAAGTCGGAAGGTGCTATTAACCGTCTTCTTTCCTTTCTGTACGCATTGGCAGACCAATTACCATAGGCTAGAACACCAAGGCTACATCAAAATGTTGCTATGCGGGGATTGTCTTTAGCCAAGACAAGCTCCTAGCATAACATCAACAGTCTCCCAAATCCCCCGAAGACGGAGTGTGGCTGCCCAAGTGTGGCGGGGTAGGCCCTAATGAAAAACGGTCACAGACGTAATGTTCTCATCCCTAGCCGCTGCATTTGTACCGTAGTGTTCAAGTGCTTCGGCTGTTGCGATGATCCCTGGAGGCTCTTAGCCATGGTAAGTCAACAACAACAACAACAACATTCCTTTTTGTGATACTTCCTTCTTGATTTCAACAGTCGATAATTTTCAACATTTAAAGAGACGACAATTTTCAACATTTCAACAGACGACAATTTTCAGCATTTCAAACGACGACAATTTTCAACATTTCAACAGACGACAGTTTTCAACATTTCAACAGACGACAGTTTTCAGCATTTCAACAGACGACAATTTTTCAACATTTCAACAGACGACAGTCTTCAACATTTCAACTGACGACAATTTTTAACATTTCAACAGACGACAATTTTTAACATTTCAACAGACGACAATTTTTAACATTTCAACAGACGACAATTTTCAACATTTCAACAGACGACAGTTTTCACGACAATTTTTAACATTTCAACAGACGACAATTTTCAACATTTCAACAGACGACAATTTTCAACATTTCAAGACGACGATTTTCAACATTTTCAACATTTCAACAGACGACAATTTTCAACATTTCAACAGACGACAATTTTCAACATTTCAACAGACGACAATTTTCAACATTTCAACAGACGACAATTTTCAACATTTCAACAGACGACAATTTTCAACATTTCAACAGACGACAATTTTCAACATTTCAACAGACGACAATTTTCAGCATTTCAACAGACGAAAATTTCAACAGACTATTTTCAACATTTCAACAGACGACAATTTTCAACATTTTAACAGACGACAATTTTCAACATTTCAACAGACAATTTTCAACATTTCAACAGACGACAATTTTCAACATTTCAACAGACGACAATTTCAACAGACAATTTTCAACATTTCAACAGACAATTTTCAACATTTCAACAGACGACCATTTTTGTTCTCTCTCATGGTTGCAGAGTAGTTTTTTCTGGCAGTGGAACCACCGCACGGAGCGAGTGTCCAGCGCCTTTCTCTTCATCAACATCTTCTGGCCGGACCTGCCCTCCAAAGTGGACGCCGCCGTCCACTGGTCAGACACCTACCTCTACTTCTTCAAGAACAACAAGTGAGCAATACAACAATACCTAATTGTATGAAGTTCTACTAAAGCTTAAGTGGGAAACTAAACGTTGTTACTTTCTAAATTCAGTAAATCGGTTTACTTAATTTAGAAAGTAACAACGTTTAGTTTCCTACTTAAGCTTTAGTAGAACTTCATAAAATTAAGCACTGGTAGAGTACAACTCTACTATAAAACTTGAAAGAAAAACTAAGGTTATTATTCAAAGAGAGTATTCACCCTTTGTTCAATTTCGTTATCTCCTCTCTTGGCCTCACTATTTCATTCTTTGATTTTAACCAAAATTTCCTTTCGAGGCTTACCAGTTTGTTCGGTGTTGTGTGTTGTTTATGTGTAGGGGAAGACGGGGTAAAAAGCGCATGGGCGGGTAAGAAGCCCACCCCAATTATCTCATGAAATGAAGCAAATTTCAGTCTCATTTTGCCCATGAGACGAGCGTTAATGTCTAGCATTCGTCTCATGGGCAAATTTGACTGAAATTTTCTTTATTTCATGAGATAATTGGGGTGGGCTTCTTACCCGCCCATGCGCTTTTTACCCCGTCTTCCCCTAACATATTCAAGGTTAGAAGGCTATGCCACTCTTGGATAGATGTTGATTTGTTTGTATGTTGTCCTCTCCACCATTGTTGATGTGTACTGTGTGGGTGAAGGGTCATAAAGGCGAACTTGGCACATTCGTTTTTTTGAGAAATGATGCTTTGTTTGTCTTACTTTGGTTCTGACCCACGCACTGCTAGATGGTTGGTATCGTAATCAACTTTGGTGGAGGGGAGTTAATTAGAAAGAGATTATTCACCCTTTGTTCAATTTCGTTTTAGTTTAACATTTAAATTTGTTTTCCAGCGGATGGGTACTTGAAGCGAGTCTGACCCTTACGCTTTACGCATGTAAAAAACAAAACCACGGCAGATAAAAAGTCGATAAGAGCAGGGGGAAATCCCGCTGCTTAGTAGGGGAAGACGGGGTAAAAAAAATCCCGCTGGTAAGAAGCCCACCCCAAAATCTCATGAAATGAAGCAGCAGTTCGTTTTGCCCAGGACGAGCTCCTTCTAGCTTCTCTGGGCAAATTTGACTGTAATGGGTTTATTTCATCTCATAATTGCACTAGGCTTCTTACCCGCCCATGCGCTTTTTACCCCGTCTTCCCCTATGAAGCAATTTTGTTTTTAGCTTCGTTTCCCAGGTCCTCCTTCTCTCCTTCTCTCCCTGGGTACAGGGGATTTTCCTCTCACTTTGCACTAGGCCTTACGGTCTGAACGTGGAGTCTTTCGGATGAGACGATCAACCGAGGTCCCGTGTGCCCATGCACTTAGCACACGTTAAAACCCAGTGGCAACGAAAAAGTTGTCATTTGGTCAAAATTTATACCCCCCCCCCCTTCCTCATCAGTCACACAAAAATCGCATGCACATTTTTTTTTTAATGGGCGGCGCAACTCTGGCTGCGACGCTCACTCCGGGTAGGAGCAACCCGAATTTCACAGAGACGCCTCTGTGACTATAATGTACCTAATATCTCTCACCTTCCCCGGCGGCGTGTGCTCTTTATAACTATAAAATTTTAGTTTAAGAAATTGTCTGTCTGTCTGTCTCTCTCTCTCTCTCTCTCTCTCTCTCTCTCTCTCTCTCTCTCTCTTACTCTCTCTCTACTCCCTCCTCTCTCTCTCCCCCCCTCTCACGTTCATGCCCCCCCCCCCCCCCCCCATGTTGCAGGTACTACAAGATTTCCAGAGATACCCACAAGCTGCAGCCTGGCTACCCCAGGGTCAAAGGGCCTGCGTGGCTCCGAGGGGACTGTGGCAAGAAACCCAGATGATCACTACACCGTCTATCACTCACAGTCATCTTTGAGCAGGCCCACATCATTTGTTATATACTATTCATTACATACCACGGAGTGCAATGAGCGACTTAGGACGCCCATTTCACCGCCAGATGGCAATCAAACCAGTAGGGGCTTAGCGCGTGATATTCTTAGTTGGGGCTAGAAAGAAAGAGATAGAGGGAGATGAGTCCATCCCTCCCTCTCTCTCTCTCTCTCTCTCTCTCTCTCTCTCTCTCTCTCTCTCTCTCTCTCTCTCTCTCTCTCTCTCACCTCACTACTAACAATATCTCTCGCTAAGCCCCTACTTGCTTGATGCCACCTGGCGGTCAAATGGGCGTACTAAGTTGACCATTAAGACATGTCATGGTTGTCCCTCGAATCCGAGGATGAAATTCTCGCTGTGCCTTCAACGGTGGACTGCGGCAAGGTATTCAAATAAACAACCAAAGTTTGGCAAACACGCAGATTAGCACCCCCTCCTCCATTTCTCGGTTCTTTCCGGGGTTTTTTTCCTCTCCAGCCTTTGCCTTTCTTACAACAGAGTGAGCACTGAAACCTCTGTCGTTTTCCATATTTCACGTGAATTTTCATCGATTTACGCAATTTTTTAAAAATGCATTCAATAATAGTAGAAGATAAAGGCAAGACGGAAAGAACGTAATGAACCAAGACTGTGACAGGAGGGTGTTGATCTGCATCTTTACCCAAAGTTTTTCTATCATTCACGTAATCTTTGTGTAGGCCTATATCATTCATTACGTACCATGAAGCATATCAATAATTAAGTAGTTGTATTAATCAGAACAGGCTCCACTGAACTCCACCGAAGTGACTCAGCAGCATTGCAGTGTCTCCTCTGATGGTTGCCCCCCTGACGACCTAATGTTCGTAGGTTCGCTCCTATTGAACTGCTGATTTCGGATTCTGCGACCTCAGTGGCAAACCATGGTGTGGCTGCGAGTTGGGACTCGGAATGAGCGGCGTGGGAATAACGCCTCTGTGCGACCCAAAAGATTACATTGCCCACAAAAAAAGGCCACACAATACAATTTGTATATCATTGTATCAAGTACTTTTCAGAACGTTTTTTTATTTTAAGGACCCCCCACGTCACGTGTCACATTCCCTCTTATGCTAGGAAGATTTCTTAAAGAGCCACCCGATCACGTGTCAAAATCACGGGATTCACGTGTTTTCCCTCTTATAACTGGAAATAAATCTTGTTTTGACCAAGTTGACTCCCATATAAATGGCCCCAAATTGAAAGCGACACATCAGTTTAAAGAGCAGCCTCAATTTGAATACGGGGAAATTCGAATGTGGGTCACAGCAACCCCAAAAAAAACCAAGGGACGTAACCGTGGCGCGTCACGGGGTCTTTAAGATTTCTTACCAGCTATAAGAGAGAAAACGTGTGAACCGTGATTTTGACACGTGACGTGGTGGGTCTTTAAGAGTGCGTTTTATTCCTTGGTGAACCCGCCTATGATAAACCGTTCAAAGTTTTTGTCTTATGTTTTCTCTTTCTGTTGAAAATATAATGAAGCAAAGAAAATAATAGAGCATTTGGTCTGTATAAAGCCAGAAGGTACTTACTTAGCTTAGTCAAAGACTGTACAGGGGAAGATAAACATCCGGTCTCTTTTCCCTGTATGAGTAGTGAGGACAGAAACACTGGTCATGTCCCTTTGAAACGTGACACATTTTACACATCGATAGGCCAGTTGAATTCTCCGTTCAAGTTCCAGTCCGAGTTTTTGGATAGCCTCCACTGTGAATAGTGTACACGTCCCCACTAACGATAACTCTAGGGGAAGACGGGGTAAAAAGTGCATGGGCGGGTAAGAAGCCCACCCCAATTATCTCATGAAATAAAGAAAATTTCAGTCAAATTTGCCCATGAGACGAATGCTAGACATTAACGCTCGTCTCATGGGCAAAATGAGACTGAAATTTGCTTCATTTCATGAGATAATTGGGGTGGGCTTCTTACCCGCCCATGCGCCTTTTACCCCGTCTTCCCCTATCAGCCCGGTTCGCCGAGCTTTTAAGTAATCCATCTTACCGTTTTAGAATATCTTTGGCTTAGTGTACAAGATGCATCTAAATTCATGGAAAACTAAATACGTAGAAACTAGTTGTCTCTGCACTCAGAGATGATCAATCGATCATTTACTATTAGAATGCCCAATGTTGCTCTCTAAATACCGAATGTTCAATATGGACTTTTTTCTGAAGTATCATAATACCAAGGATATCTTAAAGACCCAGTGACGCACCACGATTAAGTCCCTTGGTTTTTTTCTGGGTTGCTGTGACCCACAAACAAATTTCCCCATATTCAAATTGAGGCTGCTCTTTAAACTGATGTGTCGGATTCAAGTTGGGGCCATTTATATGGGAGTCAGACTTGGTCAAAACAATATTTCTGTCCAGTTAGGGGAAGACGGGGTAAAAAGCGCATGGGCGGGTAAGAAGCCCACCCCAATTATCTCATGAAATGAAGCAAATTTCAGTCTCATTTTGCCCATGAGACGAGCGTTAATGTCTAGCATTCGTCTCATGGGCAAATTTGACTGAAATTTTCTTTATTTCATGAGATATTTGGGGTGGGCTTCTTGCCCGCCCATGCGCTTTTTACCCCGTCTTCCCCTATAAGAGGGAAAACACGTGAATCCCGTGATTTTGACACTCTTTAAGTGTCGCAGAAATTGACATTGCTTTCATTGCGAAGTTAGTGCTGTCCACGCCTATATTGGAAGCTTACTGAAGATGTTTTTCTTTGTGCGTTATTATAATTGTTTTTAAGCTTGCATGTATTTTTTGTGTCAATTGGATCCATTTTGGCATGTTGTCTAAAATCACTATCCGGTGTGAAAAGACATTAAATGAAAGACCCATTCATTCATTCGTGATAGGGCCTTCTGACTTTCATCTGACTATTACAAACGTCTTCTCCTTCGTTCCCACCCATTACATGCTCAGATAGTTACTGGTCCAGTCGGCAAGTCCTCCAGTCAACAACAGCGATGCAATAGATCCCCGCACCTTTTCCGCAGCTTCGCAGGCCAGGACCATATCCTGAGCCTTAGGCCGTGTACACACATAAGCGGATATTCCATGCGTGAAACAAAGAAGGGAAAACATTTGCGCACGTGTCCGAATTTCCCCTATATGCGTAAACTTGTATCCTCCTTTCTTCCACTCATTTAGGGTTTTCCGTACGGAACTTACGCGTCTAATGTGAACCCGGACATAGAAGATAAGGCAGGCCTGAAGAATGTTGGTTTCTGGGAGCCAGTACGGGTCTATACTGGAAGTTCCGAGTTCGTCCGTGTCGAAAAACGAGAGAGGAGTAGAGGTGAGAGAGAAGATGGACATGACACTGTCCAGCTATTGTTAGCCTCAGGAAGATGATGGCGACCTGCTGGGCACGATCCAGCTGTCATCTGTCTGACATTATTTTAAAAAAAATCATTCTGAAAACAGCTTCTTTTCCAGAATTCCTCTCGATTTCCATTTTGTTGCATTGCCAAAACAAACAGAAAGAGGCAGAAAGCCCCAGGTTCATTCTTTGAAATATTTTGTGTACAATGTGTGTGTGTGTGTGTGTGTGTGTGTGTGTGTGTGTGTGTGTGTGTGTGTGTGTGTGTGTGTGTGTGTGTGTGTGTGTGTGTGTGTGTGTGTGTGTGTGTGTGTGTGTGTGTGTGTGTGTTCGTTTGTGGATCACACCAGTGCGCGCGCATGTAGGGGAAGACGGGGTAAAAAGCTCATGGGCGGGTAAGAAGCCCACCCCAATTATCTCATGAAATAAAGAAAATTTCAGTCACATTTGCCCATGAGACGAATGCTAGACATTAACGCTCGTCTCATGGGCAAAATGAGACTGAAATTTGCTTCATTTCATGAGATAATTGGGGTGGGCTTCTTACCCGCCCATGCGCTTTTTACCCCGTCTTCCCC
>CM065698.1:20348492-20378492 GCA_017654935.2 Phymorhynchus buccinoides
CTGAAGATAGTCCGTTTTGACTCCAAGCCATTATTATAGACAGTGGGTGACCACAAGCGCATTCTACATCCTTGGAAAAGCTGGTCTTACTTGAGTTTAGGCGAAATTTGCAGATTAAACTAGACAAATATCTTTGACATGATAACACTTTTGTTTTCGTAGGAAGTTTTTAATTCTTCATACAATTTTCTAATATTGAATTTATTCAGTCATGTTTGTTTTTTTCAGTTTGAAGGTACTGTCTGGATTTGTTTTCTAAAAGCACCTTCTTTTGCTATTTTTTTAGGTAAAAACTTGGGATTTTTTACCATTGTTAAATAACATAAATGGTGTCGTTTCTCCAGAAACTTCGGGCGGAGGGTGGGGGTGGGGTTGGGGGGGGGGGGGGGGGGGGGCAGATTTCCCAGCAAAGAATCATTCCACCAGGATTCTCCACTACCGTCCGAGCGTTTGTTGAGCGGAGGAGGAGACATCTGTTTAGCACGGAACAGCATTTGATCATTTTGGTTTAAATATATTTTGTATTCAGATCCACAGGGCACACATACATCAATACATTGTCAACATAAATGAGCAGCAACAAGCTTGAAGCTTATAGAATGTGCTCGCTATCTACATGTATACTGCATATGACGACTGTTGAAAACAACCCTAAATAAGCAATGGCATAAGCAATGATCATTTCACGGCCTATCTATCACACATCCACCACAGCCCGCTGTACCTTCTACGCGGTACATCCTGAGGTACAGGAGGGGGGGGGGGGGGGGGGGGGGGGTCCTGGGTCCTGAAACTCCTTTCACGGCCTACCTTGCCTTCACATACTCAAACACACTATTCACGGGCTGCTACTTGTGCGATGCATTGATTATTAACCCTTTCACCGCCAAAGTCGCATTTTAGCACCACAGTGATTTAACACCTATGTCACTAAAAGGCATCAAATTGGGGTCTATTATCCAAAGACCCTATTGTCTTAGTTTGGGGAAGTAAGGGTAGACCTTATTTTATATATGTCACAGAGGAATCCCAAATACTGCAGATGGAGTTTGTTCTCTACCCAGGTAAATTTAATGGAGATTTGTTGCTGAAATATGGCTGGAGGTGAAAGGGTTAAGCCAATAATCGAGCCATTTTCGCACTTTTCACCCTTCTATAAGGTACACCTTGGGGTACAGGGGAGGGGGGTCCTCTGTTTTTGTTCTCCCTGGGGGTGGGGGGGGGGGCGGTTCTGGAAACCCTGGAACACCCCCCGACCCCCACTCCAGATCCGCCCCTGGATAGTTTGTTTTGTGTGCAAACGTCAATAATAAATATTTTCACACTCACTGTCTGTTTTGAGCTATCTTGTACTTCACACCACCATCACCCTCCTCGTTGACATTGGCCTGTAGCAGGGGCCAACAATAACATGAGAGCTGTACAATAGATGATTTTTTTCTACAGTAATGGAAAATCACGGTACAGTTTAGTCTCTTGTGGAAGACTATGACTCTCGAACGAAGGGGGCCCTTGGCACCGGCTCTGGTGCTGCAGCCAAAGGCATGGGCTGGCCTTTGGGGACCTTCCTCAATGCCAGCCGTGCCCTCAAATCCCTTTGGCCGAGAGAGTGGGGATGTACCCTGAGCAACGCATCTCCAATATATAAAAAACAAGGGCGTCGCCGAGCGGCAGACATGTCCGTCACCAGCAATGCTACGCACTTGCGACACCCCGTCGAGTGTCACATCCTGACACAAAATTGCAAGGGATTCAGTCTTCTAGTTCACGAGATACAGCTTGAAGAAGAAATACATAGCGCAAAGAAGGAAATGTCGGTTTTCAAGGTCAAACTTCAAGGCCAAGGTCAGCATGGCGATAATTTATGCTGGGATGTTTTCTACTCTAGGGTATACAGTACCACATACAATCTGAAGCGCTTCTGTCAAGCACAAATGTGGAAAATAAAGCTTAAAACCCAGTTTGTAGACCCCTACCACATTCAAGGCCTACTGATCTCCCGGACCGTGACGTTGACCTTGATCGGTATGCCACCATCAGAACGGGCATAAGCCAAAGTACCGACATGCCAAATTTGAAGACTCTGACACCAACGGTGTGGGAGTTATGGCCCCTTAAAGATTTTCGGTTTTCAAGGTCGTAAGTCAAGGTCAAGGTCACGACGGCGAAACATTTTGCGCGGATGCCTTCCTCTCATGGTGACACACCAGCAGACAAAATTTGACGCGATTCGGTCAAGCGGTTCGGGAGATATCCTTGGGACAGACAGAAAAAAAAAAAAACAAAAAAAAAAACAAGAAAAATACAAACCAGCCCATGCAAAGTCCGATCACCTATTTTGACGGACAAATACAAACCAGACGACCACAAAGTCCGATCACCTATGGTGACGGACAAAAACAAAAATACAAACCAGACCACTGCAAAGTCCCATCACCTAATTATGCTACGGCGTGTCGCAAGTGCGTGGCATTGCTGGTGACGGACATGGAGAGCCGTAAAGTTGGGGGGGGTGGGGGGGGGGGGGGGTGTTAAAACGGAACGTTGCCCGTTCCCGGTGCCGTAATGGCCGAGTGGTCTTATGGTTGCTTTGATCTTCTGTGGCCGCTTTCCTCTGGGTGGGCTCTCTGTGTATGTTTGTCTGTCTGTGTCTCTCTCTCTCGCTTTCTGTCTCTGTCCCCCCCCCCCCTCTCTCTGTCTCTGCCTTTGTCTGTAGGGCCTATGTCTCGCTGTCTGTCTGTCTCTGTCTCTGTCTCTGTCTCTGTCTCTCTCTCTCTCTCTCTCTCTCTCTCTCTCTCTCTCTCTCTCTCTCTCTCTCTCTCTCTCTCTCTCTCTCTCTCTCTCTGTCTCTCTCTCTCTCTGTCTTTGTCTATCTCTCTCTATGTGTCTCATGTATCTGTATGCCTATGTGTCTCTATCTCTCTGTCTGTCTCTCTCTCTCTCTGTCTCTCTCTCTCTGTCTGTCTATCTGTCTCTGTCTGTCTGTCTGTCTGTCTCTCTCTCTCTCTCTCTCTCTCTCTCTCTCTCTCTCTCTCTCTCTCTCTCTCTCTCTCTCTCTCTCTCTCTCTCTCTCTCTCTCTCTCTCTCTCTCTCTCTCTGCCTCTGTGCCTGCTCCGGGGCGGAGGACGTTAAACAAATTTCCATTCATCCAACTGGAACAGCAGTTGTCCTCTTTGCTCTCTGTCTCTGTCTCTCTGTCTGTCTTTTTTTCTTTGTGTGTGTCTTTGTCTGTCTGTTTGTCTGTCTGTCTGTCTGTCTCTCTCTCTCTCTCCCCCCCCCCCCCCCTCTCTCTCTCTCTCTGGAGGACGTTAAACACATTTTCATTCATCCACATCCTGACACAACATTTGAAGAGCTTATGTCTTGTAGTTCACGAGATACAGCTTGGACAATAACATATAGCGCAAAGAAGGAAATTTCGGTTTTCAAGGTCACACGTCAAGGTCAAGGTCAGCATGGCGATAATGTATGCTCGGGTGTTTTCTACTCTAGGGTATACAGTGCCAGACACAATATGAAGCGCTTCTGTTAAGTACAAATGTGGAAAATATGGCTGAAAACCCAATTTGTAGACCCCTACAACATTCAAGGCCTACGATCTCCCGGACCGTGACGTTGACCTTGATCGGTATGCCACCATCAGAACGGGCATACGCCAAAGTACCTGCATGCCAAATTTGAAGACTCTAACACCAACGGTGTGGGAGTAATGGCCCATTAAAGAATTTCGGTTTTCAAGGTCGTACGCCAAGGTCAAGGTCACGACGGCAGTGACACACCAGCACACAAAATTTGACGCGATTCGGTCAAGCGGTTCGGGAGATATCCTTGGGACAGACAGAAGGAGAAAAAATGACCCTCCGATTTTCAGGCTCCAGTGATCTTTTTGACCTTGACCTTGACCTTGATCGGTATGCCATCATCAAAACGGGCATAAGCCAAACCACCTTCATACCAAGTTTCAACATCCTATGTCGACCGGTGCCTGAGATATCGCTAAAAATAGATTTTCGGTTTTCAAGGTCGTACGTCAAGGTCAAGGTCACGACGGCAAAATGGTTTGCGCCGATCTCTTCCTATTAAGGAGGCACACCTTCACACAAAATTTGACGCGATTCGGTCAAGCGGTTCGGGAGATATCCTTGGGACAGACAGAAAAAAAAAAAAAAAAAAAAAAAAAAAACCCAGACAAACCAGCCCATCGCAAAGTCCGGTCAAGGTCACGACGGCAAAATGGTTTGCGCCGATCTCTTCCTATTAAGGAGGCACACCTTCACACAAAATTTGACGCGATTCGGTCAAGCGGTTCGGGAGATATCCTTGGGACAGACAGAAAAAAAAAAAAAAGACAAAAAAAAAAAAAGACAAACCAGCCCATCGCAAAGTCCGTTCACCTTCGGTGACGGACAATGTATCGCCCAGCCCGCCAGAAAAGTATCAGCCCCCTCTGCTGTCTGGCAGTCATTGTCGGAAACGACAGACTAGCATACACACTCCTCTCCCCCTTCACCCGCCCCCATAAATGTTCGCATAGAAAATATTCACTAAGAAACAACATTCTTGTCTACCGCCATTTTCGGGAAAAGGATAGGACTTAGAATCAGCCTTACGTTTATTTTCATCATATAGTAATAAGCCAACCTGTGTGTGTGTGTGTGTGTGTGTGTGTGTGTGTGTGTGTGTGAAACACGAAACGGGCCTTATAACTCCGCCGTTTTTCGACCGAATCACTTCAAATTTGCTGTGAGCCCTAACGGGCCGATGGCAACGGCAACCGAGGCGGCCGTGTCATTTGCGCGGTTCGGCAAATGCGCGAAACGCGCGAAACGCGCATCCGCCGGCCTCTCGGCGCCCGTATCTCCGGTGTTTCTGGACCGATTGCCTTCGAATTTGGCAGGAAGATCACCGGGGACAGTGACTATCCGTGTACCAACCCGGAAGCGAATCGGTTCAGAAACGCGCGCGCTATACGACTCCGCCGTTTCTTAACCGAATCGCTTCAAATTTGCTGTACTCGGCGTTACCAGTACTTGGCGTTACCAGTACTTGGCGTTACCTGTTACTAGGCGTTACCATTGCTAGGCGTTACTGGGACTCCGCGTTGCGCTAGTAACATTGAAAAAAGGCAGACTTTGAGATTGAGGGTCGTAAACATAAGGGGGGGGGGGGGGGGGGTGTCTCAAGTAAAACTGTGTCATATTTTGGGCATGTTTGTTTCGTATATGTTCAGCAGATGAATCATTGCTAACGTGTTTATTTTGTTCGAGAGGTTTGGGAACAACTTCCTGTTGAGTGCAACAAATGTTTTTCTCTCTTTAGTCTTTATTTGACCTTCAGACATACAGTACTAATTATGTTTTTCTTTTAAATTAATGCAATCCTTTATTGCTTTGCTGGGTTATTTTTGATCCTCTCTAAATCGTGCGCTCTTAAAGCATTTTTGCGGCGGATGCGCGTGTGAGAGCTAATGATGATAAAATACACCGTAATCTTTATCACTGTCCTTATCTTTGTAAACAATCGACCGCACGTTTCCCGATGTAGGAGTGTCAATTGTTTATAAATTAAAGTGTTGATCTCGATCTCGATCTCGATCTCGATCTCTCTCTCTCTCTCTCTCTCTCTCTCGCTCTAAAAATGGCTGCCACCCACGCTTAGTCTAATGGACGTTAAAAAGTGTCTTTTGAGTAGTCTTTGTCAGTTTGTGGCAGGTGCTGAGTGAACTACGATGTAGAATGACTAGCTTAATTAAACACGACTGTGCTCTGTTCTAGGCTTAGTTCGAATGTTCACACACGCACACGCACGCACACGCACACACACACACACACACGCACACGCACACGCACACGCACACACGCACACGCACACACACACACACACACTCACACACTTCAGCCTCTTCAGCCGGCTCGTTCTAGTCCTCCATCAAGATGCAAATCCCCCCCACCCCCCACCCCACCCCAGTTTAGGTGTTCCTGCCGACTCAGCATCACGTCGGGGGCTCGATCAGCGAGACCCGACTGGCTGGGTCATCTTCGTACAGTAGGTGTTTGTTTTATAAAAAAAAAAAATTATGCCCGGCTTCGGACATCGACCGTATAATATAGTATCATAAAATCAAACTGATGATTGTGGATAGTCAACGGGAGAAGAAGAAGAGAAGACACACAGACATATAGGCCTACACACTCGCACACACACACGCACGCACACGCACACACACACTCCCTATCACACACACACACACACAGCGCCTCCGCCAAGGAGGAATCGCCTTTTTGACGGCTTGATTTCTGGGAAACCAGAGCAAAGTGAGTGTTGCGATCTCGGCTATATTCACATTTATGCCCGTCAAGAACGATAATTTGTAACAGAAAAGAACATAGCGATTGCTTTTTCAGTCAACAGATTATCGTTTTTGACGGGCATAAATGTGAATATAGCCGAGATCGCAACACTCACTTTGCTCTGGTTTCCCAGAAATCAAGCCGTCAAAAAGGCGATTCCTCCTTGGCGGAGGTGCTGGAAGTCAAATTCTTTCACCCAAAGAGAAGGCGTTTGCCGTCTCTTTTTGAATGGCCGCCTGTGTTTAGACCAAATCGCTTGCACGAACTTTTCGCAATACAAGCCTTTTAATTTTTTTAATTTTATATTTTATGCAGTGTATCTAAAGGAGTTTCGCTCACAACAAAGGAAATAGCTCCTTTGTGTTTGTTTTTTTAACTGCACTACCAAAAAAGAAAACGCTTCAACCACAATGAGTGACCTCCACCCACTCCATCCAAAATGGCTACTCTCTCCGGCATCTCCGCCAAGGAAAAATCGCCGTTTTGACGGTTTAATTTCTAAGAAACCAGAGCATAAGTGAGTGTTCCGATCCTTGAAAAGGCTGTCTTTGTGGTGATCTCGACGTAACCGTCCGAGTCCACCTTTAAGGCAAAAATCGATCCAAAATCTGAAATAATAAATCCACATATTTTTTGGTTATTTTCTGCCTTTTATAAGGTACATGCTTGGGGGTGAAAGGTGGTGGTGGGGGGAGTTCCGGAACCCAGGACCCCCCCCCCCCCCCCCCCCCCCCACACACACACACACCTTAGATCCGGCCCTCGGAAAGATCGAGGAAGGTTGTGAAGTGAAGCCAGATGACAGGAGGGGGTAGGTGGGTGGGTAGTGTGGGGAGAGTGAAGGTGTGGCGGAGGTGAGGTGCGTGAGCTGTTGCCATTCAATGGACAGGCTCTCTGACCGATTCGCCAGGTGCGCCACGCGAACTGAACAAGATGACAAGCCATTTAAACGTACTCCCAGTAAATTCTTGCCTCCCTTTCCATCCCTTCCTCTCCTCCCGTTCTCCGTCTCCCTTCCCACCACTAACCCCAACATCGCAATTAACAGAAGCTGGGTTTTTCAAACTTTTTTTTTTAATGCTTCAAAATATCTTTATCGACACCTTTGATCTTAAAACCCTTTCACCGCCAATGTCTCATTTTAGCACCACCATGGTTCCACCCATGTCACTAAAAGGCTTCAAATCAGGGCCTGTTATCCAAAGACCCTAATTTCTTAATTTTGGGAGGTAAAGATATGCCTAATGTTATATATGTCACAGAGCAATTCCCAATATTGCAGATATTTTATTTTCTTTACCCAATTAAGCTTCATGGTATATTTTGGCTGAAAAATGGCTGACGACGAAAAGAATAGCTGAGGTCCGTTTCACAAGAGCGGGCGCTTCAAGCGCTTTGGGAAATTTGGGGGAAAGTTTGCGAGCGCTAGCTCTCACTCTAGCTTACACGCCGAAAACTATCACTTGCTTTTTTTTCTTCCATTTATCAAACTCTGGCAAAGACGAGAGTCCGCTGCTCGATCTGGTGTAAAAAGAACCACTTAGATCTAAGTGTTCAGGTGATTCTTCACTTAAGTTGGTGTATATCAACTGAAAGATGCACCATCAACATAGACTACAGTGGCGAAGCTCTCACGTTCCTACAGAACTGGGAATACAGCAATATTTTACACTCGCTTTCCGTCATTTGAATCGGTTAGTTCAGTCATTGTTTGAAAATAAACACTTGCACGCACTGTGCTCGCAGGAATGAAATGGCGAAATGACACTAAGTTCATAATGTGTCACATGAGATGGTGATTTGGGAAATGGCGATTTGGGAGATGGCGATTTGGCGATTTGGGAGATGGCGAAATGGGAAATGGCGATTAGGGAGATGGGAAATGGCGATTTGGGAGATGGCAATTTGGGAGACGGCGATTTGGAAGATGGCGAAATGGGAAATGGCGATTTGGAAGATGGGAAATGGCGATTTGGGAGACGGCGATTTGGGAGACAGCGATTTGGGAGATGGCGAAATGGGAAATGGCGATTTGGGAAATGGGAAATGGCGATTTGGGAGATGAGAAATGGCGATTTGGGAGACGGCGATTTGGGAGATGGCGATTTGAGAGAAGGCGATTTGGGAAATGGCGATTTGGGAGACGGCGATTTGGGAGACGACGATTTGGGAAATGGCGATTTGGGAAATGGGAAATGGCGAGATGGAAACTGGCGAAATGGGAAATGGCGAATCGGGAAGTCCCCAACTAGAGAGTGGAAAGACATCAAAAGACATAAAACAACAACAACACCACACATACACATGCTCGCACGTGCGCGCACAGACAAAGACAGACAGACAGACAGACAGACGTACACGGCTTCGCTCCAATTTAAAGCACTCCCGTTCTTACATAACCGGGAGTAGCCTATTTTTTTTAAAAAGTAACGGGCAAGAAAAAAATGTTGTTAGAGACTGAAAGCGGTGTGAGCGGGTGGTGGGTGTGGGTGGTGGGTGTGGTGGTGGGTGTGGGTGTGGGTGTGGGTGGTGGTGGTGATGGTGGAGCTGGATAAAGATGGGCAGCATCAACAGCCATTTTCTTGTTCATCTCCCTCCGCCCCCGCCCCCTTCCTTTACCCCTCCCCGTTACACAACACACACACAGGTACGCACGGACGCACGCACGCACACGCACGCGCACACGCGCACACACACACACACACAATACCTCGCACCCAGCGTCTTGGGTTTTTAAAAAATAAAAAAACACCTTTTCGTGGGGTATATAAATATGAAACAGGGTGGCCAATCTTCAGATCACGAACACGTAGAGAGAGTCGGGGGCTACTGTATTTATTTACCCGTGGAAGCGAACCGCTACTGCCTTTTCTGTGCCAACTACTACTACTACTACTACTACTACTACTACTACTACTACTACTACTACTACTACTACTACTGCTACTACACAGTACTGCCAAGTTGGTTATTAATTGTAATTAACCCAATACCAGCTTCAATTTTTTTCCGGAAAGATTTTCTCGCTGGCCGTTACTGGACAAAGGTAAGTTGAAAAAAACTACTTTTGATGGATTAGATTGTGGGTTAGATTTACAACATATCCACCCCCCCCCCCACCTCTCCCCATATTAACCTCATAACCCCCCTCCCCCTTCCCCTCGTCCAGGTCTCAATAACTCAAAAGGAAATATAATCAAATAATATGTCTGTCGTGTCCGGGTTTTGGTGTTGTTGTTTTTTTATCATGTGAAATGCGTTTCTTTTGTGAGCGAGTATAGGATTTGGTGTACGATTTTAAAAATAAAATGTCAAAAATAACATTCTGCAGTCGTATTACTTCGCTGTCCACAATAACAACATTGTGAATTTTAACTTTATTTGGTCTTCTCAGGCAACGCATAACAACGTTATAAGATGATCTTTATTTGGTCTTCTCACGCATGGGGGGGGGGGGGGGGGGGGGGGGGGGGGGGGGGGTGGGGGGGTAGTATAAAAGGGGCACACTGACGGATGAGTTTTTGCAATCGCTGCTTATATACAGCGTGGTTACCGCTGCACATATCTATATTGCTAAAAACTCGGGACTTTGCTGGTGTTGCACTGCCTCCGGGCATTGCAGCCAGTATTGTTCCCACCATCTTTGTATTTACAAATGTCCCATATGTGTCTATGACCGAGAGGACGTAAAACGCCATTGTTCATTCATTCATTCATTCATTCATGAGATTTTTGCAAGAAACACGAGATCACCAGAAAGACAGCCTTTTCAATGATCAGAACACTCACTTTGCTCTGGTTTCATAGAAATCAAACCGTCAAAACAGTGATTCCTCCTTGGCGGAGTTGCCGGAGAGATAAGCCATTTTGGACGGGGTGGATGGAGGACACTGAGAGTGGTTGAAGCGTTTTCTTCTTTGTGGTGCAGTAAAAACAAAAAACAAGTTGGAGCGATGTCCTTTGTTGTGAGCGAAACTCCTTTAGGTAAACTGTAAATAAAAAGGCTTGTATGGTGGAAATTTCATGATTTGGTCTAAGAGACTCAGGCGGCCATTAGAAAAGAGAAGACACATGCCTTCTCTTTCACTAAAAAAAATCTGACTTTCACCACCTCCGCCAAGGAGGAATCGCCGATTTGATTGTTTGATTTATAGGAAACCAGAGCAAAGTGAGTGTTGCGATCTCTGTAAAGGGTGTGCTTTCCTGGTGATCTCGACGTGTTTCTTGCAAAAAACGTATCCGTCAGGGTGCCCCTTTAACTTAAGTGGCAGTCTCTTCTGCATTACGGTTCTTTCACATTAATGTCTCTGAGTCTCTTCCACAGTCTATGCTTATAATTATTAGTAGGTATGTGGTGGGTTGTTTTTTATAGGCCTGTGTGCGTGGGTGTAGGGATGTTAGTTCCTGGCACAAATAATGCATAAGTACGGTGTATGCTAAAATGGTATTAAATAAAATAATAATGCACGTGTTACGCTCATGCAAATGAGTATATTGACTTTAAGAACGGATATACATAAGAGAAGAAAGAATATGTACATAATAAAATGGGTGATGAGTTTCTTTTTTTTTTATTCGACTGTCCCAAGTTTGCAACATTATTATTCCTAAACCTCTTCAATATATTTCTAAACCTCTTCAATATATTCCTAGACGACTTCAATGCTTAGTCTTTGGAATTTATCCCCCAAAAAATCAGCTTAATTTAGCCATATAATTAAAATTTAGCAAAGTAGTTTAATAATTTATGCCTGTAAGTATTATTTTTTTTAAAAGAAGATTCTTGTGTTGTTTTTATAATTTTTTTAAAACTTTTACCAAAAAATATGTTCGCATTGTTTAAAAGGGAACCAATCGATTGCTCAGTTGACGTTAGCATTCTCATATGTTTCTGTTTTTTTCATCCTAGAAAATATGTGTTCGAACAAAAGAATGCTATATAAGATCTCCAGCTCACTCAAAGCACAAAAAACCCAACAACACACCGTCAGTGTTTTTACAGGGCTATGTCCAACAGTACCATCCAAAAATTCGTTCATTAGACAGTGAATAACTGTGGTATAACTTGCATTTTTCATGTTTGTGAATAAGATTCATGGCATAAAAATGGGAACTGGTTTTTTTTTCAAGACGTCTTGGACAGTCAAACAAACACACACACACACACACGCACGCGCACGCACGCACGCACACGCACACGCACACGCACACGCACACGCGCGCGCGCACACACACACATACACATACACACACTCTCTCTCTCTCTCTCTCTCTCTCTCTCTCTCTCTCTCTCTCTCTCTCTCTCTCTCACGCGATTACATTTGTATTATATTTTGTACATAGTATTGTATTTGCTAGTCATGATCTATGTATGATTTGTTTTTCTATATTTGTTCATTGTGCTTTAGTTCCTTACGCCAATTTTCATTGTTGATCTTTACATTTTATTGATTCAGTGTTTTTCTTCTTTTCATGACGACAGGATGAAGAAAAGCTTGTAGCTTACTCCTTTATCGTCAATAAAGATAATTTTGATTTGACTTGACACACACACACACACACACACACACACACACACACACACACACACACACACACACACACACACACACACACACACACACAGACACGTAATCACTAATTAGTTTTAACCCTTTCGCCGCCAACGTCACATTTTTTCACCACAATGTCATTAAAAACCTTGAATTCAGGGTCTGCTACCCAATGATATTTGTGTTCTTGATTTGGGGAGTTAAGGATAGGCCTGATTTTAAACATGTAGTACAGGGATCCCCAATATTTCAGACAACATATTTTCTTTACCCAATGTAAGTTTATTGGATAATTTTGGCTAAACATATGGCTGGCGGCGAAAAGGTTAAAGACCAATGACTAAAAATTACCGTCTCCAAAAGAGGCTTGTTTGCTGTTTTCGCTTTGTCTGTTCCTTGTTCAATTGTTGAGATAATTCTGTTATAAGAAACACAACGATCGACCCGATCAAAGAATCAGAGCGTGTTTGGGATGGTTTGCCAACTATTTACCTCTCCCTGATCAAAACCTCTATTTTGCGGTTCTTTCTGCTTGTATAAGGTGACTGAAAAAATTGCAACCCATAAAATCACTAATAAAAAATCGGTAGTTTCGGTTCGGTAGTTTGATTTAACGTCTTTTCACCAATAGTGATATTAGACACACAAAAACAACAAAAAACGTATTAATAATTAACAAAACTAATGCATAAAATACAACAATTTCTCAGTAACAAGACGTCAACAAATCATAACAATTTGCCAATTTCAGAATTTGCTATAACAGTAGCAATATAAAAGAGGGGTTAATATTTGACAGTCATTCTCATAATTCACTAAGTCAATAGACTTTTTTCTATAAATGTTAAAATTGGGTATTCTTTTAACAAATGATGTATGTTTATAACAATGCAATGCATGAACACCACAGTTTTTCCCCCCAGACTGGCTTGGGGGACTTCAGAAAACAACAGTTTTCATGGTACCCCATTTTCAGAAAAATCACTTTTTGATGGGCAAAAACACTTTCGCAGAAAATGTCCATTGTCTGAAGAAAAGTGTCCGTTTCCCTAAAAATGGCTCTGCCTCTTTTGGGTTATATATGTGAAGTTTCAAAAAGTCTTGAACTAAAATGTAAAGAACAAAAAGCACAGTCATTTCCGCGAATGGTCGACTTATGGCGATTATTTGACCGCCAGGGGGCAGTCAAACCACTAGGGGCTTATCACGCTATATTCTCTCTCTCTCTCTCTCTCTCTCTCTCTCTCTCTCTCTCTCTCTCTCTCTCTCTCTCTCTCTCTCTCTCTCTCTCTCTCTCTCTCTCTCTCTCTCTCTCTCTCTCTCTCTCTCTCTCTCTCTCTTTATCCCCAACTAAGAATATAGAGAGGATTAGCCCCACTCGAGCGTTATGCCACCTGGCGGGCAAAAGAGCCAGCTAAATCGCTCATTGAAATTTCCTGTAGTGTTTTTGCCCCTCAATAAGGGATCTTTCTGAAAATGGGGTACCATGGAAACTTGTTTTGTGGCACACTGGAAGGCAGCTGCATGGGGAAAACAAATTGTTGAAACCTTTCATGCGTTGAATGGTCTTTGCAAACCTAAAAAAAATCCAAATAAAAACTTATCCCCGAGGGGTAAAAATAGTCCCCCCACCTTCTGGAAGTTCTGTGCTTGTAGCTTCCTCATATCTGCCACTCTCTTTTTGACTCTGCCTTTTCCCTTTGCTTTCTATCATCTACTATTGTTCTGACTTGTTGGCCCATTCTCCTGCCTTTTTTTCTCTCCAACATTTCTTCCAAATAATGTTTCTCCTTTGAGCTCCTCCGAAATAGGAATGTGTCGGCTGTACGCAGCGGGGAGACCAGTGAAAACTGAAAACCGGTCCGAATACGTACGTACATTACCCATTATAGGCCATATGGCCTGGAAACGCAGAAGAACAAAAAGAAAAGAAAAGATAACTTGATGATTAAAATCTTTATTAGCGATTTTAAGGGTTTCAATCTACATGTGTTTTAGTCACCCTGCACTATGCTGTAGCATAGCGGTTTGCCAGGATGTGCACGCATATACACGCGCAAGTTCCGTGCGGAAACCCATGCGCAATCCCCAAAAATCTGGAAGTAAGAAATATAAAAGAGTGTGTCCTTTACGTCGGAAACCCATCCGCTTCTTTTTTTATATATACATGTAGGTGTACGGACGGAACTTGCGGATTGCGGATCAAATGCGCACAAGGACTTATTTGTGGTGAAAGGATAGGCCCTACGGCCGGGTTCACATTAGACGCGTAGCCTAAGTTCCGTACGGAAAACCCTAAGTAAGCGGAAGAAAGAAGGATAAAAGTTTACGCATAATTATATGGAAAATTCGGACACGTGAGCAAATCTTTTCCCTTCTTTGTTTCTTATTGATGGATTGCGCACGGGTTTCCGCATGGAATATCCGCTTATGTGTGTACACGGCCTACTGCTCGGTTTGCATTCCAAACCTTAAGGAGCCGACCAACGATCAGACATAACCGTAATTAGCCGGTCATGTATCATATCCAAAACGTGTATTTCATGTCACTTCATTGCTGTCCCAATAAGGCCGTGTACACACATATATGTGGATATTCCGTGCGGAAACCCGTGCGCAATCCATAAATAAGTGAAACAAAGAAGGGAAAAGATTTGCGCGTGTCCGAATTTCCCCTATATATGCGTAAACTTTTATCCTTCTTTCTTCCACTTATTTAGGGTTTTACGCGTCTAATGTGAACCCGGCCTTAGTGTATGCCTGTTTATCGTTTCCGACTACGACTGCCAAGATAGCAGAGGGGGGCAGCTGCTTTTCTGGCGAGCTGTGCTCAAATTTGTTTATCGTGGAGGTGCCATGTCCCAGGGATTTGAGGACAGCTGGTGTTGATGAAAGTCCCCTCCCCCCCAAAAAAAAACCCCAATCCTTTGGGCTGCAGCACTAGAGTCAGTGCAGATTCCCCATAGTTTGAGAGTAATTGTCTTCCAAAAAAGACTAAGCTGTCCCAAGAAGGCATTAGAGTCGTGCGAGCGATTATAACGTGCGCGTTGAATGATATCCGATGGGTTGTATAGTGCCTGATCGTTGATCGATGCCTTTACCTTTTTACCATTCGTCCTCTTGTTTCCATTATGATTACCATCTTCAATCACTTTAGCCCTACCCTCTCATTCTTACTGAGCTGTCCTCTGAGACGTGTCTTTTTGTTGTTGTGGACCAAGTTCAACATGAAACAAGACGGGGGTACATTGGAATGGGGACGAGGGTTTGTGTGTTTCTTCGTCTGTCAGTCCTGCTGTCTGTCTGTATGTCGTGGCAGAATACGTAGCGTCTTATGTTGCCTAAACTACTGTACCAGTCTTAATCTAACCGACAGACTTTTCTGATTTGCTAGATTGTATATTAAATTTGGTAGGTTTTTTTTTACGTTTTGAAGAAGGGCACACAAAGACAGAACCACGTAAAACTTTAAAAAAAAACCACCAAAAATCCCGGAAAACTAAAGAACATGTTTGCAGATTTTGTTCCGTGTTTTCTATTATTCAGGCAGTGCAGCACATGCACAGCTTAATAATGTTGTGATGCTTCAAGTGAACTACAGTTTGTTCAAATTGTTGCTGTCGTCTTTTCAAAGATCAACCCTGTCTGTCCTTCTGTTTGCAGGCGATGTCGGTGCTGCTGGTGCTTCTGTGGTCGTGTCCGGTGGTGTGGGGCGTGGTCGAGGTGTACCGCAGTCCTTTGCCCAACCAGTGCCCCGAGAACACCGGCTCCACAACCGCCCTTTACCACAACGAGTTCTTCCGCTTACAGCAAGCCTTCACGGGCGACTTCCCAGACATCAAACGATCCGTCACGGATCTGACAAGACACGAGGCCGAGGAGTCAGCATGGCTCAAACATGCCACTGACCCTCCACACAAGGTATCACAACATGGCAGTAGCTCGACGAGAAGCTCAAATGAAATCCACGATTCTGAGCCGAACAAATCGATGCCAAACGACGCCCAGTCCAAGCAAGAAAGATCACCAAGGGAGACTCAACCAGCACAGCGCATCACAGCCACACCATCATTGGCGTCCAGCAAGCAACGTCCAAAATATTCACATTCAGAGAGCATTGGGGATCCGTACAATGAGCCTGCACGTTCAGAAACAGTTGATTCGTCCTCCTCTGTTGCTGTTGATGAAGGCTCTCATACATGGACATGGCAGCAGTTGGAATCAATGTTTTCCAGCAACAAGGACAAGGCGTATGAAGACAACGACGACGTGACGGATAAAAGCCGCATCAGAGGTTTGAACCAACAAGATGTAAATAAGTTAAAATTGTTGTCTTACTTTAAAGAATTATCGAACACGCAATCATCTCATGCTATTCAAAAACCTTCAAAGAAGATTCGTTCAGCTTTTCCTTTGAGAACCAACAAGGCTACTAAGCGATCACATTCATCCGACTCAGGTTTTGTACAAGGGGGGTATAACTCTGCCAAACAATCAGTATCTTTAAGACTTCGATCTCCTGATTATCCCGTCAAACCAACTCAGTCATGGCAACCGCAATTGTCAACATACTTACGAAATAACCCAACACTGTGGGGCATTTTGAACGACACCAAGTCACGACAGAGAAGCGAACAAAGTTCCGTTCGGAATAGCACGAGCAGCTTGGTCAATGTCCTTCTTTATTGTCTGGGAAGAGACCCCTCTGAACTGAATGATGCGGTAGGCCTGTCATCTGTCGCGTCAAATCGACAGAAACGCAAAGCCCACCAAGCAACAAAGCTGGAGCAAACTACCATGAATCGTGACAACCCCTTGTCAAAGCAAGATCGTTTGAAGAGCAAAACCCAAAAATCCAATGAAGCGCATACTAGGCCTACTGAATGGTCTGAAGGACCTCTTCAAGAACTGTCCGAAACAATATCCACTTTAGCCCAGTCTGCCAGAGCCTACAAACGTAGTGTATTCTCACAAGTCTCTCAGTTTCCCCGGATCACTAAAAGATTATCGTTTGTTCACCCGAGGTGTCTGAACGGGAAACTGGGCTTCATCAAGAGCACAGACAACATTGACGCCGACATACTGCGGTTTGTGGCAGACCTGACAAACGCTGTATCGCCCTCTGGAGAAGCAAGCCAAATGAGCACCGTCTTACCACAGAAGAGACACGAGGCACTCTGTGAAAACTCCCAGCCATGCTCACGCTCTAAGTTCCTTCGCCATCAAAAGGTTACTCAAACCAGCAGCACACCCACACCCACACCCAGCCTTACGAAAGGTGACAATCAGCTTGAACAACCCTGGCTTGGAATCAACAGACATCCTGATCACGCGGTAGAACTGAAACACAAAGCTCGCATTTATATCAAGAAGAAGAACAGCGCTGTGCTGCAGAGGAAGCGAGGGTCCCCAAGGGCCGACAAACGTAATGGAATGCCAGCGCAGTTTTCCCCGGGAACTCCCTTGCCCTGGAGTTGCCCGAGCACCACCCGATGGAGAGACCTGGGGATGCACGTCTTTCCCCGCTACGTTCAGGAGACCCTTTGCGGGCCGGCTGGCGACAGCGGCAGTGCTAACACCCCCCACTCTAGCCAGCCCACCTGCTGGTACGGGTTCTACAACTGTCAGCCCGTCACCTCAGCCGTGCAGGTCCTCGTCAGGCACACCGGAGCCTGCAACGACAGCCGTGTGCCACAGCACATGCGCAGACACTACTTCCTGTCCATCATCAGCATCAACACTGGCTGTACCTGTGTTTGAACGCCGCTGTGGGAAATGGTCCGTAGGTCCGAGCAACACTCAGTTTATGACAAGAAAAATAAATGGTCCAAAGAGTTACACCTTAAAAAATGGATGCGTAACATCATCTCTGTAGATCACATGGTTCTTATTCTTCTCTTTAAGACATCAAACACTTAGATGTAGAAATCCAGAATTCTTGGACGAACTGAATTGCAGTGTCAGAAATTGAATGTATGGAATATTTTTAAAGTTTAAGCATTGTACATCGATACCAGTATGATAAGGCTATGTAACATGATTTTTAAATTGTTTACAGCATCCTGAGTTCAATTGAAAAAAGATTCAAAACTAAAAAAACAGGTACTCGGCAGCATTTTTGATCCCAATGACCTTGACCAATGACCTTCATTTTCGAGCCAGGTCTAGATATTAGTACCTATCCTCATGCAAAATCTGAGCGTCCCACGTCTCTCCGTTCAAACGTTATCGCCCCGAGCACATTTTTGGCCACAGTGACCTTGACCTTCATTTTCAAACTTGACCTAGATATCCTAAGTACCTATCCGCATGCAAAATGTGAGCGTCCTAGGTCCATCCGTTCAAACGTTATCGTGTTCACAGTCAGATAGTCAGGAACAAGCAGAAACCTCTGAAAACCTCTCTTCGTTCGCGGCTGGTAACTAGCAAGAGGACCATAGACTACTCGTGTTTCATTTGCTGAGAAGTCATTCTTGTCAACAGAGAACTTAGATTTTGCTTTTCTGACTATTTAAATCACAAAATAATAACTTCGTAAGTCACAAAAAGTTTTTTAAAATTTATTATTATTTTCGTTTATAATTGTGTAAAGTGCCACGAGTAGCTTGCCTACAATGTGCATTGGTGCTCCTGGGAAATTTCAAAAATCCTGCAAGGGGGCGGCCCCGGCGAAGTGCAGGAGCAGCACACACACACATTTACTGCTCTTTTTTTCACCCCTCTAGACTAGTACAAGTGCTACATTCTTTTCAATATAGCAAATGCTTATATAGGCCCTTTTTATTGCACGAGTGTGTGTGTGTGTGTGTGTGTGTAAGAAAATCGTTGCTTCTCAAATTCTCATAATAGGGGAAGACGGGGTAAAAAGCGCATGGGCGGGTAAGAAGCCCACCCCAATTATCTCATGAAATAAAGAAAATTTCAGTCAAATTTGCCCATGAGACGAATGCTAGGCATTTTTGACTGAAATTTTCTTTATTTCATGAGATAATTGGGGTGGGCTTCTTACCCGCCCATGCGCTTTTTACCCCGTCTTCCCCTACGACGACTCTAGGCAATTTAAAAATCCTGCAATTCAGGACATCCTGCAAGAAGGAGCATCCATGAAAGTGCGCTACAGAAGTTTTCATTACTATTATGTAAGCATTTAATAGCAGTACAGAGAATCTTCCAGAGGTAGTTTTTGATGATCAGACATTGACTTGCTCTGTATGGGCTGCTGAAGTGTTTTGTTCCAGCCGGACAAACTGGGGTGTGGCTGTGTGTTGGAATCCGTTGTGGCATTCTCAAAATGGATTTGCCCTCAAAATGTTTGCGCATGTGCGATATCGATCATGACGTACCATCAAATTTGATCTTTCGTGTATTCGACACTAAACTGACCGTAAACCTATCCCTAACCCAAACCCTAACTCTTCGCACATGTGCAGACATGCTGAAAACAAATCCATTTTGAGAATGCCATGCCGGAATGAGCTAGCTCAGTAGCTGTGAAACACTGAGTTGCCATGATGATGGGACAGAAAACTTTGTCAAAGAAAACATAGTTTGTGCGCATCTGTCAGTGCTATGACATGTGTGTATGTGTGTGTGTGCACACACGTGCACGCATGTGTATGTAAATATGTATGTTTATAGCTTCTTTCTTCGTCTTTTGCGTTCTTATGCCATATGGCCATAATGGGTAAGGTACGTATGTGTCCGGTTTTCATTTTCACTGGTCTCCCTGCTGCATGCAGCCAACACATTCCAATTTCGGAGGAGCTCAAAGGAGAAAATTGGGAAGATTTTTTTAAGAAAAAAAGAGAAGAATATGCCAATAAGGCAGAAAGACAGTGGATGACAGAAAGCAAAGGGAAAAGGCAGAGTCAAAGAGAGTGGCAGATTAGAGGAAGTTATAAGCACAGAACTTCCAGAAGGTGGGGGAACCAGTTTTACAAAAGCAAAGGGAAAAGGCAGAGTCAAAGATAGTGGCAGATTAGAGGAAGCTACAAGCACAGAACTCCCCAGAAGGTGGTGGAACTAGTTTTACGAAAGCAAAGGGACAAGACAGAGTCAAAGAGAGTGGCAGATTAGAGGAAGTTACAAGCACAGAACATCCAGAAGGTGGGGGAACTATTTTTACGAAAGGAAATGGAAAAGGCAGAGTCAAAGAGAGTGGCAGATTAGAGGAAGTTACAATTAAGCACAGAACTTCCAGAAGGTGCGGGAACTATTTTTACGAAAGACCCCCCCCCCGGTATCCCCCCGGGGAGACAGTTAGCTAAAATTGAACACAGGGCTGTGTGGATGTAGCCGAACTTGCCCACTGAATTTCAACTCCCTGCGTAATTCGTAATTGTCACATTAAATCATACACTGAAATCACCGTGCAAATCCTCGGGCGATGATTCGTTGATGATGGTAAAGTAATTCCTCAGCCATACTATTCACAATGTTAAACGGTAAGACACGAGGAGACATCAACACCATGGTGATAGGAATAGACGATTTTCGGAGAGAGAAAAAAACAACTAGGGGAGAGCACTTCGTGAAAATTAGAGTTGCTTACCTCCATTACTCGGTCAAATACCATAGCAACAATGCAACAATGGCGTCGAAGCTTGAAACCGCAGTATGCGAGTCAGCGACTTGCAAACATCTTTTTAGAAAAATTAGGGGTGGCCAGTGGCCACAGACTGATAAAACCTGCAAACTGTGACGTAAAAATATAAATGACATAAATTTTAAGAATGACGCACAGTGTTCTAAGTGCTGTGTTTGCTCAAACACACGAGTCGATTGGCTACGAGAGCTGATGGTAGAGTGACCTCCCCTGTTTGACCGATTGAATTAGGCAAGATCACTCCCACACACCATGAAATTACTCCCCTTAATTATTTCCGAACAATTCCTGTTGAAAAAACAAGAATTTTGTCTGTCAGTTCATTGATGAAATAAACTATCTGAACCATCTTTCAAAGAGAACTGTTTCCTGTGTGTGGTGTATATGTGTCAACTGGACAAGTTTCTGTTACACAACCAACAAAAAAACTCATATTCAAGCAAAATATACATTTCACTGGTAAAGGTCAAGATGTGCCACCACCCCCCTACATTTCTCGGT
Organism: Phymorhynchus buccinoides; assembly: GCA_017654935.2. Classification (NCBI taxonomy): domain Eukaryota; kingdom Metazoa; phylum Mollusca; class Gastropoda; order Neogastropoda; family Raphitomidae; genus Phymorhynchus; species Phymorhynchus buccinoides. Next base: position 20,369,501 of record CM065698.1, read on the forward strand.
TAATTGTATTTTTCCGTTTTTGCCTTTCTTACCATACATAAAGCTGTATTTTAGGAACATTTTTAGCTAATAACCTTTTTGGAATACTAACCCTAGCCCTAACCCTACAAGACGCAAAACGCAACGAACCACAACTGTGACAAATCGCGGTGTACTGCAGTACATAGTGGGGGGTAGGGTTAGGTTTAGGGCTAGGGTTAGTATTCCAAAAAGGCTATTAGCTAAAAATGTTCCTAAAATACAGCTGTATGTATGGTAAGAAAGGCAAAAACGGAAAAATACAATTAACCGAGAAATGCAGGGGGGGGGGGGGGGGGGGGGGTGACATCTTTACGTTTTACCTTTTCATTTATTGATTGGAAAAAGGCGGAAAAACAGCAGACACACGAAATTTCATTCACACACACATCAGTATTTATACGGCGCTGAATCTTGATAGAAATCAAATCAAAGCGTACACACACGTTAGCACTCATAACGCATTCAAACAAAAACGCAATACAAAGCGAACACACACGGATGACATAAACGGAACACAGCAGAAACAGACCAAGAGAGAGAAGAGAAAGAGAGCGGAGCTTTAATGACGGGGGAACAGGTGGGTCTTGAGGTTAGCTTTGAAAGCAGAGAGGGTCGGTCGCTGTCGGTCTGCTACATACACACACACACACACACAGTCATGTGCATACATGCACGCGCACACCAGTGAAGAATTCCTGTGTTGCAATGACAACCCAGGTTGGCTTTAAACTTTAATGCGATATTCTGGGGCAGTACTCTAACCCTCCACTTGATTTCAAAAATGGAATGAGTCATTTAGACAACCTTATCACATTTACGGCTCTCAATCTCAAAGTCCGATTCTTTCAGCTTCATGAGAATGACACTAGGCTGATCCTAACCCTACCCCTTTCCCATGAAGGGCAGAATGTTGCTTCTCAGTCAAAATGTTCAAAGCGAAAATTTGATGTAACAACTTTGCCCAAAACTCGTGACAAAGTATTGACAGTTTTTTTAAAATTTGATACGAGCCTCAATAGGATGCCAGTGTAGGGATTGCAGCAAAGACTGTATAGGGGAAGATAAGCATCCGGTCTCTTTTCCCTATATGAGTAGTGAGGACAGATACACTGGTTATATCCCTTTTAAACAGGACACATTTTACACGTCGATAGGCCAGTTGAATTCTCCGCTCAAGTTCTAGTCTGAGTTTTTGGATAGCCGTCACTGTGAATGGTGTACTGTCGACACTAACGATAACTCTATCAGCCCGGTTCGCCGAGCTCTTAAGTAATCCATCTTACCCTTTTAGAATATCTTTGATTGCAGTAAACTTTTTTTTGTAGAAAAATCTTGTTCAAAGACATACAGACAAATGGAAAATTAAAAAAAAGAGTAAGGACAAAAACACAACATCCCTGCAGAGGTTAAAAAAATCAGACTTTATTTGACATTCAAACCCCCGAGAACATTCACTCTCCTACAGTCAACTTCACAGGCCTTGAATCCATCCACCAACAAAACGGAATAACTTCTTCTTCTTCTTCGATTGCTCAGACAGTTTCCTGTCAATTATGAGCGCAGATGTGTCATGCTGCCATTATGCGCCTAACTAAGAAATAGTTATGCCCAGCAAGAAACGGAATAACAAAGACAGAAAAAGAATTATCACTCTTTATTATTTATTGATTGTTTTTCAAGCAGTGAGAAACATGTTTAATTAAAAGGACTGACACAATGCAAAATATCCACAAAGTAAAATAAATCAATCAATCAAATCAATCAGTAAGAGGAAACTATTCAGACCATTTGATAAGCCTCAGCTCCTTTTAAGGTGGATACAGTTATTCCCCTCTAAGATTAAAGGGCCTGGCAAACCTCGCACTTATAATGACACAAAGATCACCCATCCCCGTCCAATGCCCAAACCATAATCCGCATTAATCCCAAAATTCAATGGCTCATTCCGAGCACAATATCCTAAATTAGCTACACATTTTCACTCGAAAAAAGTTTATATCTTGTTGAGAAATTATCTTGATAGTTTTTATTTTAAAATTAGAGCATGAAAATGCCAGATCAACCAGCCGAACGGCATGCACATTTTCCTCTCCAATGACCTTCATTTTTCGAACTTGGCCTTGATATCCTAACTACCTATCCGCATGCAAAATGTGAGCCTCCTGGGCTCCAGCGTTCAAACGCTAACGTGTTAACACAGTCGGGTAGGAACAGACAGACAGACGGCAGAGAAAACATTAACCAGCATTGCTTCGCCGCCGGTAAATAAACAACAAAATGTCTTGAATCTCAAGAAAATCTAAATTGTTTCTGAATTTCAACAGAATGTTCCAGACACTCTTATCCTGGAGAAGTGCGGGGGTTAGGGGGTCATAACAAAATTATTCTTACATCCCACTTGCTCACACACAGACATACAAACAAATCAACATACAAACAACGAACGGCAAGAGCATAGCCTCCTTGGTCAAAGTAACAAAATGGTATGAATTGTTTTAATGATTCATATCTAAAACATGAGGTACACACGATCAGTAGATCAGCCTTTGAAATTGTAGGTTCAATACATTTCTCTGTCATTATTGCTTTTGTTTGCATCCGGTGTGATGGAGATGAAAATGAGGACGCATGAAGCCAAGAAACTCAGGTAATAACAAAAAGTAGTGATGCATAATGGATTAATTAGTCCCAATGTTGTAATACTGATATATTGACACATGACATGATCTTGAAACATTGACACATGACATGATCTTGAAACAATTTTTGCATCAACATAGCCGCAGTAGTTTAGGGGGGAAACACTCCATTCATAATCCACCACTAACCCTTGAATTTAGTGCAATTTTAGTACAGAGAAACTCATTTTTGAAAGTCATATGGTTTTTGCTCAGTAAAAGTAAGGGTGTGTTTGCACCCACAAGGTATGGTGCACACAGACTCTTCTTTGAGAGTATGGGTGTGTGAGCACACAGGAGGTAAAGGGAAGTAAATACAACGATTTTGTTGTTTATTTACTCACTTTTTTCCCAACAAACATGCACAATTTGTTTTGACTGCACATACTCCAATCTTTCATTTAATAAAGTCATAAAATTTCACCAAGATTGTATTAACGATTTTGGAAACATGATACAAAAAGTACACGTATGGGTGTAATTGTACCCATAGGGTACTTGGAAAGGTTAGAGAAGAAATCATAGGATAGCGTAAGACTTTCAAGATCACCCGAAATGTGACCTCATGCTAATCACAGATGACATCGCCCAAATTGTGACCTCATGCTAATCACAGATGACATCGCCCAAATTGTGACCTCATGCTAATCACAGATGACATTATTAGTCTTGATTCATGAATAATCATTCTTTCCCTTGAGACTCAGAAAGCCATGATTTCACAACTTTGGCACGCAAAATACCCCCCAAACCGTACAGACAAACACGCTGGCACAATCACCAAAGGACCCCTTTTCTCAAGTCTCGTTTCGTGACACCATATCGAAAGCTCCTCTCACACAGTCACGCTAAGGCCCCAACAGAATATGACAGGCAAGGGATAGAAAACACATCTAGATAACCTAACATTAACAATATGAACGCCGCCAAAGTAAGTTCATAACGGAAAACCATACAAACAGACATTTCAAAATAAACAGGTAATGGTAAAGGTGTCCCATAGCCTATCGGCCGTAGGGGCAGTGAACTGTTAGAGGTTCACCGTGTCAAGGGCACGGCATCATGGAAGGCGGAGCCCATCCCTCTCCTTCCGCCGCCTTTTAACCTTCCCTGAACGAATCAGGTACCCATTCACTGCTGGGTGGACAGAGAGGGTTTTCAGGCCAGAAACATCCGACTCCAAGCTGGACTCGAACCCACGACCTTCCGCACCGCAGCCGAGCACACATAAATACAGAAGAAAAAAAAGCATACAAACATTTTAAAATTAATACACAAGTAGATTGTCCTAGTCGGTTACATACTCCCAATAATCGTGCATACAAGAACTTCATACCTCAACTTTTCTGACCCCAAAATACAGAACTTTTAAATCAAACAAATTCCAAGTTTTTCAAAATCCAACTCTCCTTAAAAACAGCACAGCTAATTCTTGCACTTCGAACAGCTCTTCTGCATTTCTACCAGTGGAAATGCTAGAGTGCATTGTCAGAAAATCCCAAACACACACACACACACTCAAACACATACACACAGCATGTCTTTTATGCAAGGCAAATTAAACCAGCAATTAACCTCATGTTCACTATTCGACCATAAATAACACAATACTTACTAAAAACTCTCTTGTACTTGTATTTCAAATGTGCTAAGATCACTTTATTTGGTATGGGGGGTTTTCTCAAACAAGCAGACGAAGAGAGGAGTTTTCATTTAGAGATGAGATACAACTTGCGACAAATATGTGACACAAAACAAATAAGAGCATCATGTTTTCAACATTACTTTGGTAAAATAGAAATAAGACTTGTGCACTTCCTGAGTGAGAAGAATTGCGGTTATAGTTTTAAGTTGACAAATGTTAACATTTAAAGTGCAAGTGTCTGCATGTGCGTATGTCAAGTCAAGTCAAGTCAAAATGATCTTTATTGACGATAACAGAATAAGCTTGATAAAGCTTTTTTACATCCTGTCGTCATAAATTAATAAGAAAAACAATTAAGGCAAATAAATAAAAAACATAAACTGGAGAAAAATCAACCACAATCAAAAATCATGGGAAAAATACATACACTTCATACAAGCACAATACAATGATTATGTATGCATATGGACAAATGTAATCATAGTGGTAGAATAAAAGGAAAGAGGAAGAGGGAGTTGGGGAAAAAGTAATAATGACTGAGACAAGGAGACAGAGAGACAACAGTGACACCAGAATCGACAGTGTGTGTGTGTGTGTGTGTGTGTATGTGTGTGCATGCGGATATGTGTGTGTGCATGCATGCATGTGTGTGCTTGTGTATATATGTATGTATGTATGTATGTGGGTTGCTTATGTACCGGTAATAGAAAATTCATATAAATAAAATGCATAGACATTTTTGGCCAACAGTTTGGGGGTAAAAATCCAACTTCTGACATCTTTTCAAATGTTCATAAGCTTAATGAAAAGTTGGGCATGTTACACAGCACTCAGTTGCAAACATTTTGCATTAAAACCGACAAGCCAGAGTTAGGGTGTTTGCGGCAAACCCACCTGCATATCCCATCACCAAAACCCCCAAATTTAGTTGTAAGAAATATGAAGGCATCTACACATATATGCGGAAACCTACACACATATTTCTATCATGAGTTTTTCTGCGAATTGCAGATGAGATATGAATACGAGTTTCCGCGTAAATATGCACATACCCTTACATGCAGTTTAACTCTTCTACTACCAAGTATTACTTAGACTGTTTACTGTTGCGCACCAAGTAATTTTTGTCGCTGCACTGATTTACGCACACACTCACTTTAAAAATTCATTACAAAAATACTCGCTCGAATCATCACTAAATTTACCTGTGTCGATCTGCTGCTGCAAACCCAAGATCGTTTCAACACTTTCGATGCTCTTTTTGATTCGCCTAAGTTCAGATTCTGACACTTTTTCCACAGTAAATGCTTCGTCGGCACTATCGCCATCTTGTAGAGGTTCACGCCAAAAGTTGTCAGTTTCCATCGTCGAAAATCGATTGTTGAAAATTACAAAATTTAGCCTACAAATGAAGATGGCGGAAGATTGTGCTTTCCCTGAGCGAACTGCGCATGTCACGGAAGTAAAGGATGTGATGTCACTTGATATAAATAGTGCAAAGGGTGACACCGGGGTTTCCCTAGTATCTGGCGGTCAAACCCGCCCGTGGCTAGCAACGGTATACGGTAAACCGGCGGGTCAACCGACGGTAGTAGAAGAGTTAAGCACTCACATTCACAATCATTTAAATATCACCAGAACTTCTTTGCTACGCAAGGGTTGTGCTATCAACAATAAGACTTTTAATCTCCCTCATCTCACAGTCACAAACACTTCCCATTTGCATTGAAAACAGTGCCCAGTTTTGTTTCAATCCCATAATTAACCCTTTCACCGCCAGCCATTTTTCAGCCAAAAAATACTCTTAAACCTAACTGGGTAGAGAAAAAAAAATTCTCTGCAATATTGAGAATTCCTCTGTGACATATGTAACATCAGGCCCATCCCCACCTCCCCAAATCAAGAAAACAGGGTCTCCAGACAACAGGCTCTGACCTGATGCCCTCTAGTGACATGGGTGTAAAACCAATGTGGTGACAAAAGTCGACATTGGCGCTGAAAGGGTTAAAGCAGTAAAGACCACAGGTAACACAGATAATTTCTTTTCAAACAAATAGCTCCCCCCATGGTAATATCGGGGGAGGGTAGGAGGGTGCTTTTGTACAAATAGTTCTGTGCTCGTAACTTCCTTTAATCTGTCACTCTCTTTGACTCTGCCTTTTCTCTTTGTTTACTGTCATCTACTATCTTTCTGCCTCATTGGTCCATTCGCCTGCCTATTTATCATGAAAGTAAGGCTGCATACACAGTGGATGCGGAAATCGCATGCGCAACACGTAGATAAGTAAAAGAAAGAAGGGGGGAAAAAAGAGCATGTGTCCGTATTCCCCCACGTCAGTATATTTTCTCCCTTCTTTCTCTTACTTATTTGTGCGTTTCCGTGCGTGCGCAACTTCCGCGTCTAATGTGTGCAAGGCCTTACTCTTTGACTCTGCCTTTTCCCTTTGCTTACTGTCATCTACTATCTTTCTGCCTTACTACTGGTTCATTCTCCTGCCCTTTTTTTTCCAAGAAACTCTTACGAAGATTTTTCTCCACCCGAAGACAGACATGCTGGACCTAACTGTTTCTTAGTTAGGCACATAACAGCAGCATGATGCATCTGTGCTTATAATTAGTGATCGAAGAAGAAGAAGAAGAAGAAACAAATAGCTGAGATTCATCTTTCAAACAAACAAACAGACAGTCACTCTTGCACACCAAAGCAAAATATGAGAATAATTATCGGCAAAGAAGACAAGTAATTACTGTACCTAATGCAGATGACTACATTTTTCGTAAGATTGGTTTCAAATGTTCTTTACCTTGACTACAGTTCAAGATTGATTTCAAAAGTAACTTTTCAATTTGACGCATCTTCCCTTACTCTTTCTTTTCCAAATCCCACAAAACCAACTAAAAGTAAAACAGGCCCAGTTTATATAAAACAAGTACTGCAAAATTGCAAACCCTGTATTTTCACTGAAAAAATAGTATCGTGCAGTATAGTCAATGAATCTTTCAACACACACACACACACAACTGAATGCTGCATCTTGATATGTTGGCGAAAACAAAACAAACAAACGTTTTACAAAAGTTGAACATCAGGCGTCATCTTGAAGCGAAAAATCATGATCTGGAAAGATAATGAACACTGCACACATCTTATCACAAGCCTCAACACTCTCCCTCTGACTTTCCTTTCTCTCCAGTTCTTCTTCTCTTGCATTAATCTCTTTTTCTCTACATCATAACAATCCTTGGTAGCCCTTAATGAAGGGCAGACCGGTGGGCACTTGGCGCTGGTAGTCCAAGTACTCTTCGCCGAAAAAGTTCAGCAGGTAAATCTCCTCTTCGTAGATTCGCTCGTTGAAAAACCGCCAAGAGACGACGGTGTAGCCCACCAGACAGAACGGGTTGCACAGCATCACCTGCACACAGCCAAATCAACAGTTTGTTTTGAGGCTAAATCTACAGCAAGTATGGTTTGTTTTAAAGCTATGTATAAAGAAACTACTCATGATTATTTTAATAATACAAAATTAGAAAGTTTCCTAAACATTTGCTTATATAATTTTTATATGCTGAGCAGCAAACCACAAATTTGTTTTCTCGATAAATTTATGCAAAACAGCCAAAATTTTATACTGCAGGCAAGTTTTTATTTTAAGGCTATATATGTGTAAATATGACATTCTGACAGTGTGTGTCAAGTCAAGTCAAGTCAAAATAATTTTTATTGAGCATATAGAAATAAGCTTTGACAGCTTTTTTTTACATTCTGTGCTCAACCTAAACTAGAAAAGCATGCAAACAGAAAAATAAAAAGTAAAAGCAAGAAAAGCATAACATGAAAATCAACAAATGAGAACAAATTTCACTACTAAAAATAAAACGTAAAACAATAAAAGCATGCAAACATGAACATAAAAAAATGAAAACAAATTTAATGACTAAGACAAAGTGTGTGTGTGTGTGTGTGTGTGTGTGTGTGTGTGTGTGTGTGTGTGTGTGTGTGCGTGTGTGCATGCGCATTTCGTTTGGTACGTTTAGTTTTCACTGGTTTTCATTAGGGTGGGACTGGTTCTGATACAAACTGTTCGGAGGTGGTCAATGATGGGACTGGTTTTAAAAGTTCCTAGCGCAATCGTTGGATGCAACTTACATGCACCCATGCCCTGTTTAGATATCAGGGCAATTTGCGCTAACCTGCGTTCCGATGGACCAGCAGAACCAGCCGACGTAGGAAGGGTGTCGGAAGAGGCTGTAAACGCCGGAGGTGACCAGGCGGTGGTCGTGGTGCTTGGTGTGCTGCACGTAGTGGTTGAAGTTTCGGCCGGCGGTCACCATGCTGGCCTTACGCAGCACCTCGCCCCCCACGGTAAGAATGAGCCCCAGGTAGTTGAGAATCCGTACCTGCTTCATGCCTTTTGAAAATAAACACACACAGTGACACACACACGCACGCACACACACACACACACACACACACATGGGACACGCTGTTTCAGATGTGGATTTCAAACACATTTCTTTATGTTGACAAAAAATATTTTGGATGTTGCACAATCTCTTACAGTATGCATTGTCTTAATGTTAAAATGCATAGAATCGATTTCAAACGTCCTATTGTCCCTGGGAGTCTCTAAACATTTCTTCTGCAAGT